>VZTG01010150.1:2769382-2781446 GCA_013397845.1 Melanocharis versteri
CTCTCCTCTTGTCTCCTCCTGTCTTCTTTCTCCTCTCTCCCTCTCTCTCTCTCTCCCTCCCCACCCTTCTAACATTTCCCAAACAGCTCAGGCTGCGGTTCAGCTCGAGACTAGGACAAAAGCTTTGCTTTGGTTGAAACAGGGTCATCAAATTACCTACATGCTTTGCCAAAGAAGACTGCTACACACCAAAGTCCACAACTCTAAAAGCAAACAGTAACATTTGGTACAGAAAGGAAACGGGAAGCTAATGAATATTATAATTCAGGAACATATATTTCTCTTTCTCCTTAAAACTGTTGTATATACAGAAGCTCAAATGCGTACACACAGAGCCAGATCCTTTCCCCAGCTAGGCACATGCTGTTCCCATTGAAGCACGGAAGCCACACACACGCATCTGAGGGCAAAATGGGGACCCAACAGCTGGACGTTTTAATTTAGCCACATTAATTACAGAGCTCAATGACCACTGCATACAACTGAATCTCTGTCCACACTGAGCAGATCGGGCTTGTAATGTCACTTTTGGCTCGTGGAGGGCAGACAGTGAGGTCTGAGGGAAGAGAAACACACTTTTGATCACCTGTTGATTCCCTCCTTGCACGCTAGCATTGGTACCCATCTTTCCTTGACCAAAGACTGGTTGGCGCATACACGGCCACACACAGAGCCTGCCTGGCAGACAAAGAACTCATAAACCAAACACTGTAATCTGCTTTGCTGGCAGCATTCAGGGCTATGGATGCAGTTGGGATAGCGGTGTTGCTGACTTGGCGAGAGTTTCTTTCGCTGCTTCTGCTAACATTTCAAGATTTGGCTGCCACCAGGCCTTCCCAGCTGCCTTCTTTCACTGGCTCAGTTCAAAGGCCCAAGCGAATTGAGTGTATACAAACTGGTTCAACTTTGTTCCACTGTGTATATACACACACACAATTAGCTGCATTTATTGAGTTGAAAGTGGTCTGTTATTGACAGTCGAGAAACTGAAAATAAATTTCGAACTTGTGATAATAATAATAATAATAATAATAATAAATTAAACTGATAAAAAGTAAGTGATAGTATTGAATATTGGGCAAAAAGGATTTAACGTAAAATGTGAGACATAAAATGAATACATAGGAAGTGTTCTGTATTTCTGGGTGTTGTATGAGGCCTTCAGAAATGCTCACCTGAAAAAACATAAAGTGCTTTTTTTTACACAGAAGAGAATCTGACATTGTACATTGGATTGTAGCCTCACCTTTGGTGTCTTTGACAAAAAAAATGTGCATGTTGGCCTGAAACTCAAGCGGAATTACAGTAGGTTGAATTCTGCTCTTTGTGATTCATTAAGTGCTTGTTTACCTCTTTCTTTGTTTTAATGGGCAACAACAAAAATGTTCATTTTTGAGGGTGTCTCCGGCTTAAAATTAGAGAAAATTAAAATTGCTCTTCCCCAAGAACTTGTATCACTGCACAACAGTGAAAGAGTTACTTTCTAACAGTGCATCATCATTTTGCTTTGTTTGCCCAATGTCGAATACACCTTTGAAAAGTGGAGGACAAGGTGAAAGTGCCTTTAGAATACAAATAATTAGCTTGGCTCGGTTTTTTTTTAAAGAGATAGTTCAAAGTCAGAAAGACTGATTACATTTTACCGACTGGAAATCCTATCCTACAAAGTCAGAAGGCAATTAGCGTCAAGAGGAATGACACAACATGGGAAAGCATTGCCATCACAAAAGCATATTACACCAGGGAACGTCAGCAACTAAAAACAGTTTTGGGGGCTAGTTAATTCAATTGTGAACTAGTTGATTTTGATGTTTTTTTCTCCTTGAGACTATTTTACATATATAGAGATTTTAAATATTTTTTTCTTCTGCATCAGAGATTTGAAATGTTTTTGACCTATTGACTCTAAGAAATACCCAGATTCCACTACAGGAGATTCTGCGTCCCCAGGCTGAAAATCTTGCTCTATTTTGTAAATTAAAAATAAATTATAGTCTTATAATATGCTACGAAATTAAAAAACCCGCATCACAAAACAAGTTGTATTTCTTTGAGGAAAGATACTGTGGTTTTCACAGCAAGGAACAATTCCCAGTGCAATTAAAGTAACAAAGAAAATAATAAAAGAATGCAGGATGGGCATAAAGTACTCGCAGCTGAGGTATTTCCATTTGCTTGATGTAGACCTCTCATTGCAGATGCTGGCTGAGTCCTCACCCTCAGTCTCTGATCCTTTATGAGTGTGATTCATTCATTCACTTCTGTTCTCTACACCGTTAATGGAATTGTCATCCCTTGAACCTGCCTTTGTGTAACCAAGGCTATTTTCTTTTGCCCTCTTAAAATAACATTCAGCCAGTGATAAGTACACCTAGATTCTTCATCTCTTCACACCTCCTCCACTGTTCTTTACAAAAGGTATTGGTACTTGTTGCTTTGAAAAGACTACGAAAAGAAAAAAAGAGAAGAAAAGGAACAGAATCTGCTGACCAAATAGATTTCCTAAATCCCCTTCCTTTTGCTGATGAAATATATTATAAATATAATATAGATTCTTAATATATAGTCATATATGATTATAAATATAACACAGATTTACCTAAATAATATTCCTTTTAAAGATGCATTTCTTGCATATATCACAGCACAGATTCACTAAGTACACATTCCTCAAAATTATAATTTCTATGATATGGGAACTTTTATTCTGAGGCTGTAATCTTTAGCATTAAAAACCTGATTATTAAGTAATGTTTGCTCCCTGATATAGGTCTGCAAAAAAAATAAAATTAGTTTCTGGTATTTTAGCAAAACATTTATAAATATTTAAATGATGGCTTTTTTAAAAGGAAATTATATTTTGAAATAATATACACAGATATACTGAATGTATAGAAAACCTAGAAATACTGAGAAAATTAATTTAAAAAAAAATCATCAAGCTTTTTAATTTTGGTAGAGGACATCAGGTTAAAAAGAGCAAAATATTTATAGTTAAATTTTTTTTCTTGTCTTTTTGCCTGACTTTTCTCCATGGAATATATTTCTGATGCAGTAATTTCACATGTATAAAAACATCCTCTGCTGTAGTTTGGATGAGTGTGCTGAAGGCATGGCTACGTGTGAGGAGAGCAAAGCCATGTAGAAATACCCAGGTTAACTCTAAATGAGTTACCCTAGAGACTTGGTTCAGAAGAATTTCTTTAGTGGGATCAAACACTACGGGAAAAATCACAAACTACTGTCTTCCAGTACACATTTTAGCTCGTTTAGGACTGGTTCCCATAGCTTAGTTATGCACTGCCTACTCTGAGTTCACATTTAGTGAGTTTAATGCTTCAATGGACAACTCTCGTAGGATAACGTCCTGTGGCTCAGTCCTAGTCTGTTCTGATGAATTTCGGATCATTCTGAAATCATTCCGATTCAGAACATGTGAAGTTTGGACGGCATCAAATACCTTGACGCAGAAGACAGCACATGGCACTGTTAATAGCACAAAAGGGAGGATACTGCCTGCCTTGAAACCTGGTCAAGAAACTGAAGGAGCAGATGGCAAAGAGATTGGCTGTGCTGACTCTCTGCTCTAATCTCACTCCCCAGCAGTGATGGGTTCATATTATACAGCTTTATGATTTCTCCACCTCAACTGCTCCGTTTAACTAGGATTCTGCACCTAGACAGACATAGGGATTTTCAGCTCAAGATTTTTCATATCATTATTTAAAGTAAGTGAATTTTAATTCAGCCACTGACATCGTCAGAAGCAATGTAGCCAACCCCTTGATATTTTTGAGCAGTTGCAATGTTCTCACGACCTGCTGGGTCACAGATGCAAGTCTCTAAGATATATCCACAAGGGCACATAGGTACATTAACTATTAATTTTAACTTCATAAGAAAATGTTTTTTTTTCTTTTAAGTAATTGTTGAGTGTATCATGCAAACTTTATTCTTAATCTTTATCGATCCACATGCATAAATATTTGATGATTGTACTTAAGCATATGATTAAATCTCATATCTGTATTGAAGCATACTGATCAATATTTGATTCTCATTTACTGCAGAATTATTAAGGATCCTGAATACACAACATACACCATTTTCATCATGAAAGGATGCTATCCACTATCATGAGGCATGCCATGCTTTGGAACACAACTCTATCTCAAGATCAAAAAACAGTGCAAAATTTCAAATTCTACAAAATTGTAAATGGCATTCATCTCAACAACCTTTTAAGCACTGATGCGGAAGGCAGGTACATCTAGGTTACTCAGCTAGACTCTTTTTATTGGAGAGCAAATGGCATTGCTAAATCTTACATTTATTATGATATTTTAAGTCTATTAATCAAGGTGAGATGAGGTGTTTTCTAGGAGTAGCTGTTTCTCATAGCAGTCTGAAAAAGGAGACTGGAATACCATTAGATATAAATTTCTACAACACAGATACCTACACTAGAGACATCTGAAAGCTACCATTGTTGTCTGACTGCAAAGGCACCTTCTGAAACACAGACAGAGAGAGCTATACTGGGCTGCTATGTACATTAGATTGTTAAGTTTAACTATCTATTTACCCTGTGATTTACTTCAATTCGCCCAACCTACCTCTTGGCCATATTTTATCCCTATGAATAATGCACATCATATCCCTCTTTCCTCTCCTCATAAAAAAAAAAATAAAAAGAGAGAAGAAGAAGAAAAAAACAATGCCGTTATATTTCCACATGCAAGAACTAAGCAGAAGAAACTAAATATAATGAGTTCTGTGTAGCAGACATATTCTATTAATATATGTAGGATAAATAGCAAGATGCACATATGTATGAACTTCTTGTATCCATTACCCTACTCCATTTGTAATATGTTGCTAGTATAGCATTAACTTGTGATAAGAATGTCTGCTGCTCTGAGCAAGATAGGAGTTGAAAAAGAAAATAAATGAATCAGATTTGTATTCTCAAGGCCAATTGCCAGCCCAAAATGCATTATGCCCATAGCCAATGGTATGTTAATTCAATAGAAACTTAGTCCAAAGACCTTTGCCTGTATCTTTTCTGAGCTGCACTGCTAAACCATTCAGAACAAAATAAATATGAGAATAGGTCATAAAGGAATTACAGTCCCAAAGGTAGTTGGCTGAAGTTCAGATGCTCTTGGCATCATGACAGATGATGTGCATATGATCAACAAAAAGCATGGAAAAGATGCAAAGGATCATGACATATTTTGCTATTGTTTGTTTTTCCTCTATTTTGTTCATTATGTACAAAATTAGAGGTAGAAGCCACAGCCAGAAATCAACAGCTCAACACAAAGTAAAACAGAATGCCTACCCAAACAGCTGGATTAAATAAACCGGGAACACCACCAGGAGCAGCAACAACACAGAAGAGAGTTGGAGTCAGCAGAGAGAAAAACCCAGACCCAACAAACAAACAACAAAACAAAATAAAGAAAACCCTCATCTTTATACCTTTTCAGTGATGAAAAGATTGAGAAAATCATAATAAAAAAAATTAAATTGTAATCAATCTTTAATTCTCACATCTGCTTCAAGACAAACTCCTATCAGAAATCTCTGAGGGAATAGTGCACCTTCCCTGGGGACCTCCTGGTTCCCACCTGCACTTGATGGCTTACCCACCCTTGCTGTGTCATCATCATCACTACCTGCTGGACACAATGAAGTTGTTGGGAAAAAGGAAATTTCTTCCTTAACAACAAACCTGACATGAATCCCACAAAATTCCTTTCTATATTTACATAAAAGATGTTTATAAAAGTGGAGAAAATATAAAATGTCAGAGCTCCTGACAAAAAAAAAAAAAAGGGTGTTGAAAGACATTCTATGCCAAAGAAAATTTTAAACAAAAATATTCCACCAGTTCCAACTCATTGTTTTCATGTTCATTTAAACCTCCCTTTACAAGAATGTTTTGTGCTCTTTAAATTCACCCAATCTTTTCTGTGGGCTGTGCTGCAGGATTTAGGAAGTACACGAGCCTCATGCAAATATGTTCATGTCAGTAAGATTTTGTGTGTCAGTTCCGAGGCAGTATCTTGGGAGATGTACTTGTGAGACAATGACCCTGAAAGCTGCATTTTGCACAAGTGAATTAATAAAAACACAGACATCATTTTGCCTTGTTCTTCTGAACCCCTGGAATGTAACAGCTTCAAAAGGCATTATTCAGGTGAGCCTGTGGAATAGACAGCAGGGTGAGAACGTCAACTACCTTTCACTCTCTATCCATCCATTTTGTGTTTTGAGATTTTCTCTTTATTTCAAAACTTCCCTGTGAGAGCAATATGGCAGATTATATAGACACTGAAAACAGTGCAATCATGCTATCTTTTCTTCCTTTTGCGTTTTAAAAAATCGGGGTTTGTCCATCTTTGTGTTCTTCATTCCCTCAGCTGAACTAGGTGCCTCTGAAATTTTGTGTTCCCCTCTGGATTCAAATCCAGCCTGGACCTATATCTATATACCTATCTATATTATCTATCTCCCTCTCTCTATGTATGTGTATATTTATATATAAAATAGATTTGTTGGCTCTTTCTGCATGACCTTGGACATAACAGTTTACAGTTGTCTGATTCAATTTCCTCACCTGCATAATTTTTTAAGACTATTTTCCTTTCTTTGATACATTGACATTACAAGCTGAAATTACATTATTGCCAGAAAGCCTATCACAGGAGTTTAGGAAGCAAACAGAATGGATGAGAGACTGAATCCCTGTGAAAATCCCTTAAAATAGCATTGGTGGCTCTTCCAGTTTAGGAAAGGTTGCACTGCTAGTGCTTATGGCATCCCTGTTGTGCGTGAAAGGAGAGAAAATTGCTCTCTGGAACTGACAAAATCACTAGCTATAGATTCACTACATAAACAGATAAAATATTAAAACATGTTTCTCCTTTCTCTGTGTGGGTTGCACTAGCAGATTTCGTTTATCAGCTCAGCACTCTCCACACACGCACACACAAAATTCAGGTGACTGTTAAAAACTTATAGGTTAAAACCATAAATAAGCTATAGTCCATCCATAGGTATAATGTGTCCCATCTTCTTCCTTTATCAGCCAAGTGTGAAACACAGGCACAGCCATTGAACACTGGTTTAATTGAATCACAGTTGCTTAAGTGCTCTCAGGAGGTGATAAATTAAAAAGTGTTTTATCGATGAAAGAAATGGGTTTTTGCAAGTTGAAGGAGCAATATGGCATGAATCTAGTAATAAATTGTTGGTTATCTACTAACACCAAATTGCTACCAATAAAAATTATCTGTGAGCTTTTTAACAAGGAAGGAACAATAAACAGAAGATTCTAGCCCAGACATTACTTTGTTTTGCTTTTTTTTGGTCAAATTAATGTCAAGTTAAATGAAGAGCTGATCAAATTATTTCTTGAAGGCAATTATTTCAGTTAATCTGATTTATTTTGCCCTGAATAAATGTTCCCCAAGGAATGCTGATTAGATGATTTTATGGCTGTTTTCCAAATTTTGAAACTATGACCTTTTCTGCAAATTTCTTTTTCTGAAAAGTTCTTATTAATTTTTAAAATAATTTGCTTTCCCAATTCATATTCTACTGGTTATGTAAAGTCACTGAAGAGGGTTTACCTGCAAAAATCTTTTCACTATTTTAATACAAGTTTTTTTTCCTTAGAAGTTCCTAGGTAAAATCCTGACCTGTCTAAAGCTGGTTGATTTTAGCAAGGACAAGAAGCCACACTGCATGTCTTGGAAGTAACTAAAAATGCAATGGAATAAAACAGAAAAGGCATTTTAAAAGAAGTAAAAAAGAATGGTATCAGGTAAATATTAAAAATATTCCCCAATTATGATCTTTGCATTTTCCTCCTGTACTGAATTTCACTGGGACACAACTAACTTTCTTTACAGTAGTTTGAATGGAGCAATATGTTTTGGATTTGTGACTGGAACAGTGTTGGTAACATACTGATGATTTAGCTATTGCTGAGCAGTGCTCACCTCATCATCTTGGCCTTTTCTGCATCAGCGCTGGGGGTACACAAGGCACTGGAAAGGGCCAAAGCTGGGACAGCCTCCCTTTCTTTCCCCCTAAAGATCTTTCACAACCCTCTCCTTCCCTTTTCTCATTTCACATGTGAATAGAAGCCTCCACTATGGAAACAAACTTCATACCCACAGCTTTGTTAAAAATAAAGCGAAATAATGTATTTTCTTCAGAGGCCCCTTGAATAAGTGGAAACAGATACAAACATATCTCAAATAATCCCAAACTGATAGATGCTTAGAGGTATTCCTCTTTCTTCTCTGCCTGCACATGGAGACTGATGATGTTACAGTTCCTAAAGGGGATCAGGTTGGGAATTGATGCAGTCAAAGACCTAAAATGCACTTGCAAGATGCCAGTACTTGTTTTGCACCACAGAGTCATCAGAGCCGTCCACCCAAGGGACCAATACCTGGCTGTAGATCAAGTAACACAGTGCAGCTTGCATGCACACTGCTCAGGACAAGTTCTGTTACAAAGCCCTGGCAGAAGCTCTTCCAAATAGTGGCAAGCCTCGGTCAACTCCAGGCTCCATTTGGCATCTCTGTGAAATCATCATTTCTGGAGGACTTTCCTTCCTTCCTTCCTTCCTTCCTTCCTTCCTTCCTTCCTTCCTTCCTTCCTCCCTTCCTTCCTCCCTTCCTTCCTCCCTCTCTCTCTCTCTCTCTCACTTTCTTTCCCTTTCTCTTTCTCCTCCCCTCCCTCCTTTTTTTTCAACATAAAATGCCCTGAAATGATGTAAGGACTGTGTTACAGCCTATAAAATGCTTTGGAAGCCCTGATTTGAAGGCACGTGAGTAGGCTCTGCAGGGGGACCACTGCTACTCCTTCCCCAGCTGACCACTGGGAACAGACTCAGACAGAGTTGTCCCTGGAAACACATCTGAATTTAATCACAGAAGGATCTGGTTGACTCACTCCAAAAAAAGATAAAACCTGAACAGGGAAACAGGGAAACAGAGATGTTAAGACAACAGAGATATTCCCATCTTTCTGCAGGGTCCCAATCAGGAAATCTCATTTTGCTGTGCAAATTTATGGACACAAAGAGTGAATCTTTCTGATATAAGAAAGACAGGCCTTTGATGTGCCATAATATCATCTTCTTCAGGTGCCTTGAACAGCAGTGCAGCTCTTTCTCAGATGGGTTTCCAAGACAGGGGGAGAAGCATCTCCTGAGATGGTTATCACGTATCCATTGAGCCCAGAGGAAACAGGCCCAGCCTTCCATCAGCTGAAAGGAATCAGGAAGAACCCAAGCCCTAACTACCACCTGTATCTGCTTGTATGAGATAAAACTTCCTTTGAAGACTGCACAGAAAGGGCTTTTCATGGTGCACCTGAAGAAAGTGTGAATCATCTTTCAGGTGTGTGGTTTGAGTGGTGCTAATACAAGACAGTGAAAGTACTTTTTGTAACGATCTCTGGCAGAACATGCATTTAAACTTGTTCAGAATAGCTCATACTCTACAGAGCAGATCCTCTTTTTGGCAAATGTTCAACTTTCTCTTCTCCTTCCTCCCAACCCAACGTCCAGCCTACAGACACAGCTGCAGGGATGAGCCAGTCAGACCCTTTCTGCTGATTAGTTTGGACTTTCTCAGAGTTTTTAGGTAGTTGATCATCCCTATTCCTCTCTGTGGTACACTCCTTATATCCCTCCACCACACAATTCTCCCTAGTCACTCTCCTTTCCTGCATTTGCTCCCCTCCACATCTTGCCTTCTCTGTGAAAGCTTGAGGTCCAAGGCAGGAGTGTCACCAAGCGGGAGCCAGTCTTGTGTGGCTTCTCACCACTGACATAAAAGAAGGACCATGAAGTAGTAATGAGGAACCACCACCTTATAACTTAAGGGAAATTACACTATTTTGGGTTACCTGTTGGATCAACTGGTTTTAAATTGTACAGGACCTAGAAGTATGCTAATTTGCAACATGCAGGGTAATAATTTTTTAAAGTAAGCTGATTTTGAAGTCTGTTGAGAATAGAATTATACATTTTCCATAAAATCAAATACTTTGATGGATGAGAGCACCTGCGTTTAAACATGATTTTTTTGGGAAATGCTGGTATAAACACTAATAACCATAAACCAGAAAAAAAATAGAATACTCACTGATTAGTCTTCCAAGCAAGCTATCTGATTTATTCCACAAATTTTAAATTCTAATAATCCTCATCTGTTGAAAATTGTGTTCCATTTAGTGGGTGGACTGTATTTGAAATATAAGAAGTGAAAACACGGTATACATACTACATTACTAGATTTAGAAAATTGCTCGTTTCCAAGCAGCTAGAGACAGACAGTGCATGAAGACTTTGACAAGGCCAAATACTCATTCTTACCTTTAAAAACACCTGATTTTAAAGGCTGTAACTGTGAGAATAAATATTCTTTTTACACTAGTTTTGTGTGCAGCTCAGTGTTCGTCACCATATCCACGCTCTACAAATATTATTATGTAGTGTAAGTTGGAATTCTGTCCTAAATCATGTTTCTGTTGTGATGATTGAAATAATAGCTAAGAAAGAGGTTACTAGGGTGAGCTTATTATTTACTTGTCAAGCAATTCTTCTTCTTACCATTCATTGTAAGAGGCAATATTTCTAAAATCAGTGTTCCCAGAATTTCTGCCTGCCTTTCCTCCCAGGTAGTTCAGCAGAAGCAGCTCATCAAATTCTAAGATTCCTTCAAATGTTTTGCCCTTAGCTATTGTGTAACAATTCCTGAGTAGTCTTATACTCATGTATTCAAAGGGAACAGCGAGAAAATACTTGTTTTTGGGAAAAGGATGGTCTAACTCTTTGCCAGGCTCAGCACGTGTTCAGATGAAAAGCAAGGTCTCACCAGGGAGGCAGAATGATTGGCACAGCCAGGAAGGCTGGATGGGGGCTGCCTTGTCAGCATGGACCATTCAGTAGGATTAGCTGTATTCCTAAACATATCCCAAACACCTCGCCTCTCAGAACTGATCACACGAGGAAACAGGAAAGCAAAAGGTCTTGGGACAACAAACGTTCCCGTCCCAGCCCAGAGCTGTGAACTACCAGCACAGGGTTCCAGCTCACTGCTGAATTCTCTTGAAGATGAAGAACAGCTCGGCTCAGCCCTCTCAGAAGCAAAAGCTCATGGTGGGTACCTGAAATGGCTCTTTTATCATCACCTGAGGGGCTGCTGTGAAGCTTGTCATGGTTGACCAGGGCCAGCTCCTACCTTTGGCTGCCACAGCCTCCTTGCTTCAATTTGCAGGCAAATATTCTCTCTCTGCAACTTTGTTAGCAAGATAATTTTAATTTTAATGAGAGTGTTTCTAATCTGCTTCCAGTAGCTGAATTAAGTCATGGAAGTGGTGAACCACCTAGAGGACTCTTCAGAAAGAATAAGTACAGGCAACCTCTACTCCCCACCCTCCACGCAAACACGTGCACACGGGCGCACACACACACACAGAGACGTGTGCATACATTATTTGTGACTATCTTTCCACCTGTGCTGACACGGATGGGAATTTACAACTGCATTGAAAAAGTTACAAGCAGTACCTCAGAAATTCCACATTTTACTGAGCTGTGTTATTATGGCACATTTGTCAGGCAGCCAAATGCTATGTCAGCCCCATAATTGGTTTACAGCAACATCTGTAAGAATATTTGAAGAGAGGAGGAAACTAACGTCCACTTCTGATTCCAGTATTCCAAAGAAACTAATGGTTATAGGAGATTCACAAACAGAAAACACAGAAATAAATAGCATGTTTAAAAGGTTATGTGCTAAATGTTACAAAAAGAAAGGGGAAAAAGAGCAAATAAATGCAGTACTTTTCAGACAGGAAAATAACCACAGCCTTTCCAGGCATATTTCAACTTAGTCATATAAAACACCTGGCCCTAAAAAACCAGACCCTTTTTTTTTTCTTTCTTTCCTGACAAATATATGAAGCTTGAGCAGGAAGCCCACATAAGCTTAAAACTCCTTCACGAAAGACCTTATTTAAAAAAAAAAAA
>VZTG01010150.1:2781479-2810685 GCA_013397845.1 Melanocharis versteri
AAAAAAAAAAAAAAAAAGAAAAATCCCACCAAACTTATAAAATAGCTACTTTGTAATTGCTATGAACTATAAGAGCAAATTCCTACTTTTCCATTTAAGAATGTTTTGCGAGGAGAAAAGAGGTCCAACACTACCGCACAGCCGGAAAGCTTTGGGTGGAGGAAAGAGGTAGGAATGCCTTTCCCAGATCCCTCTGCTCAGCCTCTGCACCTGATCAATGATCAGACATTACACTCAAAGATGTTTCCTCAGCTGCCTTGTCTGAGAGATGCAGCCTTTTATTTGCACTTCAGTTTAACAGAAGAGATGATTTGGGCATTGCCCACAGATCTCCTGAATGTGAGGTGCTGTTTCAGATCTGCTGGATCAAGGCATCCCTGAGGTGGGAGTTGTGCAGAGCAAAGCTGCCACTATGGCTCCCCTGCCAACAGCACACACAGCAACGCAGAGAGGCCACTCAGGGCTTGCTCAGAACCCACCCTGGATTACACAGCAGGTGCAGGGACCCGCCTCCTACAGCTCTCAAAGTGCACAGGGAGCAGAACATTTCTAATCACGCAGAAAAATATCAAGCCTGACTCTTTATGATTATAGAAACTTGTTGAGTCAGTATGTTCAAGAAGAAATCAAGGAGAGAAACATGCTCTGGGTAGGAAGGAGAATCAACCCACAAGGACCTGCCAAACTCAGATCAAATGGATTTGCGAAGAGGGATGTGCAGCAGGGAAAGATAAAGCAACAGCTCTACACACTCCAGCTGTGTGCCTGGTCTGTGTTGGCCTGATAACCCAAGGGGCTCTGCACTTTATATTCCAGTTCTGAATGGAGAAGGGAGAATTCAAAAACAAAAATGAAAATAATTTTGAGACAAGTTATTTCAAAATGAAAAATCAAAACATTTCTGTTTTTACAGACTTTTTTCATGTTCTGATTTAATCCACTTAGCAAAACAAGTTCAGTGACTCAGTGTCACAGAGTTGCTTTTTGATTTCATCTTCTCTTTTTTCAAAAAACCCCCGCACTTTGAATGTAAACGCTGTTTCAGAGAAAACTGCTAGAGTGTGCTGTAGGTGAAATAACACAGTTGTTATAAGCTACAGAACAATAAACAAACACATTTCTAAATAAGGCACTCAAGAATCTCAGTTTATGTTAAAGGATAATTTTATTCATTAAGTTAACGCAGCTTTCTGATTAGTCATATTTTCCATCATCGCCACCATTTTACTACTTTACCTGATGTGTGGTCACATTTACGTGAAATTTAATTAATTCTAAGAACATTTTTACACGTGGGGTTTTGTGCCCTTGCCAAAATCCGAGAGCAGATTAACTTTTCCCTGCTAACAGCAAATACCTACAAGGCTGCTTCGAGTACCCCTGACACTTTCCATTCTTCAGCTTACATGGAAGGCTGTGTAAGCTAATTACAATGGAGGCCATGTTTCCCCTTTCCTGAGGGAAGGTTAATAGAGAAAGAACTTTACACTAATAAAGAATCCAATCGCTCTGTGGCAGAGGCCAGGCTATGGGCAGCTGGCTGCTGTAGCACTGATGCTTTCTTAATGCTGCTGGTGTACAGACCCACAGCAGGTAGCAGTACAAATACAGTTTATTTTAAGCCAGGAAAGTGGCTAGTTTCAGCTATGAGTTGGCTTAATTATATATGTCTTCTACCACTTACTCAAACAGCAGCTTCTTCATTGCTGTGCTAGTCAGCCACAGCTATTAAAAAAACATAGAACAAAAGTCTCATTTGGAGATGTGTTAACAATTATGTGGTACCAGCAAATCAAGTTATTTTTTTGCGTGAGCTCTCTGGTTAGTCAAAAGACTGCAAAATTTTTCTGCATGCATAAGGCACATCATGAGGGACCTCCATACTTCTAAGAGTCTAGAATCACAATGAGATCACAAAGCAGTTCCAAAAACTCCATCCTACTGTGTCCTCCAGAAAACGTACACCTTCCCCATTCAAGGGCTAATAAGGTGGCAGCTCTAACTCCTTGATAAGCTTATAGAATTATGAGAAGTAAATGTTAAAACCTGCACAAGTTACTCCCTTGGAACAAGGGGACTATTCAAAACCCCCCCATGGAGGGGAACCACAGCCCTCCGCCCCTGAATTCTCTTTATGGTATCTCTGTAGCTCTGCCTTACAGTACCTCTGACTACTTCCCTAACATGCAGCATGCCAGCACAAGACAGAACGAGATATGGCTGCCAAGCGCTGGCACATCTATGAAAATCACGATTAAAGTAGTCCACCATTTGTTGACGACCAGGTGCTGAATGCAGCCCTGAATTCTCCATGTGACAGCAGAACAAAATGCAAGCATTTTGCAAACATTTTGCATGCAACCGAAGGACAGCCATGTCTATTCCTACATGACAGTATTTTTTTAGTGATTTCTAAAATAAGTAGGCTGAACACCAGGAATAGTACCAAAGGCTGCTTCTTTAACTGGATAGGAACTGATGTGGTTTTGCATCATTTTGCCATAAAAGAAGCTGAAGCCCCACTGTCGAAAAATACGTTATTTCACACGTCTCTATAATCAATACCTGAATTTTGATAATCCCACAGCAGACCCAAATCATAAGTCGTAGCTTCTCCATGCACATCTACAAAGGAAGTGCTGAAAATAAGCAGGTCGCAGATTGCTATAGCAAATGAGAGTGTCTCTAGATAATGTTGCATACCAGCCTTTCAAAGTAGAGCCCTACAAAATCCCAAAGCCTGTTTTACATCCAGGGGATCTTACTACCTCTGTCAAGTTAGATGTTCATTTCCAATGTCGTATTTGAAATTCACATGCCTTAAAATTAGCCACCATTAATTTCAGGACAGAGTACATACAAGTACTCAGATGGCGAACTCCTGCACTGAAATTGCTGGTCAACAGCCCACAGTCAACAGCCAAACTGAACAGGAGTAACACCAATGTCCTCGTTGACAGCTGAGGCCGAGGGATCATGCAGAAGTGCTATTCAGTAGTCCCTAATCTAGAGTAATTTATGGTTCTGTTCTCTGTTGTGTAGGAAAAAATATTCTGAAGTAACAAAGCCTAAATTTGTTTTACAAGCAGTGAACTTAGAATTGCTACCAACTTCACTCTCAGGTCCTGCTGTCCCATGGCATTCTTGAGTCACAATGATCACATGCATTCTGACACAGTGGACCCCACAGACCACATGACTCTGGGAAACTATGCACTGCACCAGCAATATTTAGTCTTGAACACAAACACAGAATAACAAATGGATCTTGTTTCTTGTCTACCAGAAAAGGAGATTTTTGATGCAGTAAGAGGTAACTCTGCAGATGATGTGCTCTTTGGTGCATTGCTGCTTTTGGCACTGGAAAGCATAGAGGGTGAGTGGAATTAAATACACAAAAAGCATTGTAAAGCTTGTAAAGTACAAAAATGCTCTTTATTATGCTTATAACATTATAGTATAAATATTTTATCCCTGTCTCCTGAATTATGCCTTTTTCGCACATTCATACCAAGTTCTTCCTGAAGCTGTGGCTAGCCTCTCTTTCCCAACACTTCCCCTCCTCTCTTCCAGCACACAACCACTGCTAAGTTGCTGCCTGCAATTGCACTGTGCTCTGTAAACTGAGTCCATTTGTCCCAGCCTGTCACCACAGTGACAGGGCAACCAGAGAAACTGGAAACAGAGGAGCGTAGGTTACCAGGGAGGGTCCCCTGAGGACATGGGAGCAGTATTGAGCTATGAGAAAAAGAGCAGTGTGGGAAACAGGAGAGGCCACCTGTGCCATTCGGTAAGAGGCCGGGTGTGCACATATTTGTTTCAGGGGAACAACTGACCCTTTAATACTTAAGCACAACAACCAGGAGAAGCACCTTTTACCACATATCAGTGAGCCAAGACATTGTTGCCTTTATTCTCTCCTGTGACACTTCCCCGAAATATAAAAAAGGAAGGTATCTGGTAAGTTCTTAATTGGAGTAACGGTATGTACACAAACTGCATCTTGTTATACATTGTTTATTTCACTAAACAGGCTGAGGCTCCCCTCTCTCCTTATCTTCCTAATGAAATAATTTCACAAGACTTGTAACTTAACATCCAACTAGTCAAGACACATTCTCTATGACAAAGCAATACACTAAGCGACCAAAAAAGACAGAAGAACTCACTGAGAAAGTATAATCCTCTGAGATGTGTCATATCTGCAACAAGAAATCTTGCAAGTAGCTAACAGAATTTCTGCTTATGTTTATATTCAAGAAGGAAAACAATCCCCAATTATAGTCCTGGTTTGTAAGGCCGGCAGAACACAAATATTTGCAGTGCAAATCTTAGTTTTAAGCTTCTTTGAAACAGCTCAAGGAATAAGGCTTAAGTGTGTTCAAGAGATCCCTGAGACTGAAATAAGGAATATTTGGTGACACTAATGAGCCTTCGGTTGGAGAAAACTTTGCACCTCTTTGCCATTTGTCAAGATCCCCTTAGAGTTAAGAATTCTAAATTGAAGCATTTGCTGCTGAAATATAGTAGTACTGCATAACGTTTTTTGTGTTCGAAATTGTAACAGCCTTCAATATGCAGGGATCCCCAGTGTCATCTCATACACACCACTCAGGTTACTCATTCAGGAAATGCTTGCTCCAGAGAGATTCTGGTAAATGAGTAACTGCATTTATCTAAAACTATTTGGGGCTTGCAGTAACTATACCTCAGCAATTGCTTGTGAGTTCAACAGGTAAAGCATTTGGTTGTGTAAAGCATTAAGTGGATACTGCCCTTAAAGAACACTGTACAAGTTTTAAGTGAGCCCATGGCAAGATTCCAGCTGCTGCTGGTCATAAAACTGCAAAATGACTGTTTTGTCATTCGGTAACACAACACTTGTTTCTCATTCTAACTCTCGAGATGCAGTGTAAGGTTTACTCAGGGTTGGCAGCAATTTATTTACCCATCACATCAACTTACAATTTAGCTTTTAGCTGGGTAAATACCCAGCTACCAGTTCGCTAACATCTGCATCTTTAGAGGGGAGAAGAAAAAAAACCAAAATGAAGGCAAGCAAACGTCCAAGCCTTTAAAACAGATGTTTGGTTACATCATTGGCTTAAAAAGAACTACTAAGATATTGAAACTATCTTTCAATTTACAGATTGCCACTATATTTAAGCACAATCCATTTATTAAACACAGAAACTCAAGCTACGAGAAAAGAGGACCTGGGACCTTTAATTTCCATTTCTAAGCATTTAAGGCATCAAATAAAATTTTAAGTAATTCCTATGTCTAGATTGCTAAATGAAACTTGACGAAAAGCATTTAAAACTCAGACATTGACCTTGAACATTTATTTAGGTACAGACATCCAAGCCTTTGGAAGATGAAAAAGGAATGACATTGCCACTGTTCTCAACCTTCACCCACTACAGAAAATAAATTTAAAGCTTGTTTTTCATGACGGACCTTTAACATAGAGTTCTTAAAGATAAACACAAAGTCTGGAGTTACTGTTTTTAACTTCAGTGTTTTTTAACATGTCAAAAAAGCAATGTCTGGTTATAAACAGGAGCTATCACAGCCCCCAGCTCTTCCCTCCATAAAAACAGGGTCACTGGGGAAGGGGGTTCAGGGGAGGAAAAGGAGAGATATTGAGTGAATCAAATTTTAGATTTCTTGCCTTATTGACCTACAGGTTTGTGCTAACTGAGGAAAAATTAATCTCTTTCAAATGTGCTTAATTATAATCAAATACCCGTACCGATGTCTGTCTCCACATCAGCACATCTGGCAGCAATGAAGACAAATTAACAATAAGTCAAAAAATCTGGCAATATGATCAACTAAAGCATGCAAAATCCATTCTGTATGCTTAGACCACCAGTGACTAAGGACGGATTAACTTCCTGTCTCTAATACTGGTGCCTAAATTAAAGGGAAATTGCATTGCAATCTGGGTACCAGGTTTCTGGCTACAGACAACTAAAAGCCCTTAGTTCAGCCGCACCAGGCTACAAAATCTTTGCTCTTGCTTCAGCCTTGATGCCTGTGATGGCCTATTCTAACAGCTGCTTTTAATTTAGTTTAAAAGAAGCTATTTGGCAACCACGTAAGTTTGCACCTTCAAAGCAGGCAGATTTAAAAAGCCAGTGTCCTGCAGAATTAACCATTTTGAAGTCTCGCTGTTTTAGTGCAGTGATGACAACAAGATTCACAGCTTTTTAAAACAGTAGGCATTTGTACATGGAAAAACAAAATAAAGACTGTTTTCACTCAGTTTTAACTACTGTTTCATAGTAAGCAATCCTCTTTCTCTGACTTTGTATAGTTAAAGATATTGAGTTCATTACTACAAATATAATCCAGCAAGAGCCTACAATTGCTCAACTTGACTGAGCAATTAAATAAAGCACAGACCTCATCTATAACCAGAGAAGGGCAGCCAAGTAAGGAACATGAATTAAACCAAAAAAACCATTATCTTGTTCTTGGATTACCTCCTCATGTTGAGCAGGGAGTGGTTGCATCAGCAAAAAAGAGGGAGAAAGGGTATGGGAAAGCAAAGACTCAGGCATACACTGCATATTTGGCAAACACTTGACACTAAGCCGCTCAGAGAAGAGCGAGGTTACCAGGCAGATATGCAGTGCCCTTTTTCTTCTTTTACTAAATAGCTTGATATGAATTTGTGCATCTACTGTGTATATCCCTCCACCAAATGCAGGCACACTAACAAAGGCACAGGCAAACTGCTGGTACTACAGCCTCATGGGCATGAAAACTGAGAGCGTGTGCACACGTATCTGATAGGGGGAATTCACAAACTGAAAGATTTACAGCCTTGCTTTAGTCCAAATAGCTTCAACCCACCTTACCAGTAGCTGTGGCAGGACCACAGCCACTCTTTGAAGATGAACGTATTTTACAGAGTGAATCTAAAGGTACAAGTTTAAGTCAAATAAAAGGGCAAACATGCATCAGAATGCACCTACATTTGCAACACTGTCTACAAATGTAATTCACACTTTTCATTCTTCATACACTAATGTGGGTCAGAGACCACAGGGCAGCATATTTTATTAAAGTAATGTGCAAATAAGATGCATGAGACCTGCAAACAGCATGGAGTTTCCATTTGTAAAAAGGTACAAGTAACAGTACAAAATCAGAATGCTTACTACTCATTTCAGGAAAATGTAGTCTGACATAGAAATACATACACTGTATTATTTACATCATTAACTTACAAAACATATTATTTGCATAAAAAAGCTATAAAATAATTACAAATATAGTATTTTTATAAGGATTTTTCCCTGTATAACCAATGTAGAGCATCTTGAAAATTATGTTTTATTGGAAAAAAAATATATTTTTTTCTTCTGATTTCAGAGCATCATGTGGTTTCTTTCTTCCCTTCTTCTCCTTATTTCCTTTTTAAATAAAGTTCCATACTGAGGTAGTAGTATGTCAAATTATTTCTTTGGTTCCAGAAATCAGTAAGTCCAAAAGGAGCTACGTATCCAAATCACAGGATTGAAAAGCAGAAGTCCTAAAGTTTTCAAAGGACTGTTTGCAAGTATAGAAGCTATTATCTCCTCTAGAAACTGACCTTTCCTTTCCCTCTTCATCTGCCTCTGCATCAAAGTCCAGTGAGACATGATGATTATTATGCGAGGTTTTTGGTTGGCAATTTGCTGGCTGTCTACAGCTTGAAAGAGAGTCCAGCTGAGGCCTCCATAAAGGCTTTCCAAATGTTCCTGAAAGACAGTGAAAGAGTGAGCACAGAAATACTGATGCTAAAAGCTTTGTATCTCACCCTAGTGTCCGTAAGTGACATTGAAATGCAAGCCAAGGATAGACAAAAGAAAAAGTTCACCGAAGTGAGATTTTACTTAACTGTTGTTTTACCCTTTAAAAGAAAACATCCATGTGATCATAAGCATAAGGCAAGATTCTGCCACCAGAAGCATTAAAAACATTTCCAAGTAGTTGTATAGCCACCCACAACTTCATTTCGTTTGTTTTCATGAGTACTTCCATTCCCCATTTTTCTTTGGGGAGGGGGGAGGTGGGAACACAGACCAAACTGCAAACACATCACAAGACGCCTTCTAATGCAAAAGTCACAGCAGTCTCCCTGTTTTGTTCTTCAATAAATGAACAGCACATGCAATCTGCCATGCAGTTCAGAAAAAACAAAATAGGAATTCAAAAAAAATGTAACCCTACAACCTCTATCAGGTTATACCACATTGTCCCACAGTGCAACCTGAATGCTAAAGCAATCCTTTTCTGGCTAACATCTCCCATTAATAATAAAGGTGCAGATAGCCACATGCTCCATTCACCACTGATTATCCAGCCAGTTGTGGGAAAAGGAACAGTAGCAACCCAAAGAGAATTCCACATTTCAGTTCCATTTTTATTAATAATTATCTGGATTTACTAGTCAGAAAACAATCAGTGTGTGTCACTCTTCACC
This sequence comes from Melanocharis versteri, assembly GCA_013397845.1. Taxonomy (NCBI): domain Eukaryota; kingdom Metazoa; phylum Chordata; class Aves; order Passeriformes; family Melanocharitidae; genus Melanocharis; species Melanocharis versteri. The sequence continues at coordinate 2,789,959 of VZTG01010150.1, forward strand.
ACTGGGAAGCTGTTAGTATCAACAGCTCTACAAGAAGTGCCTTCTCTTTTTTCACTGAACAAAGATACAGCCATTTTAAGTCATAGTGTCTGTAAGGACTTATTTTCAGAGGACAATGTGCCATAGGCTGACTGAAGAACTCAGGTTTTTATTAATAATTTAACATTACAATCTTTAGTAACTTTTGAACCCAAAATGCAACACTTCTGCTTTTGCATAGTTGTTAGAAGCAAGGGTTTCAAGTAAAACTGTGATCTGAGAAGTTACTAAAAAAGAATTGGACAAAATCCCTATTTCCATCAATGATTTGTAAAGCAGTTTTGACCTAAAGCAATATGAAAGGATGTTCCTCACAGGACCAAAGCTAGAAATTAACTCTGTCTTAAAAACAAAAATCCAAGCTACGAACTTCCTGGCTCGTGCATCAACCGTGATGCTAATGCCAGCCGTCTTCTTCACTGTGACTGCACAGGCAAAGGGGGCCTGAATTTAACGACCGTGTTGAAGAAGCAAACCCACAACTAAAGACAAGAGATCTATCACAAGTTCTTCCACAGCCACCACCTCCAAGATCTAGCCATGGGCTTTTTGAAGGAAGAATGCTAATGATTACGAAGCATCCAAGGCAATGACTGCAGCTTAAGTGGGGTAGAACGCTCAGGGAACTGATGAAAGAAGTAACTCTGCATAGACTTTTAGGGCAGAAAGAGGACTGTGTGCCCTCAAGGTGACATTAACTCCTGGATATACAAACATACAGTTGAACTGCTTTCTGCAGGAGACATGCTAAAGCCCTATCTGCACAGTCCCACCACAGTAATAGTGGCAGGCAGCCAGGAGGCCGGCCGTGCACAGTCCCAGGGTCTCTGCCAGATGTCCTGGCATCTGCAACATTTTACAGTTCAAACATCTGGCTTTTGAAGGGGGAAAACTTCAGAGCTTGTGCCTCCCTCTCCACCCCCCGAGAACAAAGAGCCCAGTGATGCACACTCCCCCAGGTCCCTTCAGAGCCAGCAGACCCAGACCTCGATCAGCCAGTGCTGACACACCAGCTGGGAGACAATCCATGGTACCAGGGCTGTGCTTGGTGCTAAGATATCACAAGGATGAAAGCAGTATGTGGTTTTATATGCATTTTAAACCAAGCAACCAAACCAACATCCAAAATTTAACGAGCTTCAGGGATAAAGCAATGTTTTTCTCCTTCCCCCACTTCTCCCTGCAATTTGGATTAAAACTGTAAACTCTAAACGAAGCTTTGGGAATTCTTTTGTCATGCACATCATGAGAAAATGACAAAAGAGGGATAAAGAGGGCACTTTTACATAGGGCCTTACTTTGAGGGGTAAATAGTTCTGGCTGACTGTGTTACACAATATATACGCACACAACTTCAAGCCTCCCCACCTGCCCTGAGCCCTCCCCGCATACCTGTTGCCTGTCAGGCAAAACTTCTAGTATACCTGAAGTTTGTTAAGGTATATTTAAATTACGTATCCTAACATTTACAGAAATCTGCCAGCTGTATTAAGACAGAAGATAAGATTCACATCACTGATGAGATTTTTAGGTAAGTGTGAGCTATTAAGATCTGGTAATCTAAATATTCTCATTACACAGCTTTACTGTAGTCACTTTTCTGTTCCTCAGCATCAAACATCTGGGAAAGAAAAAGCTGAGGTATCAGTTTTGCTTAGTGTTGTATAGGTAGGAAACAAGACAGCAAAGACAGTGGCAGCTTGAATAAAAAACAATAGCTAGAACATACCCATGAAAGTGCTGTTACTCGTAATAGACGAGGGTTCCAAACTTCTGTTTAAATCAAATGTGTCTGAGCTGACACTTTTGCTTTTCAGTCCAGTTCCTTCATTTTGAGTATAAACAGAGTTCATCAATCTGCTACTTGTAGCCTGCGTCTCAATAATGCCAACACACTGGTCAAAGGGATCTTCCTGTGGAGGCGAGTATTGACGGCATTCCTTTTTCTTTAAATATCCAGACTCATAAGGGCCCAAGCCTGCTGTTCTTTGGTCAAGGCTGCAACCTAAAGGAAATGAAAAATTGATTTTATATAGATTCATCATACCAAAGATTGAGTTAGGACTAAAACTTCCCCCCACCAACTTACTTGTACTGTATGCTTCAAATGCATCAGAACTGTAAGAGTTTCCTTTTAAATACAAAGTCCCCGAAGGCCCCAGATAGTGGCATAGGAATGGATCTGCAACACCCTCCAAGTCTGTTTCACTGCTGTTATCTAGATAGCAAATGCCTTAAAAATAAAATTTATGTGTCAGCACACAGTTTTTTCTGAATCTTCAGCTTAGAGTTTCTTGAGTAAGTTTTAAGAACCCCACTTGTTCAACTACATTTCATAGTGTAGTTTAGAGTTTGCTTAGGTTTAAACTAACCTTTGGATGAGAATTCTAATTCCAGCAACTGTTCAATTAATTAGCTTGACAGAGAATGTGTCACATTTGCTTCACTATACAATCCCTAAATAACAAAACAAAACCAAACCAATCACAGGGATCAGACCCAGGGACTTCCTTCTTCTAAAGCACAGAAGACAAATTCCTGTTCTGTCTAACAGCCACATTTTGGAGCAGAGTGTCAGTGCCAAAGTCCAGGTTGGAAGGATCTGAGGGAGTCACTGGCTGCTTGAACAGCTGTACAGATTCTAAGTTCAATGGTTCCTGAAAGCTGTGGACAGTCTCTGGTTCTTGATCCACAAAGAGACTGTTCCTCTCGCTACCCTACAACTGCAAAATTATCTCACCATCACTCCATTCCCACCTGTCCCAGCTCCTGATAGTATCCCAACCCCAAGCCCTCTCCCAACAAGGTGCCTTTTCCTCCCTAGCACAGGTATCTACAGGATTCTTAGGGGCCACATGTATAAATGTCAGGTACTGCAGCTTTTAACTTGTGGTCACTTTAAATCCTTTATTGACTCTGACTGTAATGATTTTTTTAACTGGCAGGTTTAAACAGTTATACGAAAGTTCCACTGGTATTACCACACACGCCTACATTCCACTAAAAGCACCCTTTTCAAGCTGTAAGAGAGGAAGACATGCTGTGGTAATTTCTTTTGGACACTCTTGTTTTGCAAATGTCATCATCCGTTTAAATTTACCCTGGAGACTAGAGAAAAACTTCCTGATTTAATAAGCACCATAATGTCATTTGGATGAACAGAACCAAGTTCCAGTTATTATCTTGTTGAAAAAATACCAAGAAATAAATTTCACATCCTCTATTAAACTTCAGTAAAGATGCTTCTTTAGTGTTATTTCTATTAGTTAGAAAGACAATAGCCGAACTGCAGCTCCTCAAGCCACATGAAAAATCTACTTAGCATTTTCTACCTACCATTACTGTCCCTTTGCTGCAAGAAATACCCTCCCACAGAAGATGTGAGGAACTGATGGTGACTGCTATTTTCAGATGAGCCATATCCATCCTGCCTTTCAGCCAGTGTCCCCTGAGATGACAGGTAACTTGGAATGTCAGCAGGCAAATTTGTTTCATCTGTGGGGAAGCAAAACACACACAAAAGGCATCAGCATACTTCAGTTTGTAGAAACATTTTTGAACTTGTCAGCAAAGCACTGAAGGTAACAAATGAATCACCTTTCTGCCTGAGTCAAAGCACACAAACGTTCCTACAATAAAGTCACTGCAAAGCAACCACAAACATTTTTTTTCCTTTCCAAGGCAAACTTTCAGTTTACACACCTGTATTTGTGATGCTGCAATCTCCATTTCTCCTTCTGGTGTGGTAGATGATGACCACCCATACTAAGGAAGTGCCCACCACACAGCAAACCACAGCTATGATCACAATGCCAACTGTGGCCCATTCATCATCATCAAGTGATGGGGCAATGTTTTGAGGAGAGTCACAGGTGGGAGTAGGAATTACATTAAGACGGATGTTGCCTCGTTCTGTTCCAAGTGTATTAGACATTTCACAAGTGTATTTCCCAGCATCTTCTACATCTGTATCCACAATAATTAATAACTGATTGCCCGCAGCAAAGAAATGTCTTTCTGTTACCACAAGAGGGCTGTCATCCTTAGTCCAGTTCAGTCGGGGTGGAGGGCTACCACCAGCAATGCACTGCAAGACTGCAGTTTCACCTTTTGTTACAGTTCGATCCAGCAAAGGCCGCAAAAATGACGGTGTTTCTGAAAAGAAAGCACAAGCCTTATATTCTAAATGATCTTGCAAGAGTAAGAAGTGTCCCTTCACAGCTCAAGAGGAAAAGCTAAATTAAATGCATCAGTAAGGCCTAATGAAGCTTACTCTCTTTCTAAGAAGAAACTCAAGGATTTTTATTTAAAGCCTACAATTTACTTGTCAATTGAGCCGATTTAGATGCTTGATTACCTTATAAGGTAAAAAGGCCAAATCATACATACTTAAGACTGCAGAGAACTACAACAAAAATGGTTAACAAAATGTCAAGAAATCAAAAGTTAAACAAATTTACTGTCTCTAAATGAAAACAGAAGCCCCTTCTTCTCTCCACTCCATGCATACCAGATGCGTATACACTGAGAAACATAACTAACTTTTATTATTTTGCATCATAATAGTGATTGGGTTGTTAAGGTTTGCCAATCTCTTACCTAGTACTGTTAATGTTGCGTTAGCTGAAATGCTTCCAGCAGTGTTTTGAGCTGTACAGCTGTAAACGCCGGTGTCCTCAATCTTTACATCAACAATAAAGAATACATCATCTTCAGGCATGACATGCATGCGTCTCTTGCGCGCTGCAGGAAAATCTGTTCCACCATCTTTTTGCCAAGCAATCTGTGGGATAGGATGCCCAACTGCAGCACATTCCAAACGTGCCATTGCCCCGGCTCGAATGGTTAAGTCCATGGGGATTTTTGTAAATGAAGGCAGCACTATAGAAAAGTAGGTGATACCAAAATCAATACATGAACATACTTTTCCTTTTCTGTACAGCATTTTCTTGAACACCCTTCATGGGCCTAAAAACACCAGAGGAACATACAACCTAAACTCATCAGTAGCCAGCAGAAAGGGAGGGAACTGTGAAGTATGTAAGACCACTTAGATCAAAATCTCATTTTTGCTAAAAGCCTCTTACATGACCTTTCCAGAGCTCCTTGAAACAGAGCATACACTTACCTCCTGTGAGAAAAAGTTAATGTTTTTCTATCTTGTAACATTGATTTTGCCAGATTTACTATGAATTGGGTATGTTATTTGTTTTTTCCTACACTATGCTTCAGCACACTGGGACCAGAGGTAAAACTGAATGGTGACCTTGGAAGTGGATACATTTTTGAGAAATAATCTCATATTAAGGGATCTTCTAAAAGATGCGGACAATGAGAATGGAAAATCTATGATTACCTATCTTGATTGAAATCATTCTAATCATTCTAAGTCCACAAGCAAAACGTAACACACTTACTGTTTACTGTAAGTTTGGCTTTGACAGAGTAAGATGAACCAAAATGATTTGAAATAACACACTGGTATTTCCCTTCATTGCTGAATTCGACATTGCGCAGTCGAAGGATGGTGGTGTACTCCATCACTTCTCCACCCTGGGCCCGGAGGTGCGCGTAATTCTCCATTTCAGCATCTTGCAGTAATTCATTGTCTTTCTTCCACGCAAAAGTCATTGGGGAATCACTGCTGCTGGCTGCCGAACACACAAAACTCAAATTGGAGCCTTTAATTGCTGACTGGGTTTCTGGCTGGACAGTGATCTGTGGTTTAGGAAAATCATCTGCACAGAGGAAAAGAAAAAAAATATATGCGACGCCTGAGGACTCTTTCCAGAGAGTTTGTAAGCCTTGTTTTATAGGTTTGAGAGAAGAGTCAGATAAGTATTTATTAAATGGATCCACAATGCTTTTGTTTTAAATTCTGTTAGCCTTAGGGCATTTAAAGATGCCGTATTTATGAGTTTATTGTGCCAAGCCATCTCTTATTGAAGAGAAAGCACATTTAAAAGCAGACTGTGCGCACAGTTTCTTCAACAGCAGCACTAAAAACGGAAGAACTACCCCCTGACATCCACAAGAACTATTCTGAACATCAACCATTAAGCCTACCTCTCATCTTTACAACACTAGGCTGCTGTGAGCCTTTCTTTATTGAAAGCATAGCTCTTCTATCAGAAACTGCAATTTACAGTTGAGGGTTCTACCCAAACCCACAAAAAAATATCACGTACAAAAGTCAGTGTTCCAGTGATCTGCGTCTGTCTGGGCCAAAGGGATGGAAGGTCCCTTAAGCAGGGCAGAACACAAGGATTTCAAGAATTCCTGGAGGTCCCTTTACTGTAGGAAAGTTACCTTCAAAGTGCCATGTTGTGAGTTTACAGAACTAGCTGCCTTCTGAATTACTTATTAAATTGCCTGTACACAGCATGTACAGAAGCAATGGGTAAATAAATGCTTAGTCTCCCAAAAGTAAAAGCCTTAGCACATTCCCAACTTTCAAGATGTGTCCAATCTCCAGACAAACTTCACAGGAACTGCAGGGAAAGCCCTGTGCCCCAAAAATTCCTCCCTGCAGACCCTGCTGTTTTTCCTAGCCCCTTTGTCTCATTACATCTCAAATGTTTGGGAATATATGGGGTCAAAGTGTTATTTCCTTGAAGAACCTCCACTCTGTTGCAAAAGAAAATGAGGTGTGCAGATAGCCTAACCCTGAACTGTCTGCAAAACTCCTGCAGGTATGAACCTGTGCTCCAGTGACAGGGCAACATGGATCTGGTACTCTAAGCATGGGCTTTAAGAAGCTCCCAGGCTATTTGCTTTTCATGCTTCATATCCATGTCTGAAGTCCTCCATGACAAAATATACCATTTGCAAATTGAATTAATACATTCACTAACTTTGCACAGGAATAACTAAGCAAAACACCCTAAGTACTTAAATGAGCCTTGTGAAAGGATGGGAGAACATACTTCCATCTTAATTATCTGACAGGAAGGGGTGATAGAAAGGTAACTCAAGTAAGTATACAGTAAAGAATACAGAAGAACACACTAGGATAAGACTAGCATTGTCTTTTGTAAACTTGTAAGGCAAGGTGTGTACACCCGAATGCCTAGTGATAACACACTTTAAAGACGTAAGTGAAACACTCAATGATTGTATTAGGAGATTTTAGTTATTTCTGCATGGCAATTGCATTAAGTATGAAGTGCAACAACTGACTCGGTAAATTTCTTTTTGCTAATACGTCTTAAACAGTTTGAAATTAATTACTTAAAAATACCGTTCAGCAGCTAAAAGAAAGATCACAATCCCCCCTGCTTTAACAAATGAAAGCTATATATTTAAATCCCCAGTTTAATTTTTTGACAGAATGCATTTCTCATAAATTAGGATGTCTACTTCACATATACTCCTCTAGCCACTGAGTAATTTGTAATTCCCTGCATTATGTCAACCTCTTCTTCTCAGCAGTAGCTTTAGAATCTGCTCATTATTTAATTTATTAAATATCTGACCACTAATAGGAAGGGAAAAACAAAGATTTTGGTACACTATTTTATATTCTGGACCTGCTTTCCCACTGAAGAAAGGGTATGAGTAGCAACAGTAAAAATTAACCAGTTATATTTGCTATGAGAGAAAGTTATTGAGAAGACACTCCGCATTTCATCTCCAAAGAATACAAAGTTTGAATTTCCTTTAGTAAGAAAAATAAAATGTATTCAACAAAAATACATGAAATGTAGCTAGCTTTTAAATTTCCTGATATTTTTGAAGTTCCCACTTTACATATCAGAATACTCAAACACACATCTTTACTCTGAATGCTTAGCTTCACTTTGCTTTAAATAGAGAACATAACATAGGTGTTAATGAATGCTACTAGACACACAAAAAAATTTCATTTTAAGGCAGATCCTATCACCTCAAATTCTCAGGTCCTAAAGTAAAAATATTTTACTAGCATTTCCTATCTGGCAAACGGAAATAAAAAATACCAGTAGTGTAACTGTGGTAATCAGATATTTTTTTAAACACAGTTTATATAAAGGCAGCAATTTACATACTCCAAATAATTTTTAAAGCAGACAACAAGCACACGTAAAAATCATCAGAGCTGAGACCGGTATGGCTTTTTTACCTTCAAATCTTATCAGTCCTGGAATAACCTCAAGACTAATGGAGTATGAAAAAAATTTACAAATAATCAAACTCAAAAACTGCAACTTAATTTTGCCAAAATATGTCTCACTTAAAAATTATAGTTATCTAAACTATATCTTTCAAATCTAGAGGCACATAAGTTTACCCTCACAAACTACCGAGCTTTCACTTGCACGCTATGATTTGTTCTATGTAAGCAAGCTGTACTTGAAATAAAAGTCAGAATACCATCACTCCCTATCTTGTACAAAGCCACAAATTTTGAGCATCTACATCACAGTTTGGGAACAGAAGAAAATGTTAGTAAGTATCACATCCTTTCCATTTTGTTATACAAATCACAACATATCAAGGAACCACAAAAAATCCCAAACACACAGCAAAATTTGTTTTATGGAATGAGAAATACAGGCTACACTCACCACAGACAAACCCATCCAGGCTAACAGCAAAAATACTTCTCCCTTTTAGCAGCTGAGGATGGGCACAACTGGCATCTACAAAGCTTTGGAAGTTGTTCTCTGACATCCACTGTGGTAGCCATTTTAACTGGCAGTCACACAAGAGACTTGATGTGTTGAAGTGCCTAAGAAAAAGCAATTAAAATCAAAGTCTATTTGTTTGTAATACAGATCTGTATGAGCATACTTTAATAACAAAACTAAGTATTTAGGTTAAACACACATATTGCAAGAGAAAGACAGCAATACTGTCCAGCTCAAATTAGTGACACCATTCTCATGACTCCACCATGCCACAAAGCAGACACGTTATCCTTAACTCCCAGCTTCAGCTACAAGTATGAGTTCAGGCAAACAAGCATGTTTATAGTGTCTCTGGATACAAAACTACAGTCTGCAGCTAAACACACAAAATGGGCATGCAGGAGAACAGTTCAGAAGGCAGGCGCTCTGGAAGTCAACATCCGAGACAAATTCATTCTCTAATTTCCCTTTCAGCTAGAATTTATTTTGGTGAAGATATTGAAAAAGGTGAGAGAGGAGAAAAAGAACAGTAATGAGTTGAAATAACAAGTGCAGAACTAGTTATCAGCTTACATAACCTACGGGAATAACTACATTCACAGAGGGAAGAAATAAGGAAGCAAAAGGTAAATATCTCGAATCAGAAGTTTAAGCAGAAGTTTGGCTGAAAACTCAAAATCACCCTTAAAAAAACATACTAAAACCCCACAGTTGGTAATAAAATACCACTCTTCAAATCTCACTTGTTCTTGAAAAAAAAGCAAAAATAATTCACACAGATCCACAGAATCACAGAATATGCTGAGTTGGAAGGGACTCACAAGGGTCATCACGTCCAGTTCCTGGCCTTGCATAGAACCATTCCCAAGAATCACACCATGTACCCAAGAGCATTGTCCAAATCCTTCTGCAATGTTGGGCTCGGTGCTGAGACCACTTCCCTAGGGAGCCTGTTCCAGTGCCCAACCACCCTCTCGGTGAAGACCCTTTTTCTAGTATTCAACCCAAACCTCCCTTGACACAACTTTAGGCCATTCCCTCTGTCCTGTCACCACAGAGCAGAGATCAGTGGCTGCCCCTCATCTTCCCCTCATGAGGAAATTGCACACTGCAATGAGGCCTCCCCTCAGTCTCCTCTTCTCTGGGCTGAACAGACCAAGTGACCTCAGCTGCTTCTCACATGGCTTCCCCTCCAGAGCCTTCATCATCTTTGTTGCCCTCCTTTGGACACACTAATAGTTTAATATCTTTCTTGTATTGTGGCTCCTAAAACTGCACAAAATATTCAAGATGAAGCCACACTGGTGTGGAGCAGAATGAGACAATCTTCTCCCTTGCCCAGCTGGCAATGCTGTGCGTGATGCCCCCCAGGACAGGGTTGGCCCTCCTGGCTGCCACGGCACTGCTGACCCAAATTTGACTTGCCATTGACCAGGGCACCAGGTTGCTTTCCACAGCTCTGCTTTCCAGCATCTCAGTCCCCAGTCCGTCCATACACCCAGGGCTGCCCTACCCCAGGTGCAGAATCCAGCACTTTCTCTTGTTGAACTTCATACACTTTGTGATTGCCCAGCCTTCCCATTTGTTGAGGTCTCTCTGCAGGGCCTCCCTGTCTTTGAGGGAGCCAACAGCTCATCCCAGTTTTGCACCATCTGTGAACTTGCTCAGTATCCCTTTCCAGTCCTGCATCCAAGTAATTTATGAAGAGCACAGGGCTGAGGATGGAGCCCCTGCAGAACCCCACTAGTGACAGGTTGCCCAGTTTCACGTCACCCCTTTCAGTATAACCCTCTGCACCCAACCTGTATGCCAGTGTTGCTCTTGATTGATCAACAGAAAAAAAGGGTAAGAGGACAAAACCCCATCCTCACTAGAATGTATTTTTCGCAGTGACCGCTTCATGACTTCTCTGAAGATCTGTCTCTGCTGCTACAGGAGAAAAGGACCTAATTACAAGCACTGACAACCAGATGTTTACAAAAGAATTACAGCACTGCATTTCACTAGTCCAGCAAGCTTTAGGCTCAGTGATAGCACTGCTGATCTTAGAGCACATTATATCAAAGTCTCCCTTATCTAAAACCTGTTAAGAGTTCACCCAATTGAAAGTAAGGACTTTAGAGACAACAAACGTAGCAGAAAATGAATGCCTCCTATCCTACACTCTCTCACTTAAATACATCCATCATATAAAAAATAAAAAAACTCAAAACCTTTTTATGTTACTTCAGAGAGATTGTAGCAGGGGTTTATCACTGCATCAGGCAACGTCTTACAAGGCTTTTATTTCTACATTTATCAGGAGATATATACTTAACAGAGATGATGTCTTTTGATAGAAACTTACAATTCTTTGAGTTTCTTCATTTGTGAAAATGCATTTCCTTGAACTGACATAATTGCATTGTTACTTAGATCTCTAGGAAGAAAAAAGAAAAATAGGATTAGAAGAAAATAATAATTTATTCAACTGAATGGATTTAAGACTCAAGCAATAGTTTGGTATGTTAGTGATAGACAAAGGATGCTCAAGCTCAAAAGCAAAAGAGACACAAATAAAGAGTTTCATAGCATGCTTGATACGTAAGAATTTCTGCATTAATCCCAAAATTCATACTCAGTGTAACTCCAAAACTGAAAAAATCTTCTGAAGATCGCAGTAGCAACCATGGTAAGTGTATTTCATCCCAAGTCATAAGTAAAGCTTGTTAGTCCGACTTTAATTTCAGTTAGTATCAAAATATATTTTTTCCAATTTTGGGTTAAATTTGAATTTCTACTACTTACAAGTGTTCAAGTGCATCCAAACCAGAAAATGCTTTCTTTGTAATGGATCTAATCCTGTTTCCTTGGAGTATCCTAAAAAATTTAAGCACATGATGGAAAAGAAATGCATTTAAACGTGAGTCTTTTTGAGCTGAGTAACTGCATTTTTGGCATTTGTTTTTGAACTGTGTCTAGTATTCACCACTTACCCATCTCCAATGCAGCAAAATGTTTCACATCTAAAAGATATTCACTTATTCCCCTTGGACAAATATCTAGATTTTACAATGACTTTAGAAGACATTTAAGGTGTACAGTTAGGTGACATGGATTACTTTAAGTGTATGACGATAAACATCTTCTAATTTCATAAATCTGCATTTGAAAATTCCAATGCAATGGAGCCACTTCCACTGGATGCTGCTTCGCCTTATCGAAGACTATTCCTGTCATTATGCCTTTGTCATACAATACATCTACTATTTCTAAGTATGGGAAAACCTCATTCTTTGATAAATATGTCCATAAATATTAATGATACCTAAAATATTTCAGATTAGTTTGACTCAGAAAATCTGGAATTCCTTTTATTGAAAAGGAACATGTTATAGAGAAAAAAGTGGTAAGGGAGAAAAAAAATGACCTCTGCTATGGAAAATTTAATATCCTTAAGTGTTGGGCTTGTCCCTTGAAAGACACATAAGTTAAACCTTTTAAGGCATGATGAGATACAAATACTGCAGCAATACTCACAGCTTCCTAAGTTTATCTAGGCCAGAGAAAGCACCATTCATATCTTCAATAGTCCATGATATTTCATTGTTTTTCAGATCCCTGTTTAAGAGGGGAGGGGAAATCAAACCACAAAAGCCATTAAAAAGAACAAGGTACATATTTCTTCAACAGCATGTATTATATTAAAAAAAAAACCTAAAATAGCTTTCTCTTAGGTTGAATTTTTGTTTAGTTGTTTTTTGTGCATTTTTCAAGAGAAGCTTTTCCTGATTAACTTTATAATTTCAATTTTTACTGAGAGACTTTGAAGACTATTAGTACTTTTCCCACGGATAATTAAAAAGATCACAAACTCAGTAATTTTTAGAATTCTGAGCAAACAAACCCACATATCCCTCCAAAGGTATTCAGATACAGGACTATCTTAAGAGAAGGTGCATTGCAGGAAGGGAAAAGATCAACTGTTCCTTTGAAATGAAACACCCTCACGTCTTTTTAAGTCCATAATATTAACACCCAGAGATTCATTTTAACATTCCAAAACACTTGCTTAATTATCTGTGAAGCATAAAAAGATTAGAGATTTTTTTACAAAATGGTGTATTAGCAAAGAATCAGTGGGGCAGGGGGCTGGAGGAGAAAGAAAAATCTAGGAGGAAAAGCCTAACACTTAATTCCTGAACACCTCACAATTCTCTAACTTCCTCTCTTTATGATGTCCAACTCTCTATATTCTTAAAAAACACAGTGTGCATCTTATGTGCATCTTTCCTAGATGCCCTAAGTGTGAGTATGTGAGCAAATCCCTGAAAATAAAGCCTAGAGGGAAAGGCGATCTTTTTGCTCATCTGGCTGACAGATGGGTCAGTGGTATGCAACGGGAAGGTTTTAATGAAGCGGAATATATTTAGATTTGTTTACTTTGTTCTTTCCCTTCCTTAAAGAAAAGCTATTTCAAAACATGCTCAAATGCTTAAAGCAATTGTCCAGTCATGACAATGAGTTTTGTCTTCTTATTTCTACCATGAGGGAAAATGATTCAGTTAAGACAGAACTATGATCCAGACCGCTAAAACTCTGGGTAGCAGTGCTCTGCTTGCTGCCTTCAAGCAGAGATATGCCTCTCTCACAGTAATGCTACTGGAAGTTTGCATCACAGTTACGATCATCCATTGTGCACAGCCTTAACAAAAGAGGAGCTCCTTCCTTTCCCAACTGTTCTGAAAAGAAATCTTACTGTAAGAAAAACATACACTGATCACGGGAAGTTAACAAAACGTTCTTGTCTATTTCATAAAGAAAATAGGTAACTTATAAACACAGGATTTCTCTTAAGGTTTTTCACCTTACAAATTGAGTTTGTCAACTTACAAAATCTGTAGACTGGAAAGTCCCTTGAAGGCACCATCAGCAATGTAATTTACTTTGTTGTTTCCAATGTACAGCCCAACCAGCACGCTTAAACCAATGAAGCTTGAATCATCTAACCTTGCTAATTGATTGAATGTCAAATCTCTGCAAATTTAAGGGGAAAAAAAACCATTTTAACGTTCATGCTGCAGTGCTTATTTAACTCTGTTCAACCCACATGAATTTTCGAGGCAAAGCACAATTTTTCCCCTTATGATTATCACAAAACTGACTACACCACTTCTGACCACACCGTATTTTGCATTGTTTCAAACAATTCACAAATTACTGCAGAATTAATTTCTTTCATTTGAAAATGACTGCTATGCCTTTAGTACAACCGCTACAGTGAAATGGAGCAATCGCAGTTAACTTCAGCTTCTTTCAACAAGATATAACTGTCTTATACAGTAAAGCTGTTGTCACCTTGGAAACTTTGCTATGAAAAATTCACAGATCAGTGGCAAGAAGCTCATGTTTTGGCATGTACCTGGCTTTTGAAACTGGAAGAGAATAAAGGTACTCACAGCTCACTGAGTTTCTGGCAAAATTCCCAGGCATCAGAACTGATCCTGCTGATGGCATTTTGGCTGAGGTGGAGTTGCTGCAGCATCAGTAAGCCATAAAGCCAGCCTTTGGTTACCTCTGTTAAGTTGTTATGGTCTAGCTGCCTACAAACACAAACAGAAAAAGACATAAGGTTCAGAAACTCAGCAGCATGCATGCTATGCCACAGGTCCACATCTGACCTCATGACACTGGCTAGATAGCTGGAGCCTCTATTTAAATCTAGAATTGTGTGCATGCATTTAAAATGTGCTGCTCTACACGTTCACTACTGACCGCTTGCTGCTCTTCAGACCACACCAGAACAATTCAATTTAAAAATGCCTTTAAATTTTACCAAGGAATTCTCTTAATTTTGTGCAAATCTACTTAATATGTTATCAGCAGAACCCACTAGCAAAAGTTTGATACTTACAAGACTTCCATGTTGGTCAAACCCCAGAAAGCACCATCCATGAGCCTTGTAACCCCATTTCTCTGCAATTTTAATGATTTCAAAGCAGGAAGTCCTTGGAAAGTAAGCCCGTCTATTTTTTTAATTTTGTTGCGATTCAGCTCCCTGCATTAATAAAATTTACAATTACAGCACAGTAATTTTACCGACATGCCAACAACCTTTCTTCCCTCTCTGGAAACAACCTTAAACACTTTCCTTGCACATAAAACAAAGATAAGAAGTAATAAAACTCAAGCATTTTATTGTAACACATTATGTTCAACCATGTTAATACTGTTCTGCTTTTCTGATACTGAGGACAAGCACTTGGTAGTTCCTTGATTTTCAGACTTAAAGAATCTCCATAGACCTAGAACGTCACAGTTAATCCTGTCTGCAAATTCAAAATTGAAAGCAAGTTCCTGGTGTTTATCCAGCAGCAGAGCTGTTAAGGTTGGTTTGTAATTGCAATCCATAATCAGTCAAGAAAAAGTTAAAATTTTAGTTGTGGTAACTAGACAAAATTTAGTGTCTTGGGTGATCTCTTTCTGTATCTGTAGCCAAGCACTCCCTACATATCCCTCCTTCCTCCACAACCAGTTTTACACATAGCACCTTCCCTCTTTCTCAAGTAGTCTGGGCACTCGCCCTTCTGCCACTACACTCAACTCTTTGCAGGTCAGAAACTGGGAGCAATGTGTATCCTGTGAGGGACTATAACTAGCTGGAGGGCAGCATGCAGTGACAGGATTAGAAAGTACTACCAAAAGGAAATAAAAGGAGTGATCATCTGCCCATCCAAGGAAGTCTTAGATCTACCAAACTAGGAAGAATCCTCTCCTTCCAAAACTTACTTCCCCATGCAAAGTAAAGGTCTAAATAATCCTCTCCCCATAGTTATACCATCATTATTTTTCAGAGTGTCAGCCCTGAAAGAATTCAGCTTTCTTCTATGGCAGTCTGACACAAAACCTACCTGATAACAGACCTGAGGGAGAACCCTACTTCTCATCCTGTGTTTAAACATGAATAAAAAGTGAAGAACATTCAGTAAGAACAGGCTTTCATTCTTCCCCACTCCCCTCTGAATCCTTTCAGGTGATAAGACAAATTTTTGGCCTTCTTTTCAGATAAGCTACCTAACATAACTCAGTCAACATACCAACTATGAACAAATGGAACATTTTTAGGCAAGAATATAATCAACATCCAAAATTTAAGGTGAATCTGAAGATCAGAAAGTCTACCAAGATCATTAACAAATCCTGAGCTTTGCAGGACTATTTCCACACTCTTCTACTGAGGCCTGAGTAAAACCCTTCCTGTATTTATATACAGAAGAAACACAGTCACTATTTCCAGAAGTGTCAAGCACCCTAATATTTCAGTGTTCTTATAACCTATCACTTTCAAGGTTAACCTAAGAGAGTTTGTCATTTTTAACTCTCGACTATCTGATATGGAAAATAATTATCTAGGATTTCACAAAGCACAGCCCATTCTCTTGTCCATTTTCTGGACTTTCTAAGTTTTCCAATTAAAAAAAAATCCCACAGTCTCTTCCATATAACTTTATTATTTATTCAGCAAAACATTTATGGACAGCACTGTATCAGTAAAGCTGAAGGTCTATTTATTCAAGTATATTGCTTATTGTCACGCCACCTGAAAGCAAATTAATTTCCTTCATTTCACTGTGAAAGCACAAAGTAAGCAAATGACTGCTGCAGTGAACTACGTAAGTTTACTTTACTTAGTATTTTCCTGATGCTTTTTTACAGAAATATTGCTACTACCCCTTTTCCAGCCTTTTTTTTTTTTTACTTTTAATAGGCAAACACAATTTTAAACACAAAGACTGTTCACATCTCACCAACATATAAGACTAGTTTTGTTCGGTACAACGCCACAGTTAGTAAGGGTTGTAGTAGTATGTTTTCTCTGTCTGTCTCACTCTGCCTCTGGTTAAATTAAAGGCTAAAGTTCAAGCACTGCCAGTGCTTTGGAAAACCTGAAAACAATTAGTCAATTATAGGTTACACTTACAGGTGCTGCAGATGGGACAGTTTAAACATCTTTTGAGGAATTGCTGAAATTTTGTTCCTGTTCAGTTTCAATACTTGAAGTGTGGTAGACAAATTGTCAAAGGTACCAGGCTCCATAGAGGTTATTCGGTTACTGTTAATATATCTGTCGAAACAACATCTAGAAGGTTACATTTACAGTTATTTAATAAATTCTTAACAATAAGTAGTAAAACACAAAGCTCTTGTGGTGCTTACTCATTTATAAATGGTATTTTATCATATTAATTAGAGCTCTTGACAGCTTTTTCCACAGTCAAATAGTATTTCACCACACCATATTACTCTACTCTGCCAGAGTGTGATAATGGAAGAAGATAGTATGTGGCAATCCTGTTACTTTTTTATCAGACAATATATGGCATTCCAATATTCCTGAATAAGAAATAAAGTGTATTTACAGGAAGTCTATCAAACTCCATATAACTACAAACTAGCCTACCCATGGGGAACTTTAATTCATTTCATTACATAATTATTTCTCTCAAGAGACACATCTATTTGTTTCATCTCACGATAATAGCTTTAGTTTTTTAAAATGCACTAAAACATCTCATTGTAACAACTCATTCAAGTAAGCAGCTTATGTTAAACTAGACAGGTGAAAGTAGGAATATTTAATGTCATTCTAATTAAAAGATTTAGTACCTTAATAAACAGCTGCCAATCTAAATTATCCAAGAAGATTTTTGAAAGTAACCTGAAAGAAAAAAAACAACAAAACAAACCAAACCAAACAAAAAAAGTAATTGTTACTTACAGGTACTTGAGCTGTAATGATGGAAATGATGAAATTTTTAGCTCTGATATGTTGTTGTTGCTCAAGTCCAAAGTTTCTAGACTCTGAAATGGCTTCAGATGTTCAGACAAAATGTTGGCAATCTTGTTACTGGTCCTGAAATTTAAGGGCAGTAGACAGAAGACTGATTTTCAGAGCAAAACACATCTTAACCACACAACTCTGGTAGAAGTTAGTTCTAAATTCCTATCTGAAAATAATTCTGAGTTACAGAAAACCAATAAAGTATGCATAACATTAATCCAAAATCACAAATTGGAATAGTCTAAATAAATGTTCATTAATATTTCTTAAAATATAATCCCAGGAACCTAGGAAAAAATGCAATATAATCAAATTACTGCAATCCATGGCTTTTAAGGAGAGATGTAAATCTCTATCATCATCATCATCTATTTCTGAAGAGTAGAAATATCTGGTACTTCCATGGAACAGTACGTCACAGTATTGTAATGAAATAAGGTTAGAGCTGTTTTCTATTTTAAGCAAATTAATATCATAGTAGCTAAACAGAGTTTTTTGGGTTTTTTGAAAACTCCCTTGGCATGAAAGTCCAATCGAATTTCCAGAAAAAAACACAGAGCTAGATTATAGAAGACGGATGACAGTGCACTCCTCGGAAAAACATTCTATAATTGTGGAATTAGACCTAGTATTCCAACCTACAGATTTTTCTAGTGAGTTGGCAAAGAACAAAAATTCTGCATATTAGAGGTCATTACAGGAGTTTTGGACTTCATGCTTGGTCAAACTTCATCTCAGCATCACACCCAATTCTACAACAAAAAGTATGCAACAATCTGAAGACATGGGTATCATAATCTGCTATAAGGAACACCCCTTCTTTCACTTCCAATGGCATGAACTTTTTCCAGTGAGCCTATTTCATGTTCATACCCAGCAACCTACCAGTTTTTCCATCTCAGCTGCATAATGTACAGAATCATACACGCACATCAGCAACATTATTGTGCAGGGCTATCAGTACAAAGGTGAAAGCAGATCATGATCAATTAAACAAATATAACATGAAATGATTCTTGTTACCCTGTTAAGTTCAAGTCAGTTCTAGCCGTGGTACATTCTGTACCTTGTCTGATGAATTACCAAAATTTAGGAGCTTTCTCCAGACCCTAGAGATTGCAGGCAAATGCAATTTTAGTAAAACTATTGACAAGAATATTAATTCTGGAAGGTGTTTACCTTTACTGGAAATACTTGCTCTGGATCAAATAGTAAGCCACACATTAGGGTAGCACGGACAACCCTCATGTATTCAAGGGGTGTGGGGGAACTACCGCTCAAGACAAAAAGTCCTAACTCACAAACTGAACCAGAAGTGAGATTAATGGGCTTTCTGACCACATGTGGGAATGGGTAAGTGATCCTGCAGCCCCTCCAAAGCTGAGTTTGTATCATGTTTCATTCCTTAGGCTGTCTGGTAGAACTACACTGCCTTTTTTAACTCTTAGCTGAAAGTATTTATAATAAATGGAAACAAATTACTTTAATAAAGAACAACAACAAACACCACCACCATGTGTCAGTTCCACTGGCCAAATAAGAATGTGAGTTAGATAACAGGTCACAGAGCCTTGCCTTTATGCATTAGTTTGTTTATAAGGTAATTACTAACAAGGTATTAAAACTGCCAATTACTTGAGTGACGAATAAAATTTTCCTTGCAGTAAAAGTGCGCTCCAGCAGAAGCCAGCAATTTCCTGAACTGCACGCCTCCTAAATTGCAGTGTGAAAGTGTTCAGTTATAAGACGGCTTGCACAGTACTGTCTTTGTGTCAGCATTGCTCCATAAAACAGAAATTCCTCACAACTGGCAGGATAATGGCCCCTGTATTACAAAGTTTAGCTGGACCTAATGGAACCGAATAAAACTCTTACACAGTCTTCAGAATAGCACTGAAACCAACTGGCAAATTACCTGACACAGACCAGGTTACAACAAAAACAACCAAACAAAAACCCCACAGCTTGTTTGTTTCAGGAACATTTTTCTTTTTTGGAGATGGTAAGGCCATATAGAGGAGTGACGAGCAACTTCTTTTGCTCACTGAAACTGCACTACACATTGTAGTCCTAGTCCATGTCACAGTCAAAATCAAACCAGCCCTCACTGCACCTTCCTGCTTACTCGTATTTGCAGAAATTACTCAGTTGCAAAATAGCGGAATGGTTCACTCCCTATTGCTCCAACACCCTAGTCCACTTTGTCTTCAAAAGACTACGTAAGTATAACAATTCACACCTGGAAGATTATGCAGCACTGAAGATATCAAAATAGTTCAACTTTAAGACCCAACTTCATTTAAAATGAGAAAATTTAACTCTTAATTTTTCTTCATAATCATCAGTTAAGCAAGTTGGAAAAAAACAATGTATCATCTTCCTCATAACTGCCAAATCACCATCAAAATTAGTCAAGAAGGACATGTTTGAAAACACAACCTAATCTAATTGTCAAGACAGAACCAAACAGTATGCGTGTAGGCACAATGACATACAAGTTTTTTCACTGAGAGGAGGGTGAGGGTAAGAAAAACCCAAAAGAGAACCTTTCCTGTGAGATGCTGGTATTGCTGTGCTGCGACAAAAGGAGCTACATACAACTCACTGGTTTAATTTCACAGACCTTCACAGAGAGGTGAGAGAAACAGAGATCCCCTGCAACTTGAAAACCAGCACATCAAGTTCTCTCAGAAATGAACCTGCAGCAATTTGATAACAATTTCTTCATGTGGAAGGAACAGCAACATACTGCAGCTTCCTTAGAACTTCTCTTACAGCTAAAGCAGGAGCACCAAGGAATGCAGAAAAACCCACCAAAAATATCTACATGAATTTGAACATACCTTTTGCAATTTGAGTGCCTAGACCCTGACTTGCAGCAAAAAATCCCACAACCCAAAGACCTTGAGTGCATACAGGCTGATTTAATTACTTTCAGGTAAGCCTATGTGAATACCAGCTTAAGAGAGAATATCAGCTTTTCATTACGGGTATGAAAACCCTTAGCTTTCCCCCTCAACATTCATGCCTTTAAACACACCAGTAGGCCAGAAATCCTGTAACAGCCCTATCAATCCTGATCTTAGGATTCATTCTATATAAACAGCTACCATATATCTGACATATTGACCTGCACTTTCCTTACTCTGGGGAAATACAAAGTAGGACAGAAACTTCTCCATCCATTTTGCTGAGTATCTAGTCAACACCTTTCAGATATAAAAGCTCTTAATTTCTGAAACACACCCCCCCCCCCCC
>VZTG01010150.1:2810690-2827172 GCA_013397845.1 Melanocharis versteri
ATTTCCTGCAACCCCCCCCCCCCCCCCAGTTTTTAAAGATCTGAGATAGTCATACTGTCTTTTGATAAAGATTGTCAGTACGAAATGTTTTCTACTTAAGAAAAATATTCGTGGTCCTGATGAGCTGTAACTCATCATGCACACTCTAACATGGAAAATCCAAGGCAGGAACAGTTTAAGACCTCAAGTCCTATGTTTTGTTTCTCTTTCAAATCTCAGCACAAAAAAAGACTCCTGCAGTTCCAGCATAACTTTTTCTTCCAGCTATATCCTGATCTGCAGGGTTTTGAAAATTTCTCAGTTGGATCTCACCCTACTATCCTGACAAGGAGTACGCATAGGAGCCTGGAAGTGGAGCAACCTGGTAAAAAACAAGCTGTCTAGAAAGACAATTTTGGAGAACAGTGTATGCAGCCTGTTTATGTTCTGCATAACTGTTAGATGTCAAGTAATTATCATAACATATGTGTGTATCTGGACGAATACAGTACCTCCTGTCCTTCAACTAAGCCCTGAGAGGCAGAATAATCTGCATCACAAACAGGCAAATTAATCCATAGTGGAATCTCCTGCTGGAAAATAAGAGGATATGTAAACAGAATAAAAAAGCTTTCCGCGAGGACTAGATATATCTTTCTGACCAGCACTCAGGCCAAGACACGGAAATTCACTAACGCCTACTATCAACTATCCTGTGTTTGTATGGATCCCAGTTTGGAGGCAGCCATATCAGAGTCCTTGCAAAAACAACGTGACTGTTCACATCTGAGCATGCTCTCAGTGGTCTCCACTGCATGCCACCACAACTCACAGCCTCCTTTTAAATTTTTCTGGGTTTTTCACCTGTTCTTCCCATCACTAACCAGATGATGTCACATAGCTGGCATACTCCTTCTTGCACTCCCCGTCCTTCCTTCCCAAACCCCTTTAGGAACAGTGATGTAAACATACTATGTGGAAGAACACTGAAGCAAAAAGAAAAAACAAATTAAATACAAAGGATCAAGACTCTAACTGGAAGTGCTGGAAGATACATACCTTGTGGCTTTTAGGATAACACTGGACAACTTTAAGGGACACTTATCAGAAGAGCCTCAGTAACTACTGCTTCAAGAAGAGCAAAAAATGTTCTTTTTTTCTTCAATTCCTATTCATTTGACTACTGAGCCATATTGTAATAAACAATTACATCATTTAAAATACTGAAATTGCAGTTTTAAGCTGAACGCTACCCTTACAAAAAAAAGCAGCCTCTGATATGAATAGGACTACATGCTCTTCTCACCATTAAGACACCCAACTGGACTGAATTAATAAAGTCTCGGGTTTTTTTTAATATCTGCAACTGTTAGTAATAGAAATATTACAAGTGAAACTGTTTTTCTCCAAGACGAAGTTAGCAGAAATAGAGCCCAGATTCTGGCTCACTTCCAGTTCGACTGGTAGATTTACAAGTCTGATGCCTCCTCCACACATGAGCTTCTTGCGTTCCTTGCGGCAGTTGTTCTTTCTTTTGAAGGTCTCCTTCATTCCATGATCCATGCCTCTCATTCCTCTTTCAAGCCAGATGTCAAAAAGACTCTGCTTTTTATATTTTGTGTTTTTTATGGTATACAGGCATAAAACAGAACATGAAAACTCAGAACTCTATAGGCTACTGATACCCTGTCCAAAACTTGAAACCAAAGGTTTATTGATTCCCAAATCAAACATAAACTGGGAAAGGGGAAAGAGAAAGATGCAGACTGAAACAACTCTGTGATCAGACATGTTTTCATCATCAAA
Source organism: Melanocharis versteri (assembly GCA_013397845.1). Lineage (NCBI taxonomy): Eukaryota > Metazoa > Chordata > Aves > Passeriformes > Melanocharitidae > Melanocharis > Melanocharis versteri. Next base: position 2,812,476 of record VZTG01010150.1, read on the forward strand.
AAGAAGAAAGAGACAAATCCAAACTTTCAAACACACGATACTTCCATAACAATTCTCTTCTGATTCCAGTCACAGTACCAATATGCAACTAATTAAGCTTTCCTTCCAAACTCTCTTAATACCCTGATGTCTGTTTCCAATTCAGTTTTCTGGCTTTTCCAAAATAATCACAAGTTCCTTAGCATGTGATAGGCAAGTGAATGTGCAAATTCATCCCCTTATTTCAACAACCATAAACAAAAGCAATGCAGGCATAACTATTTTGGCAAGAGCCGACAACAGGAATAACAGCCCATTGCAGACTTGGTGTGTTATGTGGCAGCTTGTTAATGCTAAAATCTGGGAAAATTTTAAATACGACCTAGATTAAACCCAGCACTGTGCCCTCCAGTATTATAAATCATCTTTCTAATCTAATGCATAGAGTTCCTAAGTAAAAGCACCTATCCTTTATTGTTACAGAGCAACCCTCCCTTTCAGAGGGTGCAGACCAAAGTCTAGGCAGTTTAGACTGCACACCCTTCTAGATGTATCCCTAACTTCAATCATTAATACAAGGTGAGGAATGCTCTCCCATCCACTCCTCTTTCACTCAAGGCACAAGTGATTTCTCTGCTCTACTGCAATCACCACGACCAATTCTCTAAAACATAATCCAATCACTTATGCCTGACCTCTTAATTTCATTCTCACTTCTCTCGTTTTTCATATCGTATGCCCTACTCCTCTGTAAAATTCCTACCACTCTTCCATTCTGTCGTATCAGAACAGTGCTATTTTTGTAGTCCACTACTATTCTTTTTAATTCACCTTGTCCTTTACCACTGTGATCAGAAAACCATGACAGATTTATCCACTGCAAATAGCTCATAAAACTTGCATTCTTTTCCATTCTCATTGCTAAAGCATTAATCTAGGCTCTTACTCTTTGTATTTTTGCTACAACAAACTCTAGGTTTCTACATACTTCTCTTTCCCATCATTCAGCTTAAATTGCTTCCATAAAAATTGAGTTTCCATGTCTCTAAATCTGACTAAGTCAGGTTCCTTTTCAAATTCTTTCATTTCTTTTACTTCCTCTTAAGTCTCCACACCAAATGTCAAAGACTGCAAGAACTAATTCCAGTAAGTTCCTCACTCTAGCTTTTTGGTCACAACTTCAGACCAAGTCACACATGGTTTACCACCACTCTCATTTTCGGGACATTCTCCAAGTAGCCTTATGCCTGAAGCCCAGTCTGGCATTCCTCTAGCCTTTCTTTCAATCCTTCTTCAAAACAAACTCTTCCAGGCAGCATCCAAATCTTAATCCTTCCCATAATAAAGTGGTAGCTGAAGAGATGACAAGGATGTAAAATATTTGACCAACGTTTTCTTAATACTGGGATCCAGACTCCAGTTTAGTATGCTAGCTTTATAAACAAACAATACCACTTTCTCTGGCAAGCATAGAAGGGAAAGGCATCCACTTCTACTGAATGTAAGCTTTCATTTTCAGGAGTTTCATCTAAACATCTTTCTTGTGACTGCAGCTTTCTAACTGCATACCGAGACAGTGTTTTTCTAGGTTTTACATACAGCTTTCACTCCCAGACCACTGTGAGATGACAAAGAGGCAAATTTCTCATACTTGCCCCTATTCCAAATAACCCTGAACACATGGATTACAAAAAAAACCCCAATCTTCTGTCTTTACTGAAGGCCCTTCACAGGGGTTTAAGCTACTGCCACGTAAGTGCAAACGATCACTCTTATTTCCTACCCGTCAGCTGGGACAAATGCATGATTTATTTTGAGTGTTTGCTTCAATTAATTTAATTTTATTTCTCAATATGACTATCTGAAGCCTGATCTGGGATGCCCATTATCACATAACATACATAAATACACTTTTCCACATTTTAAACAGAAAGGGACACACAATACTAAAAAAAAAAATCCCTTCTCAATAGTAGAAGGGATTAATTGCCACTTTTCTTCAGAAACTATGTTTGTGCATAAAGCAAGATAATAATCAGACTCATTTTGCAGTGGCTGATCAGAAATCTACATTTAAAGTTTAAACAGTTTTTCTTACTACAAAAACTTGTGACCTGTGCAGTCACCTAGGACTGGCTGCTTTACAGTTCTTTTGTCCCGCTTTTATCTCCTGACCTTTTCTGTTAATACTTCTTGTTCATTTACCATTTTAAACAGCCAGGATAAAAGACATGTCTTCAAAGTCAGTGAATTGATATGCAGCACATATTGACAGAAAGACATTACAAACCAAAGGCTGCAGAAAACCTTCAGAAAAGTGGCTTGTGGATTCTGTTCATCATCTAACAAACATATGGACACATTTCAAAAAACTGCCTCACTTTTGCCAGCACTTTTAACTATTTCAGAACTCAAAAGTGAATGGCCACTGTCTTAAAGGCTTCTTGTACAAAAAGAATTGGAGCGTTACCCCAGCAGAGCAGAGAAAAATCTCTACCATGTTATATTTTCATTATGTCTCTTATAAAGAGAAGATTTCACATTCTAAAAAAAAAGTGAAGCGGGAACCTAATATAAAACACACATTAATGTAAGACTTGAAAAACATTCCTGAATTGTGAATCACCCATGATCCCTTTAACTTCCACACCACGACTTTTGCATTTTCCTCTCTGGCTTTACTAAGACCAAAGATTTGCTTGTGTTCTAGACTAACATGATCAGTCCTTACAACATAACAATTTAAATCACCTACAACAAATGCACTAGTGCCTTTAAACAAAATATCTTTAATTAAATAACATGTAAAATTACAAGTTTATTTAAAACACTCCATCGTTGAAAACTGGTCTAATGCTAGAATTTCACTATATACACCGAAGACTTGGGCATGCACAGCTTTTCTACTCCCTACTGACTGCAAGTGGATTACTACACAACATATCCTGGATGTGGGTAATGAGAAACATAGAGGTTTTAATATTAGTTCTACATATGTTTTGATAAGAACAATAAATTCTAGTTGAGGAGGCAGGATACCTTAATACTCAAAACTGTTCTGTCTCTTCATAGTCACTGCTACCTTCCATTTTCCACAGTACTCAAGGATACAGTGTACTGATGATGTTGGATGGTGTCTACAACTACATATTTTTAAAAATTCTGCAAGTAAAAGTAGCATGGGTTTCTTATTTAAACTCTATATCCTCAAGCAAAATCTTAAATAACATTGCTGAATTTGCAAATCAGTGTCTCTTCCTTACAAAGCACTAGTAACGTTCAAAGTAGTTAACATTTTCAGAAGAATTTTGAAGTAAAACCCCTATGCAAATAGTAGCTGATAGTTAAACACCAAGCAGGACTTCTATACAAGGCTATCGTACTTACATTATTTGGTTTCAATCGATTTCTGGATTTTTACCCAAGGTCCAAAACTACAGCTGTGATAGACCTAAAAGGCAATACTAGTTTTCTTCTCATGTGTCAAGATCACTGGTTCAGGCAGATTTTTATGATAAATAGGACAGGTACATCTTGGATAAGCAATGTCATTAGAATGGAAACAACACTCAAAACTTCTGCTTGCTCTCCTGGAATGAGGGTATTACTGTCCATTTTTGTACCTGACACAAAAGCAATCCACCTATCTTGGAATAGTAAAAAGTAAATTATTTTTTTATGAAGAATTTTCTACTACAACCATTTAAACCAATTCTACATTAATTTAACAGTTTTTACACTTACTTCAGGAATGCAAACTAAAAAACTTTTAACACATTTTACTTCTAGGGATAGATAAATACACCTACATTACTGTATGTGGTGTCTGCACATTATATACCTCTGGTAATCAGTTGTTAAATCTAATATTCTCCTCAAAAGCTTATGTTGCCAGCATGTGGGGGACCTGACCTCCCAGCTAGAGCTATTGTGCTGACAATCTCTGGCAAATACCTGAACTTCCCTCTTCCTGCTTTAATATACTGCTTTCCTCTTGCCTTCTCTCATAGAAGGTATACAAAAGCGCTTCGTGGCTGTGCAAAAATAACACCCTGCAATTTAATTTTCAAAAACTTGACCTAAGCCTCCTGACCAGATATAGCCCAAACTACCACCCATGTAGCTCACAGTAGTATCCAGATTCCCAGGAGGCTCACAAGCTCTCCTATGACATGTAACAAGATACATAATCATCACATGAATAAAATCATAGATACACCTCCAGCCATGTAATAAGAATGTGCCCGAATACCCTTGTATACTCACTCCTTCACACTGACACATCTTCCCAGGGTGGTGGTGAGGGGGTGTGCCTGCCTGGCATTTTTCACTCCCAAGATATTCAACCCTCACCTGGCACTGGTAGAAACAAAATGCTAGCATTGTTGTTTCATGTTACAGACAGACTGGGACCATGAGACTGGGAACATCTCCTGCTCTGCGTATGTTTATCCTGAATAATTCATTAGTATGTAAGTATCTCATTTAGATAAAATACCAATTAGATAGCTAGAAATGAGGTAGCTCCAGAAATGGAAACTAGACTAACACGATAATCCACCCATGCTTGTTTATATTCTTCAAAGAACTCAGACATACATGGATGTGTGGGGATACCTGCACTATTATGGAGACATACCAGCAGTATACTTTCCTCTGCAGAGCAAGAAAATTCTTGCAGAACAGGTAAAATTCTAAGGCTCCCCAGCTCAGCAAGAATTCTTAACAAGTGAAAGAAAAAAATCTTGTAATAGAGCTTTTTCAACTATGAAGATATTGGCAAGAAAAGAGGGTATCACATCTACAGCACTCCTTAAAGATTCCCTGGAAAAAACCAGCTGGCTTTTCAACTGACAGCAATGAACCAACATATATCTATCTCATAAGAAGTGTAATCAAATCAAGTTCCAGAAGACTATCACTCTCTTTTCTGCTATTATTTGAAAGCCAGAACAAAGACTCAACATGGAAACAGTGGTTTGCTTTGGAAAGGCTCCACAAGCTCCCTTCTTATGAAAGTTTAAAATCCTGGAGAAAGTCATCAGATGTTTCTCTGAAGAGTGGCTCTAAAACTTGTATTCTAATTGTTCCATATGTGTTCTCTTCGCATGACTTAAGATATATTAACTCAGTTCGATTCAACTCCTTCAAATAATATCCACCACAGAAAAACCAAACTCTATGTTTTAAAGAAAATCTGTGCAAAAGAAACAAGATGTCTCATTTCTGAACAATGAATAACACTCTAATTTTATGTTCTATGTTCATCTGTTTTGATACAGAACAAACAAGTATCTTAACTATTGTAGACTGGTATTCGTAAGTTAACACAAAACATTAAAATAATTGTTTCTGCCATATTAATCTCAAGGAATCTTGCCGTAGTCATAGAATAGGTATTAAATCTCAGCTATAGCACAGTTACATTCAGTAATCTCCTTCTCCACACACAGAATTAGAACGAAAACAAGCTAACATCCAATCAGAGCAACTTTAACTGCATTAGTAGTGTGATAAAAGCTTTTAGAAAATACTTTTTTTCCCCCCAAGTGTTAGCACATACAGTGCACAGCACAGATCTAAGAAAGATTTTTCCATATCTGACCACCTGAGTAAATGCACCAAGCCAGGGAGCTAAGGACATGAAACAAACAATTCAACACTGACTGATGATCATTTCTTCTCTCAAAGGAATACCAAAATTTTTGCACAGCTGCAAAAGAATGTTTTAGGTTCCTCTAAACTTGTTGAGTTTCCACGACAAGGAGAAACGCTAAGAATTCAGAAGCAAAGCAAGACGGTATCAACCACCTTTTTCTGCTAACATTTCTAGCCTTGTGGTAAAAACAACCTTAGCAAGGTGGTTGTATATATATATATGAAATATAATCTTTAGATCAATTAGATGCTTAAACTAAAGAACGCTATGCCAGTGTAAAACTAATGCCAATGCTACTGCAAAATACAAGATGTGCTTAAATTCAGCAGTTACTTGTCAGACACCATCTGCTTTTTCTTTCATTCTTTTCTGATTTTGATCTGTAAGAAACCACATCAGTATCAAATGTCACTTAGTTCTTATTCAAACAGAGCAGTCCAGACATAGCGGCTGCACCAGCTGACTTGGCTGACCTAGGCCTAGAGTAAAAACAAACCCCTATAAATCACCAGATGTAAGCAATTGAATAGTGATCAATTTAATTAACTGAACAGCTTTCCAAAGTTTATTGTATTGTTTTAACCCTTCAGGATTCTTCAAGAAAGGTAACTTGCAATTTGTATTCAAGGACAGGATTTGGCCAGAGGGCTACATATTAATAGCTTTAGACACTTTAGATTCCTGTTGATAAAACTCAAATCCCAAACGTGAAAACCCGGTCTTTTCTTTTTTTCTAACTAATAGAGTATCATAGTAACTACTTTTCTACACCTTCCTTCAACAGTTTATTGAAATTAAATCACAGAAAAAAAATCCAACTGATTTATCGTTAAAACATCAGGAATAAGATTTCCTTTAAAATCAATTCTTTTGGTTATGGGCCCTATATGCCTTTTACAACTTTATACTCATATTACAAATGAACACCAAGTAACCTACTCATTTCTTTCATGCAAAGCAATAAACACGGACACAATCATGTGTCACAATTTTATGTATTAACTGCAGTCAAAAAAAAATGCCACACATCAAAATGGGTTCAAAAAGCAATTTTCAAGAAATTGGCAGAACATCTTCTAACCTAGATACTTGTTCTGAAGCTGCATCTCGAGGGGATTTCCCTGTATTGCCCAGTGAAATTAATGGAATTCTGCCATGATTTAACACATCGGGATGTCAGCCAAACTGCATGACAGAATATAAGTCTTGCTTTAAAGACAGCACCGTACAAGTTTGTGTAACATCTACTGATGTTTGTACAGTGCCTAGCACAACAGGACTGAGGCTTCTGGGCACTACCACAACATAAATTAATTCTAATGCAGTCTTTGTATCTGGGAAGCACAAAAACTACAAGGATTAAGCTCAATTATACACATTCTAAAGAACTACTAAATAATATGACATAATCAACTTCCTAACCACAAGCTGCTCTATTTCCAATTATTTCATTTTAACCTCTGTAATGTACACATTTCCATAAACCCTGTAGAGTTAGTTCCGCTAACTAGGGACAAGAGTAAGATCTACTTACAAAGACAGAAGAGTTATATTTGCCGAGACTGGTCCCAGATCTGGAATGATCTCCAGTTCATTGTTGTTCAACCTCCTATTAATATTACAAAAGGGAGAGTTAGCTTTGATGTTAATCAGACGTATGTACACCGGACTTGCTAAACTGCTGAACTGTGTCACCTCAAAATTAAAAAATAATTCCAGTTTCACTTAATGTAAAGTATCAGAACAGCAAGTATCTTTGTTGTTCAAGCAACTATCCCCAGAGAAATAACTATACAATTAGCATACACAAACACAGGTTGGGTATTTTTGGTTGGGGTTTATGTTTTGGTATGGTTTTTAATTAAGACAAATTAACTTACACTTCCTGAAGACTGTGAAGGTGATCCAAGTTACTGGTCTTGATTGAAGATAATTTGTTGTGACTTAAGTCCCTATGAGGTTACAAAAATAAACACACTGTCAGTTTCGCCATACAATATCAGGTAAAGCAAGTACAATTTCAATCCAAATTATGTTCTCACTTGTCTCCAAGTACATAAAAAGATTGTTTTGTATTAGTAAAATTAGAATAGAAACTCATTTGCTTATACAAGGTATAAATATACAAATATAAATGCAAATACCTCTATCACTGCTAGCAGTGTCAAAGAAATTCTTGTATCTCTGAACAATGTACAACCATTCACTGGAATGTGCATAAGACTCATGGAAAACATCTTAAGATTTTGACTCAGATACACCAACAGTCCCTCTCCCACATCCCCTCACAACAAAAGACATGGCTAAAACAACCTCTTGGTCATTTTAACAAGGAAAATTCAAAAACCGATAGCCATTGCAGTCTCATTCCTTGGGTTAATCATAATATTTGTACCATTTACTCTTCTCACTCATGTCTCAGAAGCAATGCACAGCTCACAAACACACAAGGGGACTGCCCATAAATCGCAATTGTATTTTGATGCTTTCACAAAATTCAGGACACCATTCCCATATAACCAAATATTATGGAGATCTCAAGAAATAGCAGAAGAAAACAGAAATACCAAGGGCTAATTCTGAGTTTTAAGATGTCTGCTATACTAGTGGTATTAATACCACACTTAATTACACTTGAAAAAGTAGCCTGAACACTTAGCTTGTGCCATGTTTTACTGAAGATCCCCAGTATATACTGATGCAGTTTATAAGCAGTCTTGTGAGCACCTTCACAGCGTTTGCTGTGAAACAAACCAGGTACTAAAAATGCAACACTTTTTGTTGACCACAAGAAATACTTTTCCTTACACTGCCATGCATCTTTCCCCTCTCAAACTCTTGACACCATACAAGAGTCCTAAGAAATTTTTGCGGTAGCCTTAGAAGTACTGGAAACATAACAGAAATAAGAGTGACCGTAAAGTAAAAGACAGAAAAGCTAATTGCAGGAACTCAAACCTGCACATCTCTAAACCACTGCAAAAGTGGTACAGACTCACAACTCGTCTTCTACCATGACCAGCTCTGTTGAAGGCCTCCCCCTTCTCAGTCACTAATCCACCACAACGTGCACTTCTCTGTTCCCCTACTATGGAGTATCTACCTCACCAGCATCAACCCAGCCATCTGCAAGCATTTCTTTCAAGTTAAAACACTGCATTTATCCAAGCCAGCAAACAAAAACTACACTATTTTTAATGAGTTCTTAAATTCACTCCAGTGAGTGTTTATAATGCAGACATGTACAGAAATTAATCAGCACACCTCAGCAGTGAGCAGCTGTAGCATCAGGTAAAGGGTGCTTTAAAAAGCACCCTTCTGAAAAAAAATTGCTCACACTTCATGATACTTTTCCACATGCTAATTAAGCACTCAAGAGTCATCCACCATGCCTGGGGTCCTCATCAAGCCACACAGGCATGAAGTGTTATTTCAAGTTGAATCTATGAGGAAACTACATGATTCCTCACTTTTTCTGGGTAAGATGACTCAGTACAGTCATCTGTGCTCAGCACGCCAAACACAGGCCTGCCTGTCACAGATGTGTCTACTCTCCATCTACAGTTCCAGAAGTGAAGAAACCTGATGAACAGCACATCCCTGCTGCACACAGAACAGAACTGGCTTAAACGAAGCCAAGTTCAGCGTCCGTGACAGGCATCCTGCTCTGTGACTAAGCCCTGAAAAACCACAGATCCAGAGAACTCCAGCTTCCCTGCATCCATGACTCCATATCCTAAGACACAGGTGTAATGCTACAACCCAGCCGGGCACCTAGGTTTCCTTAGCAGAACACACGGATAGTAAAACTGTGTTTTAGATTGTCCCAACTGACTCGTTCAACATTGCCAGGACAGTTTCACTGTCACTTTTGTCCTCTCCGGCAGTTGGCAGTCAAAAAAACCCCAGTAATAATAAAAATTAAGTATAAAAAATAATCCCAGGCATGTATGGGTATTATGAGGGGTACCACCAGCACTTGGCTGCAAGGTGTGCTCTGAGCCAGCCAACTGGACCAGGCCCAGCAGGCTGCTGAGCTGTGGCACCGGCACCTGGCTCAGGGCCAGAGGCAGAGAAAAGAGATGTGATGCATTTCCCAAGCCAGGGCTGCACAGGAGCATTCACAGGGCAGAGCTGCAGGTGTGAATGGCATTTTCCAGAACAAAAGAAGGGTGCTGAGGGCTGGGGGAGAGCCACCTAGAGAAGGTGAACACAATCCACCACCTTCAGTTGGTCACAGAGGGGATACTTTCAGAGACTCAGCTCTGGATTCAAGCACCTATCTGTGCCTTCTTTCAGGTGTCAAAACCCCTACAGATTTTCCTTTTAACGATGGAAAACCAATACAGTGTCAATGTTTTCAAAAGCCCACTAATGTCAGTTTCACCATTATGATCTTGAGTTCTCTTGTATATTAGGTTAACCACACTTAAGTTAGAGGAGTGCATCTTTTACTGTTCAAGAATCTAGTGCAAACATTTTCCTGGCCGTACATTGGAGAAAAATCCCTTTGTTTAACATCTGAAGGCATTACCTGCACAGATTTGAAATTCTCACACTGCATTCTTAAGTGTAAATACTGAAAAAGTATGCTGCTACAAAAATCTAGGCGGCAATCTAACTTGGTCCCTTAAAGCAGAGCAGAGACAGTTTTTGCCCTTAAACTTAATTCAATATTTGGCTTTAGTCTGTAGGGATTATAAGAACTATGAAAATAAACAGCCAAAATTCAGTTAAGGTTATGGCTATTAGTGCCTAACATGTTACTGTTGTTCACGCTTCAGACAAGACTTAGGAATCGGTAATTATTTCAACAAAGAGCTTTCAACATTATTGCTAAAAACCTGCATTTCTTCATTTCACCTAAAAACTCTGCAAAAGGTTTATTTAAAGCATGTTTGCCTAAAGGACCTACCAGACAGTACCAGACGTGAGTAGATTTGTTCTGCTGGAGTTATAACATGTTAAAAAAAAAAAAAATCTGGCAGAGTCCTTAAACTATAAAAATCCTGCAATTACAACCACTGCTGTGCATGATCACCACACTGGAGCCAGACACTTTCACTCATAGCTCAAGCTCACATCCATCTGGAGTCTATCAAGGCAACCGTGAGCGTAACTTACACTAGGTTTCAAACTACTTTTTTTGTGTTTGTTTTTTAATGCTAAAGATACACTCACATTTTCCAAGTAGCACCTACTTTAAAAAATACATACATAAAAATTTCTTATGCCTGGTTTACTTACAGCAGGTTGTCAAGTACAAGATGGAAAAAAAAAAATCCCAAAGCAAAAAAAGCAACAAAAAACTCCCAACTCTCCAGACAATACTGAATTGCCTGTTTTATACAGTATACATCCTCATCTACCAATAGTTGCATAAATACATATGATAAATATTTTATTAAACATTATTTCAGTACTACTGGCATTAGAAACTTCATGAAAATTCAGGGAAAAAAGCCGCACAAGTTGCATTTTACGTTCAATCAGAGTGGTTGGAAGTGAACCAAGAGTTAAAATATTCGCCTTTTACTAATAATCTAAGCGAAGCTTAAGCCTGTAGAAGTTTCTCAAACTTATAAGCACTGGATTGGCAGAATTTTTTAAATATAAAAATCTATCACCCCAGTTGCAAAGCTACATTTCAGTCCAACACATTGTCAGCTTGACCTTAAAACAAGTACGAAGAAAAAGTTGGAAAATTAAATTATATTTTTCCTTCACAGAAATGGAACCGACAATGTTCAAACATTAAGATTATTACTATGTGTTTTCCATTTCTGAATTTTCCCTGTATGTTAAAACCAAATTACAAGGTGGGGGGAAATTCCCTCTGTGATTACTTTTGCTACTAGAATTTCGAAAGTCATACGAGATAGACACTCTGAAATGTCAGAAACCAGAATCATGTTAAGAAATTCTTTATAGCAATAGTAAGCATATATACCTGTTCTTCACCTCACATTTCTAACAGAAGTGATTGGACATTTAAGTAGAATTGCTTCCACTTGAGAAAGCATGCCATAGTTTTTGCCCTCTAAGAACCTGTTCTACGAAAAACACTATTTTCTATGTTTCATTATGTTTGTACGACAATCTTTCGTAAATCACGAGTCTCAGCACTAGCTGAAACTTAACTCTGAACATCAATGTTTGTGTGATTAAAAAATGAAAGGAAGCCTAATGCATAGAGGGAGAGGGCAAGTGCTTCTTCACACATTTTACAGATATAACTTTTAGACTCTAACTTAATTTACAACACTTAGTCACAATTATCATCTTCTTTCTTAGAGAACTCAGAAACCTGAGCCCCAAGTCAAATTTTAAAATGCAAATCCAGCAACAGTTCCTTAATCAGTCCCACTGGGGCCTATAGAGCTGCTAATTCAGCAGAAATCAGCAGAGCTGAAAAACAAAAAGCCAAGCTGTAGCTGTTTTAAGACACTGATCCAAAGTGACTCATAAATCAGCTTGCTATGTTCAAGCTTTAGTCTGGAAAATATTGAAAAACAGCTGTGAAAACCATACAGCTTTTTTTTCTTGGCAATTTTGGTAGAGAACTAGAGGATTTATAAAATGTAAATACTAAAGATGTAATACAAACACAAGTGAAAACCATTTTTCAGACTTTCCCTCCTGCCCCACCGACAGTTCTAGCATTCCTGAGCGAACCTGGCAAAGGGTACGGCAGTGCCAGTGGGAGTCTGCACACATGGAGGACACTGGCCAATGCTCAACACTCTTCCTCCTCCTCCAGCTCCGCTATACCAGCTCTAACAATGCCACATTCTTGTAGTATCAGGATATACATCCTGGAATTAAATGGAAATCTAACTTCAAAACTATCTGTACACAAAGCCATTATAAATGCTTATCAGTTTTTGGCAGACTGTTACCTCTCATGAAGGCAAGGTAATAGAAGAAGATTTTTTTGGCTAAAATCACAGTGAAGTCGGCAATTATAGCCCGTTTACACCCCACTGTGTCAAGCCACTTCCATCCAAAGCAGTAGATTCACACCTGCCACCAAGAAGAAGGGCACATAAGTCAGGTTCATTTTTTTTCCCCACCTTGTCCATTTTGAGGTCACTCTCATTTTATTTCAGCATGGAATCTGAACAAAAAAAGGCATGAAAGAATGCAGCAAGAGTTTCAAAAACCGGCTCTCCATAGCCAAGTACAGATGGGCAAAGGAAGGCGTACAGCCTATCATGGGCCTAGACATTCTCAGGCAGAAGAGCTTTCACTCTCCTGCTTGGGGGATCTTGCCTGCGTATGCTGAGAATGTGGTAAAGAAGCTGTTGTTTTCTCAAGAGGACTGGAAAGCCTAAAATTAAACTACTAGCCTTTGGCTATACCCACTATAGAGTTTCATGGAAAACATAGCAGACATATAGCAATAAAATTCATAAACAGTCTTTTACAATTTGTAATGTGCAGTTTGTTTCAACAATAATCCAGACTAGTCAAACCTTTTTTGCATATGTAAAGCTGAATGCATTAATTATTTTACAGATTGCACAATCCCAGGTCCAAGTACTGGGGTAGCTAGAGGTAACAGGACACGCCACACTCTTCCTTGTTCTTATTAAGAGGTGAAAGAAAAAAGAGCTGGGTACTTCTAAGGCATTTGTCACAAACAAAAGAAATATTTACACAAAAGCGGCCAGACCACATGGTTTGGTGACACCTACAAAGATGTACTTCTGCGAGTTTAAAAGCAAGTGACACAGCTGTCCAATGAGTAATCACAGCAGGGTTTCTTACAACAGACCAAAGCTTATTTATACAAGCGGAACTTATTTTCTCACACTTTTAAAGGAATGTGAACTTACATAAGGGCAATTTACACTACCAAGGGAATTCTAATTAGAAAAATGTCCCTTGTGCTAACAAAAAAAGCCCTGCAATGTGTTTTATTGTCTCTCGGGAACATAAGTAGAAAAGACAAATTTGGATTACTGCTAACGAAAAATGCTTTTTAAAGCAACTCTAAAAAAATGAGAGTTCTGTGATTTTCCCCTTGTGGTCTTATTTACCACATCTGAATTTTAACAGCATTGATGTATGCTAAGCTAAGAAACTAAACTATGAAGCTTACCTTAATATCAAAATAAAGTCCTTAGGTTTTGTCAAAAAACTTAAGTGGGTATACTGACGCAGCTCAAAAGAATAAGAGGAATGAAATATAATAGAAAGCAAAACCAGTTGTTGAATGTAAAGCAGATCCAGTGTTAGATCTGTATGTTTCAATCACGTAAGCTGAAAAAAAAAAGTTTCTTTACCCTCACACTCTCCCATACCAGCCTGGAAATATTCAACTCCCAAAGCCATGCCTGTTTTCAGTTCCATATGGTGTCAATACAGCCATCCACATTTCATGAGTAAAGCAGCATGACCTCCAGACGAGGCAATTGAACAGAATTAGCCACAACTAATTGAAAGTCTTCCTGTTTACTTTAAAGCCCTTATCTCGATCTGCTTTGAAAATGTAATAGAAAATTAATACGACTAATATAGAAGATCTTTCAATGACAAGCAATTAAAAACAAATGTGAGAACTCCCTTGGCCATTTTCAATATTTTAGAAAGCTGACCTAATTGATGCTTTTTCTATAGAAGTTTGCCAATGGAAGTAACTTTTCCTCATCATGCACTTGGGTTCGCGCTGCCCTGGGTTCGGCCACTGCATGGCACCGGGCCGAGCGGGCCCGCACCATCGCCAGCGCCAAAACCAACCAGGAACGAAGAGCTGCGCGAAGAAAACCGATAGCAGCTTTCCCGACACACCGATCAGCGTTAACGCGATGATTACTCCACGTTGTCCAAGGAAGTCAACAGAACTTTTTCCTCGCCCTCTCCGACACTGAGCAGCGCTCCCGGGCCCATTTCAGCCGGGCGCTTACCGCCACCACCGCTCGGGGCCGCAGCCCGCCCCAAGGGACGCTGTCCCGCTGCGGCGGCCGGCGCCCTCGCCGCGCCCGCTGACATCTCGGCCGCGGCCCCGGCGCTGCCCGCTCCCGCCCCTCGCTGCCACCACCACACCGGCGCTCCCC
>VZTG01010150.1:2827225-2961630 GCA_013397845.1 Melanocharis versteri
AGACGGGGGTGTAGAAAAAAGTAAAGACAAGAAAGCGGGAGGGGACCGCAGCGCCGCCACCGCCGCCAGCCACTCCACAAACTTTCCGCCGCCCCAGCCCGCCTCCGCGCGGCCGGGGGAGCCCCGAGCACGGCCCGCCCCGCCGCAGCCCCCTCCCCCTGCCATGTGACAGCCGCGGCCGGGTCCCGCGGGGAGGGGGTGTAGGAGGGCGGGTGTAGTGCCCCGCTGCTGCCGCGCCTTGGCGGCGGCATCCCGGTCCCCGTCCCGCCCCGGGCCGCAGCACATGGCCGGCCTCGCAGCACGGCGGGCGCTACTGTGGGATCTTGCTGCTGTCCTCGGCCTCTCCGTGGGCGGGAGCGGGCAGTGGGCCCTCTGTGCCCTGCGCGTCACCCGCCACGCCCGGGCCGAGGTGAGCAGGCACGGACACCGTGCCCCTGCTCGCGCGAGGTTTCCCTTTGCCAGGTAGCGCGTGTCGTGGTAATCCAGAAGCTGCTCCAGAGGCCCCAGCGGCTTCCCAGCCAAGCCTGGGGTCACTGGCATGTAAAAGGTGAAGTGAGGTTAACTCCTGCCTTCCGGGTCCTACATGGCTAGTCCAGACACCGTAATTAAGCCCATTATGTTCCCCACAGGATCCCAGCTCCAAAGGTTCAGGGAAGTGGGCAGGACGTACAGATTCCACATCTCTGAGGTAATCTATGTAATTTAAGTAAATACCTATTGTTCAAGTTCCATATGTAAGCCCGCACCCTGCAACGGATTCAATTACTGAAGGCATCGCACCCCCCTACTCTGCAGCAGCAGCCATCAAATCGCTCACGAATGCTGCTTTCCCTCCCACCTTTGTATGTACACCTGAAAGATCATAGACATGTTAGACCCTGTGAACCTGGAGCCACAAAAAGTTTGACAGCTCCAGTATCAAGATTTGTAAGGCTGCGACTTTGTCCCGGTTTTATCGTTCGGTCTCATGAGATGGGGATTTTTGTTAAAGAAATAAAACTACGTTTTAGTCAGCAGTCATGAATTTGCTAGCCAGACTGACAAGTCCAAAGTAACTACAAACATTCATGTGCCACTGTCAACATGTCTGTTTCAGGTGCACAGGGTGTGCAGAGCTGTGCACTGTTTTTGTCAGCTTGCTCTGCATTGACTACTGGTGTTCCTTAAGGAAATTACCGTGGGAAAACAAACAAACGCTGCAGGAACACACTTTTTTTATCTATAAAAGCAAGCAAACAAGCAAAGAAGCAAAATACAGGATAGAAATTACTTAGTATGTCTTTACAAGTTACTCTTTTTTATTTCAAGTGAATGAAAACTGTCCTGGTACCATTGGCATGTCGGTATTGCAGTTTCTTTTCCAGTCTTCCTTTGGAAAACGTTAGGGTGACATTAGATCAACAAAACCTGTGAAACACTGAGCTGTTCTAAACAGCCAGTGGGACAGTGCCAAATTTGGATTTTTGAAGCTACCCATTGTTAGTCTGTACCTGTTCCCATTGAAGTCAGTGGGAAAGCTTCCTTTCTCAAGTTCCAGCATTTGTCCTAGCTGCCCAAATGTTTCACACCGTAACTCCAAAATACAGAGACACTTGAACATGTTGCATTCATATATAGGTAAGATATGCTATACTTGCTAATTTTGCAAAGTAATCAAAAATTCAAGAGAAGGATCTTTATGTTGCTCCAGGTAATTACTGAACGATCTACTAAAATTCAAATAGATTTAAAGTAACTAAGTCTTGTATTATGGTTCTCAGAGTGCACAGCAAAGGGCCTCACTTTTCTGGGAAAAGTGAGCTGCTCTTGAGTGTTGGTAAGGGTGGTGATTCACTGGTAGGTGGCAAGAGAGTCATTAAGCTGTCAGTTTTAACATCCAAGAAAAGAAAAATTAGAAATAAAGCATTTTGAACTTATTTTATCATAGTAGTCAAAAATATATACAGTGCATATGTGAACTATGGAACAAGAAAGAATCTGAGAAACAAAAGCAGAAAAAGTAATGAAAAGGGCAGGAACTTCTGGTTTTGTAATTTTGAAAACCACTCATGCGGTCAAGGAATACTGTGTCCTTAGAAAAACCTAATGCATATTTAGTGCTAGTAATATATGAAGCTGTTTTAAATTAAGCAAGGTAAATCAATTCAGAAAATTAGTTCATTTGTCTTTGCAGCTTCTTTTCTCAAAATAATCAATATTATAATCCTGCAATGATTATATGCTGTACTTCAGAGTCCATGACAGAAAGTCTTTCTTCCCACAGGGAGATTTGCTCTCTTCAGATGTCTCAGGAACCGATTCTGCACCTCATATGAGCACTGCAGGCTCTTGCAACCCTCAGTTCCAGGCGTCTCTTCATCACTGGTTTTCAGCTGAGAGTGCACTGCAACTGTACATGAGCAAATACAAGTCCCTCCTTCACAGGTTTGGCTGGACTATATCTTACAATCTTAAAAGTAAGCTTATATCAAAAAAGGAGGTCTCCCATTCCTCTCCCCTGTTATCTCCACATGTAGCCAGGAACTTCTGGTGACCATTGTTTGGCATTGGCATTAGTGTAACTGCGGATTCACCACGATTAGGGGACTGATTTGACTGAAACCCCATAAAAGTAACAACACCACACACATGCACACACACACACACACAAACACTCACACTCACTTTAATTCTGAGTTGGAGTAATTTCCTTATCCAGTTTTTCATGTAGCTGCACAAGGAAGAGACCTTAGTCATGGTGGTTATGCAAAGGCAGGCCCTTTCCATGACAGCCTGAATACAGGTCAGCCTGAGGGGATGATGTTGAGGAGGGGGAAGCATGGCTGCAGAGAAAAATTCTTGTAAAACTAGACCCTCAAGCTTTCTCTTGGGCTAACAGGATTAGTTTCCTCCACAACACTAGCAAGCATAGTCCTGTGGATGAGTTGGGAGTGGAGGACAGGGGATTGTGTAGTGAGCTACCGCCCATTGTTGGGGATGTTATGGCTTGATTCTAATGGTGCCATTTTCAGTCTCTGATTATTTTAAATCAGATAAACACAGGTTTACAGATTCAAGTCCAAACATATGTTGTTTAAAATATGTATTCACTTCAGGCAAAAGACACACCCAGAAGTTAGGTCTAAGTATGATTTTTTTTCATATCATTAATGCACTGAAATCAGGCACTGCTTTCAAATAATCTACTTCCAGAAAAGGTCAACCCTAAATCAGACTGGGTTTAGCAGATTATTAAAAATAATTTACCTATTGCTAAATTAAGCAAAACCAAATTAAGGTACTATACGTTTTCTGTTCTGAATTCAAATTAGAACATCTTTTATAACATTAGTAAAGGTTCAATTAATCTAAATACAGGTTTTTTATTCATTTTGCAAAGGAATCTGGTCATTATGTCAGGCAGTTACATATGGTTGTTTATAGTTTTGTGTAGTTAAATCTGCGGGATTAATATCAATTGATCAAAAGGATCGAACAGTTACATCTACTAAATATTAAGTGATTTTGTCCACTAAGGCCACCTCAGGAATTAAAAGTCTTCCCATGTACTCCTGGATCACCTTGCAATCCAAATCTGTTTCTGGTATTCATTTCAGATTTTCTACTTTTCATGGGTAAATGAAGTGATTTGGGTAGTGTTCAGCAGCAAAAAGCAGAAGCGAAGCAGAACAACATTGCTTACGCTCTGACACATCTCACTTCTGATAGAGTGAGATAGAAACCAATGGCCCATCTATTTACTTTCCTGTCAGTAAATGACCCTGTAGGAGCATTGGCAGAATTAATGTCCTGTCTAGTTATTCCTAAACTTTCACAGTTCAGTTTTATTTATTGTCAAAGAAGATGTTTAGGGCGATCTGGGAGAAGGAAATGAAGACTTCATGCTCTCAAGATCATTACTCCCTGTAGGAGATTCACCAATTCAGTCCATTAGGAAGAATAATCTTAAGGCTAACAAAACTTTTTTTCTAAAACCACACCTGGAGGGAGAGATGAACCAGAGACCCATCCTGCTTATGAAACAAAAGCGGAGCAGGACATGCTTTTTGTGGCGGCTTCTTGCCTACATGAAATACCTTGCAATAGGCAAGAGAAAGTTTTGCCTCAGGCGCCTGTCTGGAAGTTAGTAAAGAGTCCCACAAAAACTCCGTATTGTATACAGAAGAGCCTTTTCATTTCTTTGTGTGTAAACAATAATCACATCCAATATCATGGAATATTTTTCATGGAAATTACTCTAAATGCAGAGCTTTTCCACCTTCCTTTGCTTCTGCTCATTTGGTACAGCAATTGATACTACTTTTAGATAATAGTAGCACTAAGACTTCATGACCATTTATTTCAAACCCTGTGATTAACCATTGCAATTTCATTTGCATTTGAGGAAAATAATAAAATATTCTTAAATAATTTCCTGGTAATTGTGAATCTCCTTCTAGTGTGTCATAACTCCACAGTGAATATTCCAAGGTGCATACAGAAATTTATTTTTGGTAGTAATTATAATTGACTTTATGTGATCCAGCAGTGAAACCATGAAAACCAAATTATGCATAATTTGAATGCACTGATTGCAACCAGAAAAACCATATGAACTCTTTCTGAAAACTTTGCCTAGGGCAGAAAATGTTCAGCTTTTACAGAATTCATCCAAACAGTGAGTATTTGCCTCCATTACAAATAAACTTAAAACATCCTAAGGCAATCCACATTAGTGACGACTGTTAATGTCTTCAAGTCATGTCCTGCGTGGGGCTAAGTAGGAAGGTAAATGCTTGATTGGAAGGACAATTAAACAATCAACATCTACAATGATGTAACTTCAAAGAGGAAAGAAGAAGACTTAGTTTTATGTCATTAAGGAACACTCAAGTTGAAATGTTGTCAATTTGAATAAAAATAAGTAGATGTAATTTCAGGATGGTGCTACTGTAATAAAACACCTGCCAGGTCTGTTCTACCTGTTGTTTTAGTTTGTTGAGGGTTTTTAAATAATCTTTTAAAATAAGTAAACATTTTGTGGTAAGAAAGATCATGAAGTGGTCCAGAAGGGAATCTGAAAGAGTGCTCTGTTGAACCTAGCAGTGGCTCTTCCAGACAGTAATGTCTTTGGCTCTTCCCTCCTCCCCTTCTTTGAGGTGGGTGATTATGGTACCTGAAGCTCAAACATACGTTCCTTTCTGCAGTGGGGATGGAAATTTTTGCCACAGGAAAAAGGGCTTGAAGGCTGTATCTACTTAAATAGGCACAGGCTGATTTGTAAGATTTTTACCAGTGTTTTGCAGCCCCGATGTTAAGTATTCAATACCTTTAGGTGTGTAACACTCATTGAAGTCAACTGCTTAAAGAATCTCACAGTGAGAAATCAAGGGAGTTAGGCCCTAAATCTTTGAAGAATTTATGTCTGATTGTCTGTTTTAGAGGGAGAATGAGCTGCAGCTGGGACCCATCTTGTGTAATTTTAGCAATTTGGAAGTTTGGTATCTCTTCTAAAGCATTAGTGTTGGCTTCTTCTGTAGTCAGGGGGAAAAGACACATTCAGGAAGTGATTACTACCTTTCTGAAATAGACAATCAAGGCATTTAGAGTGAATCAGTCTCTGGAGATATTCTCCTTCTGCCTGAAAAGAGCCTTATGGCTAGTTTAGTCTAGACCCTGTTTTTTCAGATGATTCTCAATGTGTGCCTTCAAACATACACATTAATTAGCTAAATAGAATAATACGGAGGCATATTTCTCAAACTTCTTTCTGTAATGGGGACCTCTATTGGTTTTGCTTGGCCTGGTTTTGGTAGTGGGGAGGCTACAGAGGTGGCTTCTGAGAAGCTGCTAGAAGCTTCTTCCATGTCCAGCAGAACCAGTCTCTGGTGGCTCCAAAAATGGACATGCCACTGGCCAGGGCTGGGCCGATCAGAAATGGTGGTAATCCCTCTGTGGTAACACATTTAAGAAGAAAAAAAAAAATTGTGTCATAGTTTTATTTCAGCCAGAGAAGAACAGAGTGAAAATATGTGAGAAGAACAGCTCCACAGACACCAAGGTCAGTGAAGAAGGAGAAGGGAGGAGGTGCTCCAGGTGTGGGAGCCGAGATTCTCCTGGAGGCCGTGGTGATGACCATGGTGAAGCAGCTGTGCCCCTACAGCCTATGGAGGATCATGGGAATGCAGAGATCCACCTGCTGCCTGTAGACGACCCCCTCACCAGAGCAGGTAGATGCCTGAGAGAAGGCTGTTATCCTGTGGGAGACCTGTGGAGTGAGGGGCCCTGCTCCCATCCTGCAGCAGCCTGTCCTTGAAGGACTGCACCTCGTGGAAGAGTGACCCACGCCGCAGCAGTTTTGGGAGCAATGTTGCCTGTGGGATGGACTCATGTTGCTGTTGTTTGTGGGGAGCTGTTGTTTGTGAGTTGGACTCACACTGGAGAAGTTCATGGAGAACTGTCTCCCACGGGAGGGACCCCATGGTGCAGCCAGGGAATGACTCCTCTCAATGAGCAGTGGGAGAAGCCTTGGGTGATGAACGGACCATAACCCCCATTCCCTGTCTCCTTGAGCCGCTGGAGAAGGAGGGAGGGGTGGGGGGAAGGTGTTTTTCAGGGTTTATTTTACTTCTCATTATCCTTCTCTGATTTTGTTAGTAATAAATTCACTTCATATCTCTAAGCTGAGCCTGTTTTGTCCATGATGGTATTTTGATGAGTAATTTTTCCCGGTCCTTATCTCAACCCATGAACCCTTTGTTATAATTTTCCTCTTCTGTCCAGCTACAGAGGGGAGTGAGTGAGTGGCTTTGGTGGGTGCCTGGCATCTGGCCAACATCATCCCATGACAGTGCCTTAAATATCATTGTAACAATAGTAAGCAAAATTTATCACAAACATGAATTGTAGTTTTAAATTTTATTATACCCCTTAATAGTTTACTTTTGTTTCCTGCTGATGTAACAAGTTCTACTAAGGATTTATTAACAGGTTAAATCTTACAAGAGTTAGTAAACCAAAGGGGAAGTGCTGTGCATAAGTGAAGTATCATGTACAAATACAAAATGAGGACCACATGGAAAAAGATCTAGTAGTGCATCACAAACTAAGTATGTGTCACCAGTAACAATATAGGAAGCATTTTGGGGTATATCAGTTGGAGTTTTCTATGTGAGAAAAAGAGAATGTTCTGGTGAGGACTGAGATGAAGTACTATATCCCCTTTGGAAGTCACATGTTAAAGGAGAGGAATGGAGGAGGCTACAAAAAGCTGGTAGCAAGGTCAGGAGGGCAGAGTTTCCAGCTCTCACAAAATGAATACCCAGTGTCACAGTGCAGCAAGTAGCACTTGAGATGTTGCACAAAGCTATCCCATTGCTATCATTGGGAAACCAGTGAGTCATAACATACTGTAGTGTGATCTGGACTTGCTACCCCCCTTCTGCTGTCTGCTGCCTCTTGCTTTCCCAATTATTATATGAAACAAAATAAGCAAGTGCTATCTCAGTAAGAAGTTGGCCAAACACACATTGCACCACTTCCACAGCTGTTCAAGTGGTTACTTGCAATAGCTATGTTTGCCAATAAAGTCTGACTTTCCGAGCCGGAGCATCAAAGAGCAGGCTGGATCCAACAGCAGCAAACACAGCCTGCAGATCTGAATGGGCTGAGTGCCAGCTACATCCCAGCAGGAGTTAAAACCAACACCAGTCCTGTGCACCAGCTGACCAGATTGCTGAACAATGGTCTGCAACACACTCTTTGCTTTGATCTTGTTAATATGGAATCAGGAGAAACTGCAAGGGATCCTGGTATGAATCCTTTTGGGCAACCTTCTACAAGCACAACTTTCTGTGGCCTCTTGTACATCTCTGACATTCTGGCAACACGGGCTGGGAAGTCTCTGAAATGGACGTGTCACCTTCCAAATACCCTGTTAGCTGTCAGTGAACACTGGGAAATTGAGGTTTGTCCATTTCCTAATGGTCATGGCATTTCTTTTGACCCTAAGTAATTTTGTTAAGTGGGTTTTCTGCTAGGGTAAGCTAAGCTAACCCTCAGCATACATTTCCATAACGCTGTAAGTTGTGACGTTTTTCCTTTGTTGTTTTCCCTCATAGGTTTGAAGCCTAGTCATCTCCTCTCAGTAATTTTTCCCTTTCACTAACCTCTCTACACTCTTTGATCTATCAAAGAAAATATTTAGCAGGGCAGAGAGTTGCTTATGTTGATTCTTCAAATACTTTCCTGGTAGTGTGCTGTAATCTCCAAAGGAAGAACTTGTGGTTCAGGGACTCTCCTTGCAGTTGTGTTCTCTATTGCTGTTCAGATTGTGGAAATAAATAAGATAAAAGGGTGCAATGCTTTAGCACTGCTGCAAGACAAATAGTTTAGTGTACAGTTCTCTTTGGATGGTACTGACCTCAGCATTAGAAAAAGCAATCTTCTAGAAAGATATCAACAACACTGTCAGCATCCTACCACATCTGAGGTATGAGGATCCGAGGATGAGAAGGCACAGTGCCACAGTGTGGGATATTATGTACCTTGGGCCACATGTGCAGTGTCAAAATGAAAGCAGTACTACCACACACGTGGTCAGGCTGGGCACAAGTCTGGCAGTGGTGATTAAGAAACCATGGCTTTTACTGAGTTGCAGACACTCAATAATTGAGTTATCCTTTGAGTGACTTATAATCAGCAAAGTCTCCAAAAGGTTGGCTAAGCTACTGCTACAGTACGAGTTTCCCAATTTTGTGGGGGCATTAAAAGAAAGAAGCTATAAACTAAAGTAAACAGGAAGAGGTTTGCTGATCATTTTAAACTTTGGGAAAATTACATCTTATTTTAATCATAATGAAAAAAAAAAATCCACCACAAATACACCATGTTACCACACTAATATTTTTTGTTCTGATTTTTTGTTAGAAAAAACTGCTAATGATAAACACAAAATTACTTTTCTAGAATTTTGAAAAAAATCATACATGCCCTTACTGAGTACCACATGTGAGTAATATTTCAGTTATCCCACTGATGTCACTGAGATGGAATTAAAAGTGCTGAAATTTTCAGTGATGGATATTTCACTGCAGCTGTGAGCAATGTGTTCCTCAGAGACTAATTCTGCTGGGGCGATGTTAAACCCTTGGACTTGCATCTTATTTATAAAATAATACTATTTAAAAAATAGGATCAAAAGAGAGCTAGCCAAGAAACTTAGCCTTGTGTATATTTCAGTATATAAATTAATATTATAAATAAATGTTATTTTTACACATATATGTGAATGTATGTCATAAAAATAAAGTATAAAATAAAATCAACAAGAAGAGAGCATTCAAAGTTAAAACTAAACGTGATTGTCTAAAAAAATGTCAACAGCTAAATATAAAGGGGTAGAATTTTGTTAAAATTGTTTAGGTATAGCTGCCTGACTTTTCTTGCATTTTAAATCTCTTCAACTCATTCTACTGCTTTCCAAATACTTCATTCTCTAATTTTCTTAAACAGGTAAATTTAAGTGTATAATTAATTATAAAATATGTAAAAGCAGTTCACACAAATGAATAATTCTACCAGAGAAGTTACTTTGCAAATGCAAACAATCCTTTGTTGCTATCTTTATTTAGGAGCATACACTGATCCCCAGAGCTGAAATGGACTGTTGAAAAATGATGATGATTCAAAGAGCACTCATGCATGTATTTAAGTAGGAGGTTTGGACACAGAACTGTAAGCCCAGTAGGATGGCAGGTGAGAACCCTTTCTGACCAGTTCACCTTCACGAACTAGACTTGAGTGTTAGACTTGTAACAAAGCAGACCTGAAGACAGTCGACGGGGAAAGTCATTATAGCTGCAACTGTTCTGAGCATGTTTCGCTAAGCCGTTTCTAGCCCTACTCCCTCAGTAGAGCAGGTGTGCCTGAATAGCCTTTTGCCCATGGCCTGAGGACCTTTCTATACCCATAGACAACTTTTCAAATTGGCAGGGTGAGGTAGTGGAGAGCAAACAGAGTAAGTATCCCTGTGAACAGTTCCCCACACCATTTTCTCAAGCAGCTGTAGCTTCAGATTTTCCCATCCTGCTCACTGCCTGCTCAGACCTGCCCCAACCACGCTTTCCATGGTGTGAGCACAGCTGCTTGTGGTGCCTTAGATGAAGCCAGATCATGACTTTTTTGTTAGAGTTATTTTTAACCTGGCTCTGTTCATTTGTTTGGTTTGTCATTTGGCCCCACAAATGATGCCAGCTGCCATAAAATGAACAGTGGCAAGGCATTAAGGGTCCTGGATGCGCCTTAAATGGTTGTTACGGTGGTATGTAAAAAAGCATGTCAAATACATTGTGGCCTAAAGAGTATCATTTAATGTGGTGGTAAATCCAGTCTTTGTGCACCGAGTCTGAGTCTAGAAACATAACAGTCCCTTGAACTTAAAAAACCCTCACTCTGTCTCTTCAAATGAATTAAATATTTTTTCCATAGACATCTTTGATCTTGAAGCTTTGCTGTCTTAAATGTTGTCTCCCCTGCTTTTGCTTTATGCAAGATCAGAATGGATCAATCTGTAGCTCAACCAAAGCTAGTATAAGATCCTAAAAATAGCATTAAAAATCCTACTGTCCAATTTGGCAGAATGCAGTTGTGTGCTCAAACCTGATCTGTCTCCAATGTGCACTTCCATTTACTCCAGTAATGCACAGGTGTGGTATTAATGATCATGGAACCCGCAGTACGAGAAAAACAAGCTCATTTTCATAAACCTGGCAGACATTCATAATGCCTGGTAAGTAATGTATAGGGGCTCAAAATTTGAAAAATAGTTGAAAACAAACCTGACAGCATGCATCAAGGCTTGTACTTTAAGTTCTTCAATTTCTAGTGCTGTCTAAAACTTGTCTAAAGCTGCAAAGTTTGCCTGCGTGCTACAGTTCTTTAATGCACGATTTTGTCCTGGTTTCTTGATTTGAATGCTCAGACACCCATTTGTATATTGCACCTGTAAATTCATATATACACATAAATATATTTTATATGTACTTTAACTTTCTGTGCACATGATCTTTAACTTCATGTACTGCATGTGTTTTTGTCACAATTACAGTAAGTTCCAAGCACAGCTAGTGCAGCTTTCAACTGAGACTATCTCTGTCAGCCTCAGGCCCAACAGCCTGGCAGGAAAACCTGCAAATCCTGCTGCACCCCACGGATTTCTGTGATTTGCAGTGTTGATAGAAACATCCTCCTTGCTGAGGCGTTAGAGGTTCCCAGATGAGAAACCTTTGCTTCACTCTTCCAAACTCACCAAATTGTTATACAACTGCAGCTTTGAGTCTCTTTGATGCTAAACTTGGAATATGTGTTATTGCCACACATACAGTAAAAAAAAAAAAACAACAAACCATCAAGTAAGGAGGATAACGCTGCAGCTAATGGGTGTTTTATTGCATGGTTTAAAAGAGACTGGCATTTCTCCACATGAAAGAAAAGGCTAGGCATTTCTCATCATCAGAAAGAAGCTGTTCTGTCCCACAGTTAATAGTGTTATCTCATACTGTCTACCCGTGACCTTAATAGAGTCCTACAGCCGCTATGGATTTAGTGAATTATTTTGGGAACAAATTTGGTCCATTCAGGCAAAAATTAAGTAGAGTGCTCAGTAGACTGTATCATTAAAACTGATGTAGTGGTTTGGTTTTTTTTTTTTCGTTTTGTTTGTTTTGTTTGTTTGTGTTGGTTTTGGGGTGTTTTTGTTGGTTTGGTTTGGTTTGTTTGGTGTGGTTTGGTTTTTTTTCTAACTGATCTGTCACGGATCAAATTTTCAGCTGAAAACTTCAATAAAGATCAACAAAGGGTCTGGAGAGACACTGGTGAAAAATGTCCTGTAGGATTACAAAATCTGAATATCCTGAGTAGGAAGGGACCCATAAGGGTCATCAAAGTCCAGCTCCTGATGCCGAGGCTTGTATTACTTGTTTTAATTTGCGGCCTTAAAGAATGGGTAAAAAGAGTGTTTTATATATATTTATAACTAGTAAAGACTGTAAACACAACAGAGGACAGCAAATAATAAATGCAACTTGTAGATATTAGAAATAGAGACAAGAAGTAATTTAGGCCCCCATTCTGCAAACAAATATAGAGCTGTTTAATTTTAAGAGTGTGAGGGTCTTTTAATTCAAGCAGTCAGCTCCTATATCTAAAGTCACAAAAGACACGAGCATGGTGTTTTCTGGAGATTATTTGTACAACACGTTAAATCCACATATATATAGTGAAATGTACTTTGAAAATTAGATTACAATAAAGGAGACTACTTAGAATGCAGGAAAATTCAGACAAAAGTAGGTGTACAAGTGACAAACCAGAAAAGGGCCCTTCTTAAGCTGACCACGCAGCACGGAAGAAAGATTGGAATCTGTTTCACCGAATGGGACGTTTGACACTTTCATTTCATTAAGTTCATGTGAAGACGTGGGTGTGACAAGACACTTAAGCCTTTGCAAATTATGTTTGCTTTTAAGAAAAAGGCAGAGCACTCCCATGTTACACTGAATAATGATTCTAATTGGGCTTTTATAGGGTATTTATCTGCTATTTATTTGCTTTTTGAGGTTGCCTTGGACTGAGAGGTCGTAAGAAGCTTTCAGGAGCCCTTTGCGACGCACAGCAGTAATTAGAGCTGCAGGAGCCGCCCGATCAGCTCTCGCTTCCCCGGGGTGGCGGCACGGGGGTGCCCGGGGCACTGGGAGCCAGCGGGGTTGCGCGGTGCCAGCCCGCTCGCCGAGTGGATGTCGCGGTCCCTGCGGTGTCCTCCGGGGGCACGGGAGTCCGGCCGCGCTCTCGCTGAAGTACACGGAGTGTTTGTTGCCTGTTACTAAGAAAACCCTTAAATGAAATGTTCGGCCAGACAGAATAGGTAGGCAATAAAGGTGTTACCAAGCACTTTTTCCTTTCTGAAAAGAATACTGCTTGTACAATTAAACGCGCTTCAGGTATTAACTACTTTTGATGTTATAAATTCACTATTTAGAAGCTGATTAGTCAGCATATTAAGTGGCACTAATCCTTCCAGAAAGCCCCTTGGTAATTACTTCTTAAGAGCATCACTGATAGATTCAAGTCTGTTTATTCCTCTGAGCTCAGCACAGCAAAAAGCTTTTAGTATAGTGAAATGCTTGCACCTTTTCATGCTAGCTGAAAGAGGTAATAAAGATGTGTTTTAACAAAACAAATGGGAGACCTGTTGTGAAGTCTCAAGATGTTTATTGCCTAAGAAAGGGGGGAAAAAGCCCCTTTTAACACTTTTAGATGTAATTTCATTTAAAAATTAATTTAGGATGACTACAAAATATTGAAAGGAAATAGAATGAGAAAATTAGACCCATAAAATTTTGAAGTCAATGGGATGATTGTCACTGTTAAGATTTTTAAAAGCGGTCAACTTCTAATTTTCTTTTTCCTTAAGGAATATAGCAAAATATAGTTAAAACAACTGCATTCACATACCTAAAGGAGCATGGTAAAACCAACTGCACTTGAGGACTGCCAGGGCTCGGCTACGGTAGGTTTAAAGGGAATCTCTACTAAGAGTTATTGAGGGGAAAGATTATTATGAAAAACAATCATATCTCTGGTTGTGCTGGTGGGAAATTGCTGAGAAATGTGTTAATCAAATGTTGCACTTTCTTCCACCCTGCGATTAAAAGGAAAGGACTTTATTTGGGGGAACAAGGTTATGCATTTAAGTAATGAAAAAAAGTGCACACTAACTTTTGTTAAGAGACTCACTTATACAAAAAAAACCACAAACAAACCCACAACCACCCACCCCAAAAATAAAGCAAAGCAAATCAAAAAACCCCATCCCAACCAACCAACAAAACATAAAACCAAAACCCCCAATGCAAAGGCAATAATGGGTACCAGTAAGGAACTTGCCGTGCTTTGGTTCTAACTGGTTTATTTCCTTGGTTTGTGACCGAATATCCTATCCATCAGACAGTGGATGATGCCTGTGAAACAAACAGAAAACAGATCATAAACCAGCCCCTGCACTTGGACTATGAACTGTGAATAGGTAGATGCCCGTTAACTTCATGCAGGTTTTGTGGTTGCACAGACTTCTGAAAGGATGGAATTCATTGAAGGACTAAGGCTTTAGAGTCTGATTTCATAGGAACTTGTCAGAGCTGGACAAAACATGATTCTTTGATTCACAGGAATGAGGAAAGCTGGGGTCCAGTTTAGACCAATTCTTACTGGGTGCCACATAGTAAGAAGACCAGCAGCTCTGGTTCGTGGCCAGGTAGAGTGAAAGTGAGGTTACTGTGCCTCAGGCTTTGAAGCAGGCATTAACTCTTCTCTGGATTTCCAATTGCGTGTTGTTTATAACTTCTCTCCACTGAGACAGTATGAGCTCAGCACGTTCTTCATGGATAGCTTTGTTTTAAGGGAACTTCTGTTCACCCTTAGGAAGCAACTAATGAACAGTTCCAGGCCATATCCCTTGATTTGAGTTGTACGTACAGTTTCCCTTAGTAACTATTTTGTGTTCTCCGTGAAAGCCTTCTTGACCTGCTGGAGCCAGACTTTAACAGTGTGCAGATGTTCCAGGAATCAATCCTCTCCCTTCACGTCATTATGGTTGTACCAGTCTTCTCTATGTGATTGTTTGGGTTCTATTTTATGTAATCTCTGGATTCCTGTTGATGTTGTTTGCTATTATGTGATGTTTGCAAATCTTGCAGAAAAATCAGAAGCACTGGGTGTCACTGGCCAGTGAGATTCTTGTTAAGTTCGGATCCTGGCATATACATAACATAACTGCATATGACAAGGTCATTGATAGCTCTTCATTGCTCGCCTTGCCTACTGCAGGGCAATCTGCCATGTGTTGCCCATGCACTTTGTTCCAATGCAGTTTGGGTTTTACATTCCTGATTAAAAGTTCTTTTGAGGGCTGCACTCAGATTTGCTGACCTGAGTAAGTGGGCTTCAGATCATTATCATCCCCTATATTTTACTGCTTGTTTCGTTCTGTCATTCATTCTTCTGCTAGTGTGAAACAAAACCATTGCTCTTTGATGCATTGTTTTCTGAGGACTTTCATTGTATGCTTGGTAACTACCGTGACACTCTAGGATGTCTTGCAACTCTGTCTTCATTTGCTTACAAAGCACCTATTAGATGATAATTTGTGCTTAAGTTCCCTATTGACACTGACTGATTTGTGTTCTACCGTGGGGCATGGAGGCCTGCTGTCTCAGCAAGTCAGGTTTGTTACACATCTTTCAAAAATCAAAAGAGTCTCTGCCTGAATTTGTAAGCGAGAATCAGTGCACACAAGTAGAAATGATGATAGGGAAGTACAAAGAAGAAATAAGAAACTCTTGTTTAGAGTGGAGTTCGGTCACAAAACAACCAGAGCAACCAGTTGAAAGGCTTTGTAAGCAATACAGACATCTTTGCCTGTGACCTTAGTTTTGCCCTCCATGCAGTGCACTTCATAGAAAACGGAGTATTAATCTGCTGCTATCTTGTAATTCGTGTAACTTTAAATAATTAAAAGATGTATTACAGATCTTCTCGTTCTGTTGATTGCTTGACTAGGAATAATTTTTCATAAATCTGTGTATGCTACTGATTAAGTATTTCTGCTTGTGATGGGCCTCAGTTTATCTCAAATATGTGATGCAAGCTTTTGTGCCAACTTCCAAATCCTCTGGAGCTACTGCCTTTTTAAACAAAACTCCATCTCATGGCTTTATCCATAATAGGGACTAACTTCCTAAGGTGTTTTCTCCTGAGATATGGCTACCTCTGGAGTATGAGCTTTTCTACACTCTGCCATTCTCAGCACTCTCAATAGATAAACAAAGTATTTTATTTGGCAGATATTTTCTGCTTTATAGAGCTGTAAGAATGCTTGTCTCCAGAAGGCATGCTTTGATGTGTATCTCTGTCATTAGTAATGCTGTTAGTGAGTTGTTCCTTATCCTTGCAGTAGCATCTCAGTAACGAATTGCAGCATGTGGTGGTTTCTTTGTGATGGTTAATGATGATGAGACCGTGCATCATGAGTAACTCATCCCTTTCCAGAGAACGTGAGCTCGGGTTTTCATGCAGTGCTAATACTGCTCCAGAAAGTGCAATTCTAGCTGCCCTGTACCTTGAGAACATTTTCTCTCTCATCAAAGATCCGAAATTGTATGATATTTTCTGAAAATCGTCTAAAAATCCTAAAGATATAAACATCCTGGATTAGGTCTATCAGTGACCTCATCACTGGATGCATTGCTGCTTTCTAAGTTTTTAATATGGCATTAAGATATAATGGAGTTCTGGTTTTCATACTTTTGATATAGGTAATTATTTTCCTGTCTTTGTTTTGCATTCCACAGTATGGAATCATACCATCCTAGCCAAGACATCTGCAGTCAGACTGTCTCTATCCTGAGTTTCTTTATCCTTGCTTGTTCTCTAGGAATAACTTCAGATTGGAATTCGAGGAAGGAAAGCTGGGTCCTTGATTGAAAAAATTTGTGTTATTTTCTTAGATTAAGAAATCATCTCATTTCAAACCAGTAATATTTGTTAATGTCACCACTTCCATTCTGGTCCGTACTCCTTTATTCTTACATAAATTATGTATTTATAACAAATACTTTATAATCTTCTAGAATATGAACTGCTTCTGATGGAAAGTCAGGAATACCAAATACAGTGAAACTTTTGAATCATGGAGTAAAATATTTTCTAGTTCCAGAGGAAAGCATCAGAAGTGCCATTAGAGAGGTCTATGAAACTGTCACATACAGCAGTAACAATTCCATTTTCCATGTGGGATATGCTTCAAGGACTTTACTGTCTCTGGGGCTAGCTGTGGTTTCCAGATGGAACTTTTTATTATTATTATTTATTTTTTTAAATATATTTTTTCTGGTTTTGTTGTTTCACTTAATGTAAAATTACTTATTCCAGAAAAGAAAATATGTCTCTTTTGCTCTGTGGAAAACATAACAGTTCACATTTTCTTTAAGTTTGGAAACTCTGAGCTGTTACTTGAACTTGTTTAATAAAGGGGAATTTCTGATATTGGCAGAGAATAACTCTGTGGAAATGTCTTTCTCTCTGCAATAAGGATTTAAATTGCCCAAGATACTCAACACTTTGAAAGTACCATTAGCATTTCACTTTTCAGATTTCCATTTGTGTGAATATGAGAAAATGAAGGAATGCCTTTTTCTG
The DNA here is from genome assembly GCA_013397845.1 of Melanocharis versteri. Lineage (NCBI taxonomy): Eukaryota > Metazoa > Chordata > Aves > Passeriformes > Melanocharitidae > Melanocharis > Melanocharis versteri. Next base: position 2,844,458 of record VZTG01010150.1, read on the forward strand.
GTTGGTTCCTTTGCAGAATTTCAGTGCCTCTGTGCTTCAGCTTGTTCTTTTAGCTCTGTTTGCCCTTGTAACTTAAAACCAAAAGGGAAGTGAATAGTTTGAAAGAAAGATATTTGCTTAACATCTAGTGGCTCCAGCTAAAAAATTTGCAGCGTCCCATTGCTCTCATACGCTGAGTGAGGCAGCCTGAGGTTTGATTGCAGACCTTATAAAGAACTGTGTATTTCTTACTTTAAGTAGATACTTTTTTGAGACTTCCGTGGTGATTTTGGTAATGTTTTGGGTGCTTTATTCTACATTTTTCTAAGAAAATGAGGTTTAGAGGATTGAGCAGTCATTCCATATTTTTGTCTGTCAGGTCATAAAGGGTTATGGTTGTCCTGTGCAGGGCCAGGAGTTTGACTCAATGATCTGTGTGGGTCACTTCCAAGTCAGATACACTATGATCATCTCCTATCATTTTGAACCTACTGTGAGTTTTAACCGAGACATGGGTATTCAGTCCATAGAATCAGAGCAGAAGTAGTCCAAAATGAATACCTCTGAAGTATATACAGCATCAGTTTTCTTCTACCTATCCACAACAATTGCTCATTTAGTATGAATGTCAACCACAGTTTGTTCTTTAATAAATGACTGCAAAAATATCCTTTTGGGGCTCACTTTGTGACTAAATCAAGTCAATTTATGAGCAATGTTTAATAGAGTTCTGGTGTGTTCATTCTACCTAGCATCAGGCAAACCCGTTGTAGTTAAACTCCCAGTATTTGGGTATTTTCCCCTCTTCGATCACTCCACTGTGGTTGCTATAGGAACAGAGGATATGTTAATGTAGTCCAATTAAAAATATTTTAATCGGTTTCTTTTTTCTAAATTATTTTTATGGTAATAGATTTCAGGTCCATTTATTATGAGTCTTCTATTTTTGCTACCATAACAGAATAAATCTGAATTATTCTAGTGTCAACAGCCTTCAGGTATGTTGTGGAAGAGACTTTTCTATCATAAAAAGATATAAAAGTCTGAGATTCGTAATTATTCTCTTTCTTCCTTTTCCTTTGAACATTGTCCTAAGTGTTATTTTTATGCTTTTATACTTTTGCAGTTCTAACCAAAATGGCTACATTTTAAAATTTGCCAAGTACCTTATTCTACCTTAATGTTCTAAAGTTTGAAAGTAAGTTTGTTGTTGAACCTCCTAAGAATTTGGTTGTTTCTCCTGTGCACCACCTAGAGTGAACCAAACAATCTTCCCCCAAACTCACTGAGCAGACATGGGCATAACAGTGTGGTAACTCCAGCATGTGTGATCATATCCATGCAGTAGCATTGTTGGCAATGTAGAGTGGGAAGAACCCTGCTTCCAGGTTTCGGGTGCAAGTTTGTGTTGATTCTGCACATTTCGAAAGAGGAAAAGAGGTGCCCATAGACTCTAGAGCAAAATCTGGTTCTTCGCCCCTGGAGTAATAACAGAATGGCTTGTGTTCATACACTCTTATTTGGAAAAGTCTGTTGCTATAAAGATTAAGTCACATGCAGCGTGAATAATGTTCTGCACATACTAAACTGCCCCATGGGCTAGTTAGGGAAAACTGGTCAGCAATTCAAGGAACACGTTATTTTGATGTAGAAGATTCAGGTAGGAATGAAAAAGTGGTAAATAGGTACCCGATTGATTTATTTAATCATAGATTTTTTACATTTCTCCTGATTAAAATGGGGAGAGTTAATCATCAGCCTTGAAAAGTAATTAGAATACAGAATCATAAAGAATGTAAGGAAAAAATGATGGAAAGAAATTATTTCTATTATCTCTTCTGAAATTTTCATCTACTTCTCTGTTATATTCCAGCTTTCATTACTTTTTGTTTTCTGGAGTAAGTTCACTTGACTGTATATCTCTGTTGAGCCTATATTCTCCTCACTGATATAATGAAAGGTCAGAAATATTGGAGACCAAATTCATCACTCACTTGCCCAGTCCATTTATGTGGCAATCTCACCACATTATGTGGTTACATGTAAACAAACAAGCTCCTCTCTAGGCAAAAACATACGTTCAATTAAGTTTGTGTTTCAAAATAAATGATGTGTAAATCTTTTAATAGTTTCTTAATTTAATGTGGGTTTAGTTAGTTAATAGCTTCAATAGTAAAAAAAAAGAGCTAAATGTATGTAGCAAAACTGGTTAATGTGAATTCATATATACTTTTGGAAAGCAGCTTTGGAAATATGGAGTGTATCATAACTGAAATCATGTCACATCATTTTCTCTGAAAATGAAAATCTTAAAAATCTCCAAAGCATAGTAGTTCCATCTCACTGAATAAAATAGGCTTAATCTTTATCTCTGAGCATCCTTTATTTGGTATAAGCCTAAGGAATGGTCTGTGGAGCTAGTTCTGTATTCTTCATCTCAGGAGCAGTACAGTTGTGATGAGATACAGTCAGCTCTGTCATTGAAACTGTCTGGACCCTGCATTGTGAACCAGAGTAAAGGACTTACACTATTGAAAAAAATGTTGAAATGTTAAAATAAGGAAACCTCTCCTTATATTCTGTACTAGTTTTCCATCTTAATTTCTAGTCTGTAATTTGCCATATTTCTCCTGCATTTGTCTTTCCCAAAATCCATCTCTCAATGTCAGCATGACCCTATCTTCCTGATGTCATTACTATGCTTCTTTACTTATCTGCTATCAAGAAAATAACATTGTGGTTAGCTTCTGAATGGGAGAACCTCTTAAGACATCCTCTGTATGCATTTCATTCTGGATGATGCTTGTGGGCTCTCCTGCATTCCTTTTGGTATTAGCTACTGTACTGTTTTCTCTCAGAATATAGAAAGATAATGTCTGATTGTAGCCCTCTTCACTTGGGTGAAAGATTTTAGTTCATGGAGTTTCCTAGTTATTCCAGATCCAATGTCAGAGAGACACTGAAGTCACAAACTCTTCAAGGCCCAGTTTGCAGGCAGATAATGGAACAACAAGTGAGAGTAAACCAAGCTGGATTTATTCTTCTGATTAGTGTGCACTGACTGTCAACTGTTCTGGAAGATCATTCACTTTATCAAATGGATTTTCAAAACATCACAGTTCTCATTACAACAGGTACAGAGGTACCTGGATTTTTAAAGTTTTCCCACCTGTCAAAGACCTTACTGACAATAATGAGAGTGGGTATCTGAACTATCTTGATAACCTATTTTCTTCCTTTCATACCGTTAAGATTTTGAAAATCTGAATTCAGATGTTCCAGTAAAGCATGTTTATCTACTTGCTTATTAGCTTATATTCTTGTAAACTGGCAAAAATATTTTAAATATTATTTGCACCATTTTGAAGGGAAATAAGATGTGTAGAGCATTGTTTCAACTTTCAGTGTTTTCAGTGTTTGGAATTATTTTCAGGACAAAAAAGGCATATGTAGAGGTGCTACCCCAGATAGATATCTGCACCTAAACTCCATGTAAAATATTCTGAGTACCTGGAGAATATTGAAAAGACTCTCTTGTTCTTTGTGGTACCATAGATTTACATTTCTTTCCCATGTAATGCAACAATGGTATTTTAGAGGAAGAACCATCAGAGATTCACTGATACTCAAAATGAACATGAAATATGACCTGACAAAGTCTGTTACACAGATGATAGAGCAACCGTATATTTTACTTAAATACTGTCACTGTATGTACTAGTCTTCTGTGTTTAATTCATGGAAACATTAATTACAGTGCTAAACCTCTCCTGACAGGCAAAGTATAACAAGTCTTCAAATAATAAAACACACCTAATTTCATCTCAACCCCTTTTCCATAAGCAAATGCATGAGAGTGTCTCCAGAAGTACACAATCTCATCTGCATGGAAACCTAAATATTTAAAATTAGTATCACTATTGAGGGAGGGGTGGAGGGTTTACTATAGAGGGACTTGATCTACAGCTGCTGTTAATACCAGCCAACTTAAATCTCATGCCAAAAATGTCTGGTGTTTGTTTTCTTTTGTGAAGAAGCAGATGATTGTCCAGATGATATCCAGATGATTAAAAGGAATCTGAATCTGTATCCTATCAAAGCTCCTCTGAAGCTCATCCATAATTTCTCCTTTCTCCCACAGTACATACTTTCATGTGCAAAAAGCTTCAGACAAACCAGAGGCTATTGATTAAACAAAAAGAATACAGTAGTGTATCAAAACTGAATTTCTACAGTAAATTGCTATGTGATCAATATCCAATGTATTAAATATCTTCCTTGCAATGACAATTATCCTGTGTCCTATCCTGCTTCATAAATTACCCCAGAAACAATGGCTGATATAAAAACCTTTGTGGTCTGGGACAACTTTTGTAATATTTCCCCATGAACCAAATAATAGCATATTTGTAGTAAATTTTTTTGCCAGGGACTGTTTTTAAAGATTGAAACCTCCAAATCTTGTTATGTCAAAGACCTGGGAATTCTGCTGTTGAGAACAGATCTTTTAAAAATAATTTGAATGTTATTTTTAGGGACCATGGAATTAATTTAGCACCTTAGATTACCCCCTGCATATCTTCTGTGTAGAATAAACACGTCAGTTGTATTTTTAGTTTATGTCGTAGCAAATTTTTCTTTAGAGGTCTCCGTAACTTACAAGTTTATTCTCCTTCAGTGTGAATGACTGCACTATGCCTTCTTTACTGAAATAGGGAATTTTAGAGCACAGTTCATCTCACCTGTTTTAGACAACTACTTTAAGATGGGATGAATCACTTTAGATTCTATTGATCATATATGCAAGATTTCAAATTATTATAGAGACAGTTCAATATAATCAAATAATAGACTCTAATGCACATAGCATCCTGTCTTCTATCACCTGACCTCACAGGCGGAGGAATATATACAGTTTTCCTCAAAGAATTTTGTAAGCATCTCTCATATGGATAAAGGCCATGGCAGCTGGGACTGTTCAACCTGGAGAGGAGAGAGGTGGGTGTCTCATTAATGTGTACAAATATCTGAAGGAAAGGTACAAAGAAGGTGTCTGCCTCTTTTCAGTGGTGCTGAGTGACAGGACCAGAGGCAACACACACAAACTGAAACTCAGGAGGATCCCTCTGAACTTCAGCACTTTTTACTGTGAGAGTGACAGAGCAGTGGCAGAAGTTGCCCAGGGAAGTTGTGTACGACCAACTCTAGGCAGCCCGGCTTGAGCTGAAGGGTTGGACCAGGCGACCTTCATAGGTCACTTCCAACCTCAACCATTCTGTGATATTGCATCTAGATTCTATTAATGATATTTACATAAGGATGTTACTGACTGCAGACTATTTAAATAATATGTAGGATCTTTGAGGGTGGAATTTTGCTTTACAGAAATATCTCTCAACTTATATTCCTTCTGCTCTTACAAAAGGGGAGTAGCACACTTCCTCTTTCATAATCATTGATGGTTTGGTTGACTTGAATGAGGTGTCTGGCTCTTAAATGAACTGGGTTCAGCTTTCTGGATCATCAGCATGTTAAACACATGGAGGGAAAAAAGAAATTTTTCTTCTTGTTTAGCTTCTTAAATCTGCTCACATACATCATATGCATCAGTGGTACAAAGAAATTCACAGCCAGTGGCAAAAAGTAGTTTCCCCTTCCTTTTGTTATTGTCTGCCATGTCAGACTTCATCCTAAAAAAAGGAATAGCTTAAGGAGCAGCTGTTGAATTTTTCTGCTTATTCAGCTAGATTCGGTGGTCAACAGTGCTGATGGCAGCGTATGCATCAACAATTTACTGTACCCACTAACAAAAGAGCTTGATCTTCTGAGCAGTACTGTCTTGGCTTAACATCTCAGTCTGGACCTACATACTCCAAATCTCAGCCCAGGTTGTCTGGAATCTTCTTAGAGGACTCATTTGCAAACTTCATTCGCTACCTTCTCTAAAAATAAGGTGTCTGGTTTTGCATGATTTCAGAATGAAACCAAGTGAAACTCAATGGCTGGGATTTTGTTTTGCTTAGACCTCCTGGGTGCATGTGTATCTGTAGGGGGGAGCTGGGGCTGGTGTTGCAGGGAGCCACACAGAGCAGAGCAGAGCAGGACCGAATGGACCAAGCCAGTGAACCAAATAGGCAGCTCGAGTCTTGCAGAGAGAAACTGCAAGTTCACAGGCAATTTAGCTGGTACAATTTATTCTAATTTATTACAGTAAACTACACATTAGCAAATGTTAACAGATCAGGGCAGATTTATGTCAGGGAAGGCTACTGTGCTAATGAATGGCCTCCTCATTAGCATTGCCTGGAGCAGCACATGCTCTCTCTCAGCCTCTCCTTACCACATTTTCCCATTACCATCACAGCAGAAACAAGCCTTTCACATCCTATAATCTCTGACCGGGAGGAAACTTGTTTAGAAGGTAAAGAAGGGAACTGGCAGATGGCTATTTGTATGAACTACAGTTCCAGTTGTTTTTATTTGGGCATTTACTTGAAGAAGCACAGGAATTACTGGGTATTGAGGACCTCTCAAAATCCGTATCCCAGTCGTGGTTACTGCGAGAGTGGTTGTAGTTTGTACGTGTTTGCATTCCTGCTAACTGACTGTGACTATCAACTTTTCTACTGGTTTTTTTTTTTCCTCTGTATACAAAATAGGATTCTTAATGCTTGTCACAACAAAGAATTTTTTTTTTTCATTATCATGTTTTTTTTTTTATTAGTGCATATAAAGTGTTTGCATTTTCAGCATTATAGTATCTGGCTTAAAGCAGGAGAAATATTCTGTAGGTTTTGCTAATTAACTACTATAAAGCATTTGAGATCTTGGATTGGCAGGTGCTATCAAAGCATAAAATATGATCAACATACCTTTAAATCAATGAAAGACCAAGAGTATCACCATTCAGAGAGCAAACAAACCTAATCGTTTACTCTTCACTCTGCTGCAGTCTGGAAGTGCAGACTCAAAATTATTGTAGTATACTTTAGCCACCCAGCTAAAACCCACAAAAATCCATATAAAACACCTTCCAAATTCCTCAACGCCAGATTGTGCTAGTTTAAGAAAACTCTTTCTGTGACACCTTTTCTTCTTTTAAATGTTCGGGTTTTTATTAAATACCAATTAAATAACAATTTGAAAGGATTGGAGCGGTATTTTCACACATTCATAATGCAACTGTTGATAAAACTACTCCTAAATATATCTAATGACAGAGTCTGCATTTTCCCCACTCTCTTGCCAGACACCTACAAAGAAAACTTTACATACTGAGTATTAGCAAATTGTCTGAAGACAACACTGTGATTTATTTTTTTTTGTAACCTGTGGGTACATGATTAAGTCCTGGTTTGTAGCAATCGTTAACTTATTGTTGGTCCTTTTGTCAGGCAGTCTGGATTTCACTCTATGGACACGTGCAAGGTTTCTAACTTGTTTTTTCTCTTCAAGACAATTTGCATTTACCATATAACACCTCATTGAAGACAGGGAAAGGAGAGAAATGCAGATGCCCAGATTTTCCTAACTATTCTGGCTGCTTTGAATCGCCCCATAAAACTTCCAGATCCTTTTCCTTGGGGAAAAGTGCAGGTGGTGGTGGGTTGCAGGAGTTGCTCCTAAGCTAAGCTCTTGCCTGCCACCAGCAGAGAGGGTGGAGAGGGGAGGGAGAAGGTGTTGGTGGGGCTGTGGTGGGTGTCTGGCTGCTGCCGTGTGTGGGTTTTGGCAGCTGGTGAGAGGCAGGGCTGCTCAGAGCAAGCTGGGGGGAAACAGCCAGGGGCTGGAGACTGGAGACCTTCACTTTTCCTAGAACTACTCCGTAACATTTTCAAAAATGAGGAATTCCTGAGAATAATAGAGGGAGAAAGGGGTGGGAGAAAGAGGACTAGAAATGGAGTGAAATCCCTGAACATCATTCATTCACTGATGAAAGGGAGGGGGAAAAGGAAAAGATAGGAATGCAAAGTTTTAAACAGTTGAAATGTTGGTATTTCCAGTTTGGAAAACCTTGAATTATCTAAAAAATTGTTGAGATTTGCTTTGCAATTTTCTTGTTAAAATAATAACTAGAAAATTAATTACTATTCCTCGTGCACTCCACTGATTCTCTCATGTTGGATAAAGCTTTGTGAGGATATTTTTTTCCCCTATACATAAATTAATATATTTTAAGACTAGAAGGGACTGTTCATCTGACCTCATACATAACAAAGGCAACTCGTTTGCTGTATATTAATTACTACTTCAAGTCTGATTCAACTGCAACATACCACAGAGAAGGCTTCCCACTTCAAACCATTATCCCCCTGTTTATATGTTAATGAGCTCTATTGTCCTTTTTTTGCAGCCATCACTTCGGGAAGTCCAACTTGCCAGGGGCAAGTCCCTTCCAGACAAAGTCCCCTCCTCTTGGTTCCCCTCCTCCAGTCCTGGAAGAACAGTCGGTTAATCTTCCTGATTAAGTACATGACTTAACTTTTGATCATGACAAAAGTCATATCATTACCTAAGCAAATGACATAAAACAATGCCAGCAAAACAGCGTTTTGGGTTTTTTTCACCATTCCTCTCACGAAAGTGCCAAAAGCAAACTCTAGTGATATCTGAGTTGGGTTTTTTTTCTCATTTAATTAGTTCGTTAAAATGTATATTCAAATTAGGGTCAAAGATTGTCCCTGTGGGACTTTACTCAAAAATTACTCCATGTTTATAGTTGCATTTCAAGAGCAGCTGGTTTCTAATCTGTGCTATGTGCTCTGTTGACTTTACGGCATTTTAGTTTATTGTTCATAACATTGTGTGATGTCCTGTCAAATAATATTTGATTTATTTACATTGTTGCCGTTGTCAAATCCATAATTTCACTTGCAATTAAGTACTTCTTTGCTGTTGTAGACAAAATTGCCTCTTGGCATTTTTTTCTTTAGGGAGATGGGAAAGCAGAGGTGACAGGCTGGAGCTGTGACAAGGCAAGAACCTGGGAAGGATACAAAGAAAAAGATCTGACTGAGGGCAGTATGGGCAATGAAAGGCTTAAACAGGACCACCTTAAGCAGAGCCCCAAGTTAACAGCGTGACTCCCTGGGAAGTACGAGAGAGGAAACACTGTGGTCCTGATAGGAGTGTGGAGGCAGTAACTCCACCTGACAGTCAGGGTTGAACACCTCAGACGCTGGTATATGAGAGGAATTCCTATGAACATAAAAGAGATGTCTGTGTGATTCCTCATCTTTCCCTCCTATGTTCAGTCCGGCCTCCTCTAATGGCACCACAATAAATGTATTACAGAAGAACCATAAGATTTCTCCCTTTTCATATTTCCTGTACATTATCACATGTACCATGAGGTGGGATTATATAGTTAGTTATTTTCTACATGTACAGGATATTCAGGTAATAGACTCAATTTGTGCTCTTGGAACAGCAGATGTATTAGTTTTTCCAGTAAGGCATTCCTCTTCTAGCCTAGAAAAAACATAAGAAATCAGGAATGACAGTTACATTGTATTACAATCAACACCCCTTATTTAATGAACTTTTGATAACACCAAGTACCAATAAGATAGTCTGCTTCTTTGTTGAAATTACATCTTGCAAAATCCCTGCTAACAGCAGCTAAACAGAGATCATCCGCACAAATACTTTCATTAAGTGGAAACTCTGATATAAATCTTTTGTATTTAACCACTAACCTCAAATGAATACAGCACACTGGAAAAAAAATCCATTTTCTTTGAGTGAGTTACTTCAACTGGCTTCAGTAATGCCTTCAAGATATATTCGCTGCTCAGTTTACCAACAAGAAACTTTTAGCAGAGGTTTCGGTTTGTTGGTTTTTTTTCTTTTTTTCTGTGAATACAAGAGTGATCAGAAGCCAAAGCAGCAGAGCATTGAAGTCTGTCTCCCTTTGATTTGCTTCATCTAGAAGGGAGCAGATCCAGTACTGTGCCAGCCTAAGGCGCTTTCCAAGTTGAACACATTAAAAACCAGTACTGGAGTAATGCACTGGTGTCTCTAATAAGAAGAAACGTTCTAGGATGTGTTTGGAGGAGAGAGAGAGGAGGAAAAAGATGAGGGAAGTGAGATACTGTCCTACAGCAGTGGGAAGCCTGATGAGAAAATAAAGGGATTTTCTTAACAATTGGACCAAGACTCCAAAGCATTTAAAAAAAGACAGCTACAAAGAATAAGGAAAAAACACATTTATTCTACCAGTGCACAGTCAATATTAAAAGGTTTATAGTTCTGAAAAGGTGGTTGTGGTTATTTTTTATTTTTTCCATCCAACTCCCTTTTTTAAAAAGAGGAAGATGGTATTGTTCTTCCAATTTATATATTTATATTATGCTCCTGTAGGTTTTATAATTAATTTCTGTTTTGCTTACACTCTGTTGTATTTCCTTTCCATTCCCTTGGTGGCTAAATAAGATTTTGCTCTCATGATAACTCTTACAGAGCCTCTGCTTTACCAGGTGACTCAGCAGTACAAATAGGATATGGATTAGTTATGTGCAAACAATCACATCTGTGCTGAATTACCCAGAGCACACAACAAACAAAGTATGTTGACTTTATGCTTCTGTCTGGACTTTCTGGCAGTTGCAGGTGCTGCAGAATGCTACCTGATCTGGCACAAAGTTAGAGTGGAGTGACAAACAATACCCGATTCTGCATAAAGCCTGACAGCATAACAAGAACCCCGGCTTTGGTTTGGTTTTAACAAATTTGCAGTAGATTGAGTTCAGGCTATGTTAGAGGGCTTTTTTTTTTCTGTAGCAAAGGTATTTTTAGAATGTGGTACTAAAATCCCTAATCTAGATTCACTTTATCATCAAACAACGACTTGAGTTTAATGGGAAGAAGGGTTGTTGGGAAAATATATTCCAAGTCAATAGAGCAAAGTCACTAGGAAAACATGATTCTCTTAATGGTTTGTCTGGTTTGACAAATGACTCTTAAGAGTCAGCTGAAAGAGCAGAAAATTGTTGATTCTGGCCTTCTGATTCAAGAAGCAGATTACTATTTATTCAGCATTATTTAAAGCTATCTGCTTTTAATATAAGCTGTTCACAAACATATCCCAACTATGACTTTACACCTACAAATCAGAGTCTGTGGCATATTCTGCTTCCTTGAATTAACCTCTGCACTGGTGGGCATTACATGGAAAATGGCACTGACAGTTCATGTCATCTGGCTTAATCTTCTCCCTCCCTATCTCTCACAAAATGAAAATTTGGCAAACTACTTCATGTTAATTACCATGGATAATATAATATAATATTATATACTCTATATGATATAATATATATATATAAAATCTGATCTCTGTTTTAATTCTCTAAAATATCAGTGTTTGATATTTTCAAATATATCACTGTGCTTGATATACTCTAAAAGAGGACAGCACTCCAGCACTCTTGAAGAAAGTAGGCAGTTATTTATAAATGAGTCACCAAAGCTCCTAACTGTTTTGCGTCCAAAGTGTAGAATGAAATCCAAAACTTTCAGTTAGTTTCCCCTGACAGGCCTGGGGAAGCAGATACTTCACATGGAACCCCAGATCCTTATACTGTGCAGAGACCTGCTCAGGGTCACTAGAGAAGTCAGACATATATATTAAGCTGACATACCCTGAGATGCTCAATGAATGTCTGCCAAAAAGTGCTTCTGTCTATTTGAGATCTGCCACTTGCTCCCCTTCCCCCTGCAGTGGAAACTTGAAACCATTCCCTTAAGTAATTGAGCAGGATTCAGCTTTTCTTCTGAAAGTTATTGACTGGACAAGGACCTTTTTACATAAAAGCCTGGGGATTATAGCAGTTGCAAAGGAAGCACTTAATTAATTTTGCTTCTCACCCTGAAAGAATTCATATGCATATCTGCCACCTCCCTCCCAGGGAAATGTGAACCCCTCAAGCCACACACTGACAGAAGATGAAGGGCAGAGCAGCAAGAAGCCACACAAAGTGCTCACAGACCCTTCTTGTGGAGCTGGAGCATGCAATTTCACAAATCAGTGAGCTATACAAACCTGGCTTTAGAGTCTGGTGGTTAGTCAGTCATATGGAAAGAGGTATCCTGGGTTTTGACTCATCTGTTTCATACTAAATAACAAGATTTAGACTGTCTGTGTGAGGATTTGTGCATCCACCTCTCTCCCCCCACTTTGCAGCCTCAGTGCTGACAGCTGCAATGTTCACAGCTTAGTTCCCGCACCAATGCTGCAGCTTCATTTCAACTGCTTGTTGCCCAGAGTCCTGCATCAACACAGGACCTAAACTTATGCTTCCCTGGACTGCAGCTAAACTTATCCTTCCCTGGACCTTCAAGGACCTAGCTGTAAAAGAGTTTCATCTAGAGTATCACTTTTGCTCTGTCCTGTGATCACGGATGTTCATCTTGTGAATGTCCTCCCTCAAGTACCGCTGTCACCTGACTTCTACAGAGGATGCTTCTGCTGCAGGTTCTGGGATACAGAACCTTGGATTTACATGCTATCACCAAGTGTTTTATGTTCTTGAATCCAGATCTGAAAAACAGTCTCTATGAAATTCAGTGCTAATACTGAGTGTAGGATTGTTCATATTTTTATTAAATAGAAATTATAAAAGCAGGTAAGAGGAGCCTGTCTATTTTTTTTTTTTTTTTTGCCATTTACATAGCACAGAAGATACCTGTGACACAGTACAAAAAAATCAGAGTTATGCTGCTCCCTCTGTAAGGAGAAGTCAGAGGTGGACAAATGTCATACAGACCTTGCATTAGTGGGACAATATGGCTGCAGTCAGACATGACAGGTAAAACAAAAGAAATGGGATTCTGATGACATTGGTGTTTCAGGAGTAATCAAACCTTTGTCACTTTGCAAAGCTTCCTGCCCATATTTCAAGCATGTGGCCTCTACCAAATTCATGTTTGTTTGGGGTTTTTTTCACATTTTAGAAATATTACTGTAATGGTCCCAATTGTTCCATGTAATTTTTATTGATCACAGTTTTGCATAAGTGGAGTTATGTCTCAGAAATATTAGTGGTTTGTCTGTGTGTAAATCCTGCGAACAGTTTATCTGTTCTAATCTCACTTTTTCCATTAATTTATGTTGTGGAACTGCATTCATAATTTAAGTTTGATTACTGATCTCACTTAAATTGGAACTCTGCCACTGAATTCAATGGAAATAACTTAGGCCTTTATCCATTTCATCTGCTTGTTTCTATATTACCAAGAAGAGCTGAAAAATTATTGTGCTGGATGCTGAAAGAGTGGTCAGGTCAGAACAGATATTATGCAGCTGAATCTTGAAATGCATAGGCATTTTGTATTAAACTGTCACTGTCTAATGAACAAAAGTGGCATTGAGAGTCGGGGTAGAAGCCTAGCCCTGCCCCTCCAAACTGAGGGTCCAGCTTCAAACATGGGCTGCAGCAGGGACAGCTCCAATCTACTCTCCTTCTAGCCTTGTCACTCCTGCCTGCACATCCCAGGGGATGTGATCTTCTCCAAGTTACCCTGTTGCTTGGTACTTTGCCATCGGTGTGCTGGAGATGCGCATTTACTCCCCTGGGATAACTCAGAAATAAATTTCAGTTCTCTCACTTCCTGAGAGAGCTTCCTGGTGGGTATTCTAGCAACTAAGCAATTATGCACTTTCTGCTACCATAGGATCAGATGTGGTTATTGTAGTCCTGGCCACAATTAACATTTGAGTCTTCTCCGGGGGCTTCTAACTGAGTTCAAGTACCAATCCAACTCACCCATTAAATGAGAGGAATAGGGGAGAGATAAGCATCCATTTTACACTTCTGAGTATATGTGAGAGACTAAAGGTAAATATCTCAGGAGTATATTTTTCCTCCATGATTTACAAAGGTATGTTACCTGTGATATTATGATATCTTAGTATTCTTACTTCAGATTTCTGCTAGGCTTTACATCTTTGTACACCAATGGATTTAGTTCACTGGCTGCATCACTTACTTCCTCACAAAAGAGCAGATAGTAATGGGCATCGAGACAGGAACTCTCATCTAATTCTCCTCAGCCTTTAAGTTTTCTATACTATCTATATTAAATAGTGATAACTAGTTTCAGGTTGAGATCTTGGAAACCTGGAAACTTCAAAAACTATTATACTGAGATGTATACTAGAATATCAGCAAATGGAAAAAACCCCCAAACACCAAAAAACCAAAACCCTTTACAAAACTCAATGCCCACACCGCCCCCCCACCCCGCCCAAAAGAAAAAAAAAAAGGAGTTTTCTTTCCAGCACTGTTCTACATATTATATTCCCAGATCACTGGAGTGAGAGTTAAATGCAAATTCCTCAGGCAGGTAAACAAGCCTGGGAAAACACCACCCTCTGGGAAAGGTGCCCTGATTCATAAAGCCAGATAAACACAGAAATTTTTTTAATGAGATAGGCAGGAGACAGGACCCCAGCCTGAAGCAGAATGGAGAGGACAGGCAAAAAGAGTAGAGCAGTTTAATGAATTTGTGTTTACAGCTACCGACACACCTAGCAGTAAACTGAAGATATGTGCAATTGGCTCTCTCATGGCTTGTTTTCCTGTGCATCTTTATCCTAAAATTAGAGATGCTCTCCAGCCTCAAAGCTGTATGGTGGCCAATCCATTATCTCAAGGTCTCTGGGAGAGAACAGGAGTAATTCTACTGAACTTGGCCAGAAGTACTAGATGATGAACACAAACAGTGGGAATCTGGTCTGAACAGAAACAGCCATTTTATCATGCAGCAGAGGAGTGGAGAGGACTGGCAGGAGCCACAGTTTAACCAGCTGAAGTAAGAACTGGTAAGAGCTGTTGATCTGCCCTCTGATACAAGTCCACTCTTTCTGTTTGCCCTTCTGTAATTCATACAGCTTTTGGATATCCGCAAGCTTGTGTAATACATAGAATTCACACTGTGGCCTCTCTGAAGGAATAATATTTGAAAAATTCTATTTTGAATTCCCCATTACTTTTGCCAAAGGAGAGTTACTGTCTTAGCTGAGCATTCCTCAGTGTCGTTGAAGTCACCATGCCTTTGTACAATATGTATGATTAAGTATTTTGTAAACAGATTTATGTTTAATAAAATGCTACAAAGAAGGAGTTTTGATGGATTAGATTTCTTTTCAAGGATCATAAAGTATTTTCCTACCTAGTTTGGAATACATTTTGTTTCCTATGATGCATTCAGTTGAAGCATTGCTATCTCTGTAGAGAAGTATTGTGAAGTTATAAGGTAGTGGCTGCATTCATTATACAGTAATATAAGCCGCTGCCATCCAATTCACATGGCCTTTACAACTTCGCCTAATTCTCTCTCTTATGTGAAAGACCTAAGTAAAGTCCATTGAATTTAAAACCATGGATTAGTATAGTATAGTGTTATTAAATCTTTATCATGAGAAAATAAATTCAGTCACAGGGACTATTGTGGTCAGCCAGTCCTCTTTTTTTTTTTTTTAAAATAGGACATGAATGACTTTGAAATATTTTCCAAAATCCTTACGAAGTTTCTCCTGTGAACTCAAAGGATCAGCTCCTTCAGCATCACTCATGAAGTCCTCACAGCAGTACCTTGGTTAAGAGACACCACCTAACCTTACTGCTTTCAGCTGGTTCAGATGTTGCTGTATGCAGTGCTTTACTGGTTGGGACATGAGATTCCAGAGTTCAAAAATACACCTTGCATAGCAGCAGTGGTCTCATGCAGTGCTAGGAAAAGTTCAGTCCACTGTGGATACTCAGTCAAAGAGCTTGGATACAAGGCTGTGTTGAGATTTTTCTCCGCAGCTGTCAGCATCAAAGGTAGTAGCCTGTCCCAAGGAGTAAGAAGCTATCACTCGAATGATAGGAAAGGAAGTTTCATTTAGCATGATTGCTCTTTGTTATTCAGTCTTGGCAAGGTAGGTAGTAGAACAGAGGTTATTTAGTATAAGCTGTTCAAGTCTGATTCTTGTAGCATAAAGCTAACATTGAAATACTGTGGTCTCCTCACCTATGCGGATTTCTTGAGAATCCCCACCCATATGGGGTGGCCTCTTCACAGATCTGGTAAATTTGTTGGCAGGACTGAAGCACTAATTCCAGTAAACTTCCTACTTAGACGTTACTCTTTGGTTAATAAAAGGAGTGTACAGAGTGTGCTCAGTGGAATAATCAGCTCAGTAACCAGTGGCAAAGCTCCCAGATAAGAAAAAGAGCGATGCTAATTTTTTGTGGGAAAGCGTCATGCTGCTTGAGACACACTGTAGTTCTGCCCACACTTAGTAATAAGAAAGCAATGTAGTAAAATGTTATGATAATAGGTTCTCAGAACTAGCAATGAAGTATCAACACCTGCATATTCCAGTTCCCTGCCTTAAAATCAATTGTCAAAAAGCCGATCCCTTCCTAATGAGTAAACAATGTTTGAACGCACAGCAATCAATGAGAATTTAGTCTCTGACTTGTAAAAGGCTCCAGGGAGGGCCTTCTCTATTCAATATTATTTAAAATACTGTGGACATATATGTGATAAAAATGCTGAAGGGAGAATTATGCATTGGAATAACTAGAAGTATTCCAGATGCCTTCAGTGGAAAGAAATATATCTGAATGCGGCCTGGAAAAGAAGTTCAAGAAAAATGTTCAAACTTGAGGTATTTCTTGTAATTTCAAAACTTTGTTTTCTTGTTAGAAGGAAATAACTTTTTATGTGATTCCCACAGAAGCTCAGATATTTGGCATGATATAATTAGGCACATAGTATTAGAACAGCCAAGTGTTGGTCAGAGTGAAGGACCTTGTCTCTCCCTGAGGAGAGCAGTTCATGTCTTGGGAGGAGGCATCGTGACATGATACTTCACCTGCCTGTTTTTTCCAGCCTTCTGCAGTCCATAGATTTCCTGAAATCACAGCTGTATCTTTGTAATTTACAGCCATGGATGCATTATTTTACTATATACTTTTTATATTACTTTTTAACCAGTTCATATTTTGGCTTCTCTACTATTCTTTACAGTGAATTCTATGACTTAAGTAGTTACACACAGTGCATGCACACCTCTTTCTTTTTCCTTGCACACTAGTGCTTGATAACTTCATTTGTTGCCCCTGAGTTTTGTCTATAAATGTCTGAATAACTACATTCTGTTCATCTTCTCTGACTTACGATTTTCACCAGTGACTTCTAGCAAAATCCATTGAGTCTTCTCTCTTCCAAATATACAAGCTCTAGTCAACCTAACCTGTGCTGATATAGAAGGAAATCAGTACTTTTGATTATAATTGTTGCCTTTGCACCTGTTCTTATGCCACTATATTCTTTTGACACGTATAAGGAAATAATAATCAAAATAGCAACCTGTCAGATTTATAATAATAACATAATAATAACAACACAATAATAATAATAACAATAATAATAATAAATAATTTTGCTCTTGTACTTTATTCTAAGACTTTCACTATTTACCTTTATAACCAGTACTGAGCATTGAACAGATTTTTGCAAACTTACTATCTAACTCCAAGATCACTTTCTACAGTAGTATTATTTTGTTTTCAGGCCACCAGTATATAGATCTCAAAACAACTGGTTTTGTTTATGATCCTGCATTTATAAGCATTGCATTTCCTCTGACAGTTTGTTACCCAGCCAGCAAATAATATGAATATTCATTTTTAAAAACTTGAATTAATGGAAACTGTAAAATCATCTTCCTTTTCTATATAATTTATTAATATACTGAACAATGCAAGCCTCAGCACAGGTCCTGGGCATCTCCTTTTCTTGTAAAATGAGCTGGTTTTTTCTACTCTTTGCTTGTGTACTTGGATCAGATCTGAATTTTTGAGGGGATCTTCCATGTTATAATTTCAGCTTTTTTCTGTGTGAATGCTGTAAAACTGTTTTAAAACCTACACTCATTACATAACCTGTATTTCCCATGTCTGCCTGCTCTTGAGCAGCTTTAAAAACAGCTGGTAAATTGGTGAGGTACAACTTTCTTCTGCAATGGTACTGTCCATTTTTCCTTATTATAAAATATTTATCACTTTTTGATTGATGACTGGATATTTTTGAAGGCTTCTACTAGTTTTCTTAATATGAATGTAAGATTTCGTAGTCTGCAGTTCCTTAATCCTTTTTGGAAAGTTTTAAAAAATCCTTGTCACAATGACTACTTCTCATTGCTCTGTTGTTGCGATCATTTCAAGCGTTAGCTCTTCCCATTTGATAAAGAAATTACAACTCCCTTTCCAAAAACACAGACCTGTCATTAATTGTGCTGTGTAGTTAAAAAAAGGATGCAGATTTCTAGATCTCCTCTGTGTAGTAAAAACAATCGCAAAATTCTGCTTTACTTAGAACAGTTCCCTTGTCCCACTGAACAGCCTCTGAGCAGCTTTTCCTTCCCAGAAGAAACAAGCAGATGTTAGCAACACAGTTAGTCATTCCAGTCACATCCCTGCCATCTGCGGACCGAGGCAAGCTGAGAACCCAGCCGAATCGATGACTTCACCTCTGTCTACTTCAGTGGACAGGAATTAAGGACTTACTTAATTGTACTGGGAGTTGGATACCTGCATACTCACAGAATGTGCTGAGAAGGATTGAAGTTCCGCCTTCAGGCAGGAAAGATTTTTATTTGCTACATTTATTGCCACTGATTTCTGTTTCATCTCCGAGTAAGACCTGGAGAGGTTTGGTTCATTGATTCTCGTGAAAAGCAAACCAATTTCAGGATCACAGTGTTAGGATTAGTCTTTGGATTCATAGGACCTGAAGCCTTGGGCATGTCTGTCCAAAATACTATATATGTCTAAAGCTAGGGGTTTTTTTTTTGTGGCTGTGTTTTTATGTTTGACTGTTTCTCCTCCACATTGTTTTGATTTTAGAAAGCAGTGGTCCTTGTGGCCAGTATTCTTCTGCCTTATTGAAGTATGTATGTTCCCATCAGCTTCCTAGGAAAATTTAACTTCATAAGTAGATTTCTCTGGCCAAGACAGCTCTGAAAGTCTAGCAGTGTAGAGCACTGCCATCAGGAAAACAGGGTTTGGAACTGAAAAAGTTTTTGCTGGGCTGATGGAAACTTGGCACACTCTATGATAACTTAATGAATGCTGGTGGAAAACAGACCCTAAAACTCCTGGCAGCAGAAAGTAAGCCAGGACTGTAGGTTTAGTAAACAAGCTGCTCATGCACAACCCCCAAAGGGTGGGACTGTTGTTGGTCACTGCAACTTCAAGTGCTGGCTGTTAAGGGGCAAAAGACTAAGGCAGAGAGGGGCTGCACCAGCAAGGGCTCCCAGATGTCTCCTTACGCCCACCCTCCCTGAAACCACATGCCAGAAGATAGCTGTCATACAAGCACTGTCCTCTAAGGTGGTGAGACCATGCTTTAGGGCATTTTATTATTGAGGTACAAAATAGATTCAGGTATCTGAGTGGCTTTTGTGTTTGCAAAGTCTGAAATACATAGCCTCGAAGGGCCTCCTTGGCTGTCACTTAACTCTGCAGGGATTGATTATTATAAGAACTGAAGTTTTTATCAGTTAAATTTCTTCCATGTCTAAGTTTGCAACTGCTCATACATTGGAGTTGCCAAAACATCATCATGTGACCTCCTTTAGCTTAGGTTTCCAACATATTTGAGGTATATGAATCAGACATCGTTCTGCCTGGCTGGCTGGCAGGGCCTAAACCAGCCAGCAGACTCAGATCAAATCTTAATTTCTGCTCTTCATTTAAAGTGAGACCAGATGATATAATACCCCTTTTACTTTTGTGGTTACAGCATTACAACATTATCCTGTAGTTAATTTCCTTCTCTGCTTGAGTGCTTATCTCAGCAAGTGGATGATGAGGTGCTCATTCTGACGGAGAGCTGTGTCAAACTACTGGTGTCTGGGGTGTTTTGAGGCAGCAGGAAGAGGCTTGTGTTCAAATTAAACTGGGTATGTTCACCGGGGAGATGAGGAGAGCCTGGACTCTTCATCTTTCCTATCCTGGGTGAACAAGCTCTAGATGACAAGAATTTCGCTAGATGATAGCAAGGGTTTTTTGTATCCTGCTTTAGATTTCACTGCAGAGGGAAGGACAAATTATCACGCTCTGAAATGTTCTGTAATCTGAAAACTGGGCATCCAAAACATGCAGATGCACATTACCCTTTGCAGGAAAAGTATTAAAACTCTGTCTCCCAGTCTGAGGTGAGGATTTAATCATGACACAGTAGAATAAGAGAGGGGTAATACATTGCTCCTCCTCCTGTGTTTTGTGAGAAAGGAGTTGTTTAGGGACCTGCAATCAAGGACAGATGCTTTCTGCTGGGTCCAGGGGTGCCAGTTCTGGCTCACAGCAGCTGCTCATCCCTACCTTCTTCAGGCTGTCAGCACAAACACAGTAATTTGCTTCAGGCACAACAAAAGAGATCAGCTCTAACAGTGCAGATCGTTGGCATCACCTTGGTTGAATTCCCTTGGGGTGAGGTAGGAAGTTGCCCCACAGACTGAGTCAGTCACAGGTGGCCTGGAGCAGGAATCTCCAGCTAGGGAAAAGAGAAAACGACTACTCCTGCCCTGATTTTAGGAAGGAGTTCAAAGCTAAAAATACCTTAGGTAGGAAGTTCCTCCATTTATTTCAGAACTCCATAGTGAAATCTCTGGCAAAATGGGTTTAAAGGATCTGAATGCACTTAAATCTCTCTTTGGAACAGTCCACTACCTAATTATGCCTTTCTTCAAGTAACTTCTGTTTCTCTCTCACTTGGAGTCCAGTTCTGGTCTCCTTCAAACTATTGCCAAAATGCCCCTCAGTGTGGCAGGAGGAAGACTGGGGAATGCAGGGACAAGTGCTCTGCAGTCTTTCACTTCCTGAATGCCTCCAGGCAGGTTGAAAAGGTCCCTGTCCCCAGCAACCTCTGGTATTCCCAGAATCTGGCTTCCTCCTTAAACCTCTCCTCTCCTCCCTGTTTCTTCTCAAATACTTTTTCTTGTCACCTCCTTTTTACCAGATCTGAACTTTGGCTGATCCTGCGTGGGGTTTTCTTCTGCAGATTTAGAAGCTTCAGCAGATTCTGCTAGGGCCAGGGGAGCCTGGGGAAGAGAGAATGAAGGAATTGGGATGGGTTGGTGTGCATCAGGAGTGCAGCAGCCAGCCTAGGTCCATTGTCACAACTGCTTGTACAATGGCTCCTTAACCAGCTCAGCCACACAGACATCAGTTTCAACAGATTAAATGCCAAGTAACTTGGATCTTTTTGACCCAAGAGGGTTAGAAACGAAGTACATTAGCATTTTATCTTGGTGGATCTGATGGGTCTAATGGAAAGAGAAGATGGAGCTTGGGGTAAAATGAGCAATAGGTGTCTATAAAATTACGCTGTCTTAACTTTACATAGAAGGGGAAGTGCAATGTCAGTTCTGTTTGCCAGCAAGGTCATTGCTGACACGAGACTGAATCTCACTAGAATTAAGTAATTTCAGAGGAAGGCATCATCCTGGAGCAAATTCTAAGGGTGTATTTTTGAGTTTGTAATTTCCAGGTTACAGACTTCTTGATAAAAGACTTTTTGTATGTTTACTAGGGGGTCACCTGATATATATGTCTTTTTTAGAGATAAAGAAACTTTTCCATATTCCTAATAATTTCAGCTTTCATATATTTTTCTCTACTTTGTGCTAAGAAGGAAAAATTTTACTAATATGTATTGTATAAAAGTCAGAGAGAGAGAGAAAGAAGAAAATTATTCACAAAATGTTATTATAGATGCCAACAATAGGAAAGTAGAAGTGGATTTTTTTATGTGGTCTTATAGAGTCGCAAGTTGTGATTTTCCCAGATAGTAAAATTAGCATCTATATTGCTAGGACAAAGCACCAGATTATCTCTGTTAAGAAGACAAAGGGAAAGGTAAATAGGAACTTTAAATATGGGTATGCTTATTTCCTTTCAGAGTTGAATCATCAAAAGGAAGGTAAATTTAATTTCATTTAGGAGGTTAGACCAATTACTGTGTGGCAGAAGACAGTGCTAACCCATGTTTTCGACTTTGGTTTCATTTGACTGGAAAGTGACTACACAATGATGTGAACAGAGTTTTAAGTCATTTAATGTCGTTTGTGTACTGAATAAGCAGAAGTTGGCAAAAAGACCACTTCCCTCTTCATATCAGCAGCAGAAATGAAAATGTATTTATCACATCAATGGGGTTAATTTCTTAAAAGATTTAAACAAGACAGTTCTGATATGGTACAGATAGCATTAATTCCCAAATTAAAGAAATAATCTTACTGGTAAACCCATTACATTTTCTTTAACTTGATATTTTTTAAACATTAGTTGGATGAAGTTTGTTTAAATCGGGTTTGAGTGCAAGTTTTATAGTATTATACATAAAATATATTGTAGCTTAAAATATATATATTACTTATGAATATCACAGTGAGGTTTAATTTGGGTTTCTCCTTGCATCTATGTAACAAACAATTGAATTATCTTGTATTTTCATCTGTAACTTTATAGTTAATGCTCTACTAAGGATAAAGCAGGCTACATATAATTTAAAGTTATTTTTTATTCTGATTGTTTACAATATTATTTTCGTAGAGGTAAATTTGTATTCCAATAATCATCATCATCATCATATCATAAGCCTCTGACATGCAATACTGTTAATCTGCTGTATCCTTTAGTCTGCCACGGTTCATTGGCACTATTATTGATATTGATGGCTTTATTTTTTCCAGACATTAAATGAGCAGCTCATCAAGAGAACAACAAAGACTGGAATAGAAAGATAAAACATCCAGGTCAGTGACTCATTGAGTGTCTCACACCTAGAAATGTTCTGGAACACACAAAAGCCATGAGCTGATTTGATACATGGATGTGCCAGCATGAGTAACAGTGGAAGTGTCAGTGTGTATAAGGGTGCAGGTGCTTGCTGTGAACCCAAACTCTCACCTTATTTTATATTTTAGTAATAAAAGGCCTGCTGACAAAGATCTGAGGAATAAAAAAAGAAAAAAAAAGACCTGTTAATAATAAATTGTTTCCAAATCAATTTTTATGTAATTTATTTCTAAATACATTTACAGATTTTCAAACCAGCATGCAGACACTAAGTATTCCACCATCTAAAGTACTAGGAGAGACTTACAGAACTAACTTGGGCCCAGACTTCCCAGCATTTTTACATCAGACGATGGTCTTGAAATTAGTTCAAGCCCTTTTTAAAAGTAGGAGCCTATCCAGATTGTGTGAGGTGTCCAAGCTCATGATATGGTCCATGGAGAATATTAGCTAGACCACAGAAATCTCTCTTTCCATTGGCTGTAAAATGCCCCATATGCATTTTTAGTATCCACTTACTGGAGCAAACTGATGGGAAAAGGGTTTAGCACTGAAAATCCCATTATGTATGCTCACCCCATACTTTTCGATTACTAAATCCAAATGTAAATCCACCTCTAAGTAAGTGCTACCGGTTTTATAACTGAAAAGTTTGTGACTTAAAATGCTGTTCTTCCAATAAGACTACCAAGAATGAAAGTGAAGTTGGAATTATTTCAAAAGCTTCCGTGCACAAGAAAACAACCATACTTTACCTTCGTTTACATAACTGGCAATCAGATGAAGCAATCCTGAAATGAGGGAATAATATTTTATTGATGTTTTAGATAAGAGGATGAATACCTGGCATGGTGTTTTGATCCTGATTATTAATAATCTGCCTTGCTGGTACACTGGACTAGCCAGTAGCCAAGTCACTTCACAGAAGCATAAAATCTAATTTCTAGGGTATATTTTTTGTATTTGCCCTTTTATATCTTTAAACATGAAAAAAAAACCAAATCCAAAAGTTATCAGTATTCCCCTTTATCAGCTAAGGTAAAAGTTTGAACAGCTCAGTGAGAGCATTAGTGAAACTTAGGCTTGAGCTAACTTTCTGATTTTCCAGTTCTTTCCTGTGTGGGTTTTGATCATCTCCTGTGACATCAGTTTGATTTCTTAAAAATGTAAATGCAGACCACTAGGTAAGACAGGAGATACGCCCTTTTTCAGCATTTTGCCACACTAGCAATGTCTTTCTCCATGTAATTGCACATCCAGTTTACTGCATGTCATGATTTCTTCATTGTATTTTTTCTTTTCCAAATCCCCTGTGTTAAAGAACATAAACAACACTTGAGATGGGTTTCATTCCTTTTCAGGTCAGGCCAACATAGCAGTAGCCACGCCAAGGATGGTGAATTGCAATTATTCTTTAATCAGGTTTTCCCCACTAGTAAGTTGTCACTTAGGAATTTGGCTGCTTTTATTGTTTTTGTCTTTTCAGAAGACATTAGACCTACTGAAAACATATAGCTTCCCAAAGGATATGTTCTGCCCTTGGATGAACGTGAATGTGTGTAACTGTCAGTAGATTTTTTTTTCTGCAGGAAGCTTTAAATTTTGCCTAATCATTTTAACAAAAGCAGAATGTCTTATTTTCTATAGCATTATCAGGCTTATGCAAAAAAAAACCCCAAACAAAACAACAAAACACCAAAAAACCAAGAAGCCCAAACCCAAGAAACCCCAACATCAACTCTGAAGATATTTAATTCATTTGAACCAAAAAACATTAGTTTCACTAGCTATGTGCCTGACTTGAGACCCTTTAGCTTGGATCACTTCAGAAAGCCTAATTCTCCTTGGAAAAAAAATGGTGGGCTGTTCCACCTACTAACTGGATTGCTTTAGGAAAAAAAAAAACCCTAAATAAACATGTATGAGTTAGGAGGATAAAAAACCAAAAGAGAATTTACTTTTCTTACTAATTCGATTCCAGGTTTCAGATGGCTCACAAGGCCTGTATGATATACTGAAGTAAATATGGTGGTGGAGCAGTATTTCAAAAGCAGGATGTGACATCCTGTAGTCATGAGTATCACTTATTTTTTTAGTTATGTATCTGTAACTCAGCTGCTTGCTACTTTAATCCCTGTTGTTATTTTCTTTTTTTCTAACACACTCACCCTATCTTTTTTTTGAGATGTCAGTTTCCTTGCTGTAACTAGAATTTGTCTGACTACGCTCATATCTTTTTTCCCTTCTTTGCCTTCTCTGTGTATTCATAATTAGGGAGCTCATTGAAAAGCTTGTCCTTGCTTATAAAAGTCATGGGCTAAATTCAGTTTTTGGAACTCTAGGCCAGCACCTCAAAGGGACAACGCTGGTTATGGCTGGACCACATGTGCTTTTCTACAGTTTACTGTTCCCAATGCTTACCACATCCTCTGTCAAAATGATCCATGTTGCCTAAAAGTCCCTTTGTAACCTGCTGAAACTAACCTAGGTCTTCCTGACTGGAGTGGGGTGAAAATAAGAGATAGGGTTGACAAATACTCCATTTCTGCATTTGGAGAAAAAGATTGGTTATATGTGTTTTCCAAATGATTATTGCTATTTTTTTTTATTTCCAACTGTGTCTAGGTACATTATTAAGCAGGTTCTATTATAGCATTTTGTCTGTAAACTGAATCTTACAGATAATATGGATCTTTTAGATCATTTGAAGTCATACTCCTCATACTGCTTGTGCTGCTTTCTAATAATTCCAAGAAACCATAAACATTTTCAGAAATAGCACTAAAGATACTGTTTCCGATGATAGTTTTGAAAAAAGAGACTGAAGACCCATCTTATTCTAGGTATGTTTTCGTAATTCTTAAATAAGCAGTTAGACATCTGACATGTTAAATAATACACTCAATGCTAAATAGTTTTCAAGAAGCAATCAAAAGAATGTTTAGAGGATCATTTAATATGATCTTCTCAAAATAACCTCTTGTTTTATTGAGATTGTAATTTTGATCAAAATCAGTGTTACACTGTGCTAGATTTCTGTAACACATTGCTTGATATCACATAGTTTTGTGTTTCAGTCAAAAACTTAAATGACAAAAGATAAATACAAGGTATAAGGAATGGATTAAAACATTGTGTGCAATATGAAGCTGTTCTTTGTCAGTCACTCCTGAGGCAAGATCCCTCAGGAGTCACAACTTGGTCTTAGGTGAGTAATTTCTTACTGTGTGCTTACCTGGGTCTGTATTCACCTGTACACTCTGAGCTCAGGCAAAATGTTTTGATACAATCCAATGGATGCAAGCTAAAGCCAAGAAAAATCAGTAGACACAATAGTGAGGAATGAGGACAATTAGTCACTGGAACCAGTCCCCTAAGTGCTCTGTTGACATCTCTTCAACCAGTGTTTTAAAATCGACACTTGCTATTTTTCTGAAGTAGCTGTAGTAGTTCAGCTAAATCATGTAATTGGAATCATTAGTCCAAAGTCCAAAGAGAAGAAACAAAGACATATCCTATTAATCTTCTGGTCACAGTTTATCCACTAGTGGTATTAGACTGGATTCTGGGCTTGTGTCAGTTTCCCAGTTTGTTTGAAACATCTGCTATTTTTAAATAACATTTTCTGTACCTTTTTATTTTCCCTAAAGTATTCATTATTTTCTTTAATTTTAAAACATTTGGCCACTTCCAAGAGAAGGCATTGGAAAATTAATATTTTCTGCAGTATAAATGTTTCTGGAATTATTAGTTATCTTAAATACTGAAAAAAATGAGTACAGAAAATACATTGATGACAAAGACTAAGTGTTGGCTTCAATTTTGCTATGTACTGAGTGTTGCAATTACTACTTTGTCAGGCAGCTTTTTTACCCCCTGTTGGCACCTGGAAGTAAAAGAAATTAAGTTGCACTTTGCCGCTTTTTATAGTAGAGAATGGCTGTTGATACTTGCTTTAAAAAGCAAATATTGCTGAAATTAATGGCAATATTTCCAAGACCAAAAGAGACATAGAAAAAAGGCTACCACAAAATCATTTGTCTTTGAAAATATCCACTGAACCACTGAACACAATAATGAACAATATATGAGGAGATGGTTGCATTCACATTGAATTCCCATCTGCTTAGAAATAAAAGTGACAGTCCTCAGGTGAGTTCATTGATGTCCTGAAAAAAAATTTTTAATATAATAATATAGACAAATAATATTGTCTTCATTTATGAAATGTGCAAACTTTTGCTGATGGATTTGAATACAATTTGAAAGTGGGAATTTTTTTTTTCTTTGGAAAATTCGAACCCAGAAAGTATTTCAAACAATCAGACATAAACCATGATAACAGAACATTAAAGTTGTACTTCTAAGGTTTCAAAAATCAAGAGACATAGTCAAGTATGTCTATTAATTTTGGCCCCTTGTGAATATGCATTATGAAATAGTTTTAAGTGTTCTTACAGTGTACTGTACAGTGCGTACGAATTTGTGTTTTCTAGAAGTAATTTAAAATTAGTAAAAGAAAGCTTTGAAAAGCTGTTTACTGAGTAATGCCACACTAATTTTAAAATTTGGTATCTTAATTATGCCATAAGAGTATAAACAGGTAGTTAGGCAATATGGATATTTAATTTTGTGTTATCATGTGCAATTACGAACTGAATAGTCTTAGGAAATTGTGGCCAAGATTGGCACCTGAGCAGTTTGAAAATTCTCCATCATACATTGTTTTTTTTTCGTAAATGTGCCCTAGAACATAAAGTGTGTTAATGTGCTAATGTCTCACCCCAGCTCATGCACTGTGCAAATAGTGGTGTGCAGTGGGCAGCATGGGGACACACTGTGGTTTCTTCCCGTACAATATAGCAACTATTCGCAATCCAGTGTTAAAACTTGTGTTGCTTAGGGTTACTTGTCTTGTCCTGAACATATCCAGAATGCACTTAAATTATCTTACACATTTCTATATAGTAATCTTGTTATCATTCATGTTCTCTGTCTTCAGCTTTGCATGTAAGCCCCTCTTAAAAACAGGTCCAAGCAGTGGCAATATAAATATCAAGGCGTTTATCAGCATTTGCTGAAAAATTAGCACTCACATTAGCTCTGAAAATAAAATAAATGAAGATCTGTTTAGACCTACCTGAGAACTAGAATATTGTCCGGCTTTACTAGTTCACATAAAATTAGAGAAGGCTGGTATCTGTCCGACATTGGCTGAAGCGCCAAGTTGAGACAATGCAGTAACTTCAAACGAGCAGATCAAGGCTGGCCTGCGGTTGTGGCACCAGGAGGCATCTGTGCGCATGGATGACTGTCGCCTAGGAATGAGCTGGGCTCTGAATGAACTGTATCCCCCCTGAATGCACAGGGCACGTAAGTGCTGTCTGCTTCCTTCTGCAACATTTGATGCCCATTACTGTTCAGCTTGAAAGAAGAGGTTTCTTGATATATGCATAAGGCATTAGTCCAAACTATTATCAGCATATTTAGTTAATGCATCACTTAACTTTTGACCAAGAAAAGAAGTGGTATCAGCACCTGTGGTTCATTGACCAAAGATTGAGAAGAACTGTACTTATCTCTCAAGAGGCCATATTGCATTTTTTCTTGATTGCAGGAAAAGCAATTTTCCTGAAAGTAATTTAATACCGTGCAATTGTTCCTACTCACTGCTCGCTCTTTAGCTGTTTTGCTGTTAATTAGAAGATCACATTTTTTAAAAGATATCATATCACTTCCAGTTACAGTTATGAACTTCACCTGGGGGGTGTCATTTCCCATGTTGATCTCAAACCAGGCATGGACAGATAAGCTAATGTCATTTGCTATGCTCGTAAGAGCAGAAAAAAATTAATTTCTGTTGGTGTAGTAAGCTCCTCTTTTAAGTGTCACGATCTTCTGTTTGGGGATCCCAAATGAAATATTTTAGGATATATAGCAAAAAAGGAGAGTGAGTATTTGCAGCAGAAGAGTTGTCATTCAGGATGCCAGCACAGCACAGAACTCTGTCTGACATTGAATTGTTCTTTTTAAGATAGGCCTCACACACTGTAAGCAGCCAGACAGAATGTAGAGTGTTTCCACAGTCTCTCATGAATTTCTAATTGGTAACTAATGATGGATTGTTACCTGCACATAATGAAGTTATTTTCCACAGGGTTCTAGTGTGAACAGACATCTGGTAATGTACATAAGTGAAAGAGAGTCATAAAAACTAGAGTGTTAGGTTACAGGACTCTTTGAGGTAAACAAATGCCCTGTCCTAGAGATAGTTTTGTTTGAATTAAATTTTGAACAAATAAAAAAAATCAGTCTCTTGGAAACAAGCATTCTGGGACCTGTCTCTTGTTTACACTATGTGTGAGCAATGCAGATTGTCTTTAAAGGGAATGAATATTCTATTTGCATCGACATTACATCGACTTTATAATGCCAGACTGGTATAAAGGGGCCTTTGGAAACCCTTGAATAAATTTTTGAAGATCTTAAGGGAAAATATGTTATATTCACATTGGTTTTCATAAGATATGAAGCCAAACTTAACAGGCATCTTTAATAATTTCTTCCCCACAGTAAAATATAGGAAGTGCAACAGAAACAAATATCAAATCAAAATAGATTTGGAATCAAAATGTCCCCCAAGCAGTTAGTCAAGAAAGTTGTTGTAAACCTCTGTGTGAAAGTGTGTTTGTTTTTTTTGTTTTAAGTGGGCAAAAGAATGGGCAACTAAATGTAGAAGGTATATGTCATATGTCTGGGCTGATGCAGTTATAATATGTTCTAATGATCACAGAGCATATACCTGAAGGCATTTTATCTTAGTGTATGATTTCAGTCTTCTGTTTCTACTGGATTGAGGCATATAATTTCTTTTAGAAGGGCTTCATTAGAAAATGAAAATGTGTTAAAACACACCTCTTCTTTCTCTTCCAATGAAAATGAGAATAAAAGAAGTTTACGTTCTGTAAAAACAATATAGCTACTCAACCAGTCAAATATGGTTCATATGGTAAACTAAACAAAAAAAAATATTGCTTTTTGAAGCTTGTTGGATTTTTTATAAGAAAATTGAAGGACATCTTTGAAAAGCAACCATTTTATTTTATTCCAGATTTTTCGTTGCTGCAAAGTTCAAGTGCATTAAAATGACATCCCCTACACCCCATTAGAATGAGTCTCTTGTTTCTTCCCTGAAAAATCTGTAAACCATCAAATGCTTATAGCACAATAGCACAAATTCAGAATTAGGAAGTACAGTATGGGAGATAACATACTTTGAGCTGCAAGATAAAACAAAGATCCTTTCCACAGATGAAAATAAAAAAAATGTATATCTTTTTTGAGGTATATGTCAGGCAAAAGATAAATTCCAATTTTGGTAACTATGTTGCACTTAGCTAACAGACACTAGATGGTTTTCTAATTAATTACCTATCTTTTTTGTATTGGTATTTGTCATTCTAAAAAATTATTTAATAGTTGTTTTATGGGCTTTTGTGCCCACCTGAGCTAACAGCATTTTATCAAAATATGGAGTGTTTATTATGTAAGCTTCAAATTAGTTATTTTACAGTCCTTGAGGACAAAATGCATCCTCTGCTCCAAGTGCACATAAGCTATAGTATGAAAATAAGATAATACTTATCTTGGTTAAAAGAAATGTAGAACCTAGGATACTGTAACAATTTGCATAGATTACTAGTAGGTCTTCTAGCACCTACATTTCTGAAGTATTTGCATGTTTAAAACACTTCCTCCTATTCCCATAACCTCCCGTCATTTTGTTGCTGTTACTGTGCAATGCTGGAAAAAACCCAACCCCAAACAACCGGCTTCTGAATTATGGAACTTAATTTTAAAGTACAATCATGTCAGGTCATGTCAGACAGTGTAGAGATAACTCTTTTTCTGTTCCATGTTAGGTGTTAGGCCGTATATACATATTTATATATATATATGTGTGGGTGTGTGTGGGTGTGTGGGTGTGTGTGTATAAAGCATGTATCTAGCATATTCTCAACAGTTTAGTGAATTTGTAATGATCCTGAAATACCCAGCAACATATGTGGATAGCCTGTGAATGCACAGTATCAAATCATTAGAGAAGTCCGGTGAAATTGAGAAAACTTAGAAATGATCCCACCAAAGCTAAGTGTTCCAGTTCTAGCCTAATTTAAAATAAAACAAAAATCTCTTTGAAGATATGATTCTTAATCAGAAAAGAGTGAAATGAGATATCTGAACATAAGATTAAAATAAATGCCTCATCTTGTATGCCCATACACAACTAACATGACCTAACATGCTAGAAAATAATTAATGTGGTTTGGTAAGTAATTTTGTAAGAGCACAGATCTGGATTTTCAGATGCTCACTTTGTGCTTTACTTGGCTCAAACAACTCTACTTTAAAGTCTTGTGCCATGATGGAATGATAATTGGACGTTGATGAAAAACATCAATCATCATTGTATTGTGATTTGAATTATATTCGTTCTAAAGTTGAGCGGTAAGATGTGAAATAAACCGTATGGGTTTGGTGATTGCACTGTAAAAGCTCCTTCATTTCCAGTCCAACTGTGAATCATTCTTTAAATCAATAGAGCTTACTGAAACTCTAGGATTACCTGAAAGAGTTTTGAAGAGTTTGTCAGTAAGAAAAAAAAAATCTTGACTATTTTCTATTACATATCTCTTTGTGTTCCATATCCTCCCTAATACTTCTGAACCCTTACCGTGGACATTTTTCCACCATTCCTGCTGGGACAAGCCAAACTGATTTTGAAGTTTTGTTTCGCAAGTCATTCCGTGGAAGTGTTTTCTAATCAGTAATTTAAATGATTCATGTGCAAAGAAATTAAAATAAAGATAAAACTGCATGAAGTTTCATTCATCTTAGGTTTATTTATGCTACTTACTTTAGATCATTGGAAGGAAATTAATATTTGCCCATGGTTGAAAACAAGTATATAATTACATAAAAGAAATTAGATAAGGCCAAAATTGCTTTTATATGAAGCTGTTTTGACTGTTACTTCCCTAATAACCAGCCATTAACTACACAAGTGGTTTGTTGATCACAAGGACAGAGCTGAGGCTTGTCAGAGTTATTCTGATGACTCAAAGAGTCCAGAGCAAACATGAGTCTTACAAACAAAATTGATTACAAATAATGTAATCAATATTCCTTGCAGCTCTCATGACAGTGTATATCTTCAGAAAGGAATACAGATGATGCTATAGTGTATTTAATCTCTGACGATACATTTCAGCTGACTGTCCCTTCTGCTTTTTCCATCCTCTGATGCTGAGACCACAAGGAACACAGACTAGAAAATCATAAAAATTTTGTTTTCTCTGCTTAATATGAGGCATCAGAGAAAGAAAGTAATATGAAGTTTTTTTCACTCCAGTGCACAGAAGCAGAACAGTGGCATTCTCTGTCACTGCTTTTTCACATCCAGCATGTTAAATCTTCTGAGGCTCTTAGTGGTAAATAGCAAGTGATCAGTTTCTGACATTAGAGTGGGATTTTGTAGTTCAAGAAGGTCATATATATATATATGATGATTTCAAATACAAATGTGTGTCAGAAGGCATGAGAAGGTTCAGAGCTGAAGGAATTTGTTTCGTGGAGGAGTTAAGTGTGAAGAGGAGGGATTATCACCTTAGGCTTTTGTTCTTTGGTGTTCCTACACCATAGAAACTAGGCTGATGTGTGAGAATGAGTCAGAGAGTTTTCAACTAGGGAGCTTGGTTGATCAAGACCAAACGCAAGAGAGCTCAATAATGTAGCAAATGAGCTGGAGAAGTGTGTTGCAACGGATACAACACAAATACATTTGAAGATGTTGAGAGAGGAGTGAACAGTAAGAGTTATTCAAGGGGGATCTTCCACTTTTTACTCTTTGCTTCAAAATATGTGGGATCTTTACTTTCCCTTTTTCTTCCTATTGTCATCCATCTTCTCTTGTTCTCAGTAAAACACTTCTCTTTAACTTCCTCCTCTTTGATTACAGTGTCCTTGTTTTTCCACTCCTAAAGCATGATCAACATGCCTGGGAATGCGTGGTGCAGACTGTTGGCTGCAGACGTTCACTTATTTTGGCTACAGAAACTACTGTTAATTGTTACATTCCTCTGCCTCTTTCCTCATGAACACAATCCACTTTGAAAATTATGAAATTAATTAATGATGCCGCAACATTTCTGCCTAATTTTGCTTTATTGAGGGTTTAGACTAGTTTGAGCTTAGGCCAGAACCTGGAGTTATCTGTCAGGGTCATGTAAGTCAGAGCTTTTAGCTTTCAGCTTTTAGAATGCAAGAATTGCCTCCTTTGGGGGGGCGTAAAAAACACCCCAAGCAGCAACAAACAAACAAACAAACAAACAAAAACCCTAGAAAAACCCAAGCAACAAACCATCAAAAGAGCCCCCACATCCCACTCTTGTACAATGTTGTTAAGTTTTGCTTTCCTGGACAAACAAATAAAAATGATGCTCAGCTTCTGGTTTGTAAGTTACTTCAGTTTTCTCCAACAGTCTCTGTCCTTTCCTGCATGCATGAGGCTGTGCACAGTGCCATGTTCTGAGTCCTGTAGCAATTCATCAAATGTTGAATGTGCAGCAAAGTTCTGAATACTGCCAACAGGAAGTGCCTAAAATCCTCAGAATGATTTTGGCTAACAGGGAGTTCTCAGTTGCTTCAGACCAGCTCTTCAGAAGAGCTCATTTCTTGCATAATTTTAACTAAAAACAAGATCTTGAACAGTGATGTGAAATAACAGACTCGGAGTGACCAGACTTGCAAAGATACCAGCCAAGGTCTAAACTTTTCATATAATGGCCATTTAATCTGAATCTAAGCAGAGGCTGAGCTTGACTTGAGTATAAGACTCTGAGTGTATGAGTATCTGCCTCTAAGTTTCTAAGTAAGGGTATATCTAAGTAAGAGTATATGACTCTAAGTTTCTTAAAAATGTCGATCTCCAAGTTTTCTCTGACTGGAGAAGGAAATCTTTTCATTAAGACTAAGTCCTGACTTTGAATACTACGCTGTCTTCCATGTATTGGCATGAACTTGAAGTTTTAACTTGAAAATAATTTATTAGCTATTCTCTAGAGGCGTAAGTGTATAGTTTCTATGCCTAGGCATGCTAAGCCCTGGCAATTCTGGTTTTATTTATCTGGACTGGGTTTTACTGTATTCCTTTAGGTCATATTATCCTACTTGTATATTGCATGTAGTTTGTTTCTTCAAGTGATATATTAAACTGGGCTAGCAGAGACATGCTGTTATTTCCTTCATTTGAAAGAGGAATGTGGGGAGACCCAACCAAACTCACCCACTGTGGTTTGTTGCAGTGACACTACAGATCATGGTAATGACCTCTAGAAGAGTTTGTTCTATTTTAACCAATAATCATTATACCATTATTTTACATACTTTCAATGCTATAAATAGTAAGAGATTAGTCACCTTCTATTATTCCAAAGCAAAATTTAGAAAGGATTTAAGGATAGAAATTCAGTCCAAAAAAATGGTTCTAAAAATACCATTCAGGTTTTTAAGGAGTTCTGCTCTTTTTGCAAAGTCTGAGGAAATGACATCTCTGTGTTTTTCAAAATATAATAAACCAAACTAAGATATCCACAAATTTTTCCCATATACTCTTAAGCAATCTTCATTTTCTCAAAAAAACACAACCTCATAGTGAAAATGCGAGACAGAAAAAGCAAGAGGATGAGGGGAAGAAGAGTTTAAGAAACACTTGTTTCTGTGTATTCAAGCCTGCATTAAGTGCTTGGCCTGTCTACCTATCTGTAAAAACAGTCAAAATGCCCCAAGGTATTAAACCCAATGTGTCAGCAAATACTAGGAGTCAGGTGCTTAGTGCTCTGGGTGTACGCTTGAGATTTTGCCAGGCACCAATGAGCACTTTCATCAGCGCATGGTTCATGATGTGATAAAATATGTTGGAAAAAAACAATGGTGGAAACAACAAAATAGATAAACTCTCAGATTCAGTCTGATGTAATTCTTATTAGCTGCAAAGTGATCTCGGTGTATATTTCTTTTCATCCTGCATGGTTCATTCTGCATAAGCTTTATGCATGGATCTTACAGTTGGGTTTTGAGAATTTAATCAGAGGGTGGCCATAAGCAATTTTTGTATTTCCCTTTTGAGTATGCAAGGAAATCTTTCCAGCCAGCTGCAATCCTGCTCACAGTTCTTCATTATCTCCAGCTTCCAAAGTAGTCTTTACTACACCAGACTCTTTGGAGTTTATTGCTCTTGTTCTCCATACACATATTATTTGCCATGGTTCTGAGAACATCTTTCTCAGCTGTAGAGACCAGCTGCCTGCAATCAACTGACAATGCCTGGGGCTACTTTGAGCAACATGGAAGGAATGAGGGAAGTTTGTGAGCAAGTGTCAAGCAAACTTAACAGCTAATGTGTGAATGAAGTTTTAGAGAAGCTAAGTGTAAACCACTGTCATTCTAAAGGGTTTTTTACCCTCCCTGAGATAAAAATCATTGTATGTTTCCCTTTATCTTGTAATCTTTCCATGATATTTCCTATTAACTGACATAATAAAAAGAAAAGAAAAATACACCTATCTGAATACACTACAAGTTTTCCCAAAGATCAGGGTAAAGGCTATAGAACAGAGAATGAAAATGGATACAACAGCTAAATAAAAGGTAGGATGAAAGAGAGGCTTATTGAGAAGCAACACCAATCAGATCATTTTTATTAGACCGTGGGAGGCCAACTGAACTTTTTAGGATACAACATTGCAGGTTAGATGGAGTTAGGGTATGAATTTGTATGTACATTCTGCTGAAAAGATTGTTTCTAAAACTTTGCACAGATTTTTTTTGTGAAACAGTTTTTGTGATGGTGGGGAGCTTTTGTACATGGACACTCTCTTGCTCATTTAAAAACAAAATGTTGGTTCAGCATATACGTTCGAAGAGTAGTTGACACCGACATATCCTCACCTGCCAAATATGCTTCAGCAGTGTTCTGCTGGAAAAGATCTGGAACGGGCAACCAAGAACAGTAACACCTTAAACCACAGAAAATAGATTCACCCATGATTGCCTCTCAAAGCCCTAACACATCTGAAGAATTGCTGTGGAAATAACTACAGCCCAGCACAGATAGTGTGGGGAGCTCAATTCCAGGCCCATGTGCTGTCTTTGGGCACAGAGCAGAATCTTTCACCGTGTAATTTTACTTCATATTGCAGATAATATTTTTTGATGTCCAGTATTTTAGAAAATCATTGAAACCAGATTTAAGGCTTGATACAATAGACAGGGTACCACCCCATACTGTACTGTATTTTACTGGTGATCTATCAACCTTTATTTTAAATATGTGCAGTAATGAGTAAGGGTTCACAGTCACAACACTCGCTCTTAATGTGTTGTCATTGCTTTGTATAATCAATACAAGCCAAGCTAACATCTTCCTCAAATATAGACCTAAGTTCCTAAGGCAATGAACAGTGATAGAATTAAAGTACGTCTCTCACCTGGATGCACGTTCCATGTCATCACTAGTACATAATCCCATGTGCTTCTTGTTATTTTTTTCCCTATTCAATAGTCTTTAAGGAGAAATATGTTCACCCACTTAAATATCTTAAAAATAAGAATGATGAGTCATGCCTAAATAAACTAACAGATGCTCCAGTATACCTTGGGGTGAATACATCAGTCAGAATATTCATTATCACATAATATGCAATCAAATTTTCTTCATCTGTTCCTGTGGTGTATTCCCAGGAAACCTAGGCAACATTACATTTTACCAGGAGATCACTGGGTTCAAAGCACATTCATCTCCACAATCCCTTTTTGAAGAGATGAAACATATATAAACATTTCTAAAATAAGCAAAACCAAACAGTATAGACCATGTGTGAAATACATTTTAGCACAATTTTACAATAATTTTCTCTACTACCACAAAGAGGATCTTTCTATGGCAAGTCCAGGTGATGATTTTTGAAAAATAACCTATGAAAAAATGTGAGGATCTTCAAGAGGAGTGTGTATTCAGAATATCTGAGATAATAATCCTTTCTGTGAAATTCAGGTAAAATGTGGCACTGAGATCCTAAATAAACTTCATGGTTTTGCCTTCCTTTCCTCTTTAGCAGTTCCCTTTCTATTTCTGAATCTCAAGACTGAAATTTTTTTTTTACAGTTGTTTATATAGTTTCTGGGTGGTCATGCAGAAAGCCAACCAAAACCTGGGCTGCATCAAAAGGACTGTGGCCAGCAGGTCGAAGGAGGCAATTCTTCCCCTCTATTCTGCTCTCATGGGACCCCACCTGTACCACTGCATCCAGCTCTAGGGCCCCCAACATAAGAGGAACGTGGAACTGTTAGAGGGAGTCCAGAGCAGGGCCACCAGGTTGGTAAGGGGGCTGCAGCACCTCCCCTATGAAGACAGGCTGAGAAAATTGGGGCTATTCAGCCTGGAGAAGAGAAGGCTGCATGGAAACCTCAGAGCAACCTTCCAGTATCTGAAGGGGCCTACAGGGAAGTGGGAGAGGGACTCCTCATTGGGAATTGTAGTGATAGGTTCAAACTGAAACAGGGCAAATTTAGGCTAGATACACAGAAGAAATTCTTTCCTGTTAGGGTGGTGAGGCACTGGAATAGCTGCCCGGAGAAGTTGCAGATGCCCCATCCCTGGAAGTGTTCCAGGGCCAGGTTGGATATGGCCTTGATCAACCTAGTCTAGTAGAGGTGTCCCTAACCGTAGCAGAGGTCAGTGGGACTAAATGTTCTTTAAGGCCCACTAACATTCTATGATTCGATGATTTTATAATTCTATGTACAGTTAGGCTCTTGTACATACTTGGTTGCAAATTCTACTTTCATATTTGTCACTGATATCTTTGAAGTTATGCCAGATTTATACAAATATGATCAAGAATCGGAAGTTATGCGTCACGCTATACTATGAATGATGATAACCATTTGGATTCAAATTATTTTGCTGTAAAGGTTATGCAGCACTTTTTTAGTTATCAAGAAGGTGATAATATTTTTCATGGCAAGCTTTGTAGGTGCAAAAGAGTTTGTGGGAGGAGAAATAATGAAGAGGGGGATCAAGTTATGATTACAGAGAATTATGTATAATTTAAGTGGGTGTCCTTCTGCCAAAAGCTTTTCTCAGTATCCAAATACAAGATAGTGTAGCTGGAAACCAAGAGTCAAGGTGAGTGTAAGAGGACGGAAAACTCTGTCTTGGAAAGCAATGAAGCACATAAGATTTGAGCATTCAGAGAAATTGATGTCTTCTGGTATGAGCGAATTATGAATGAAAGACTATGGCAAAAAGAATCCATGTGAATCTTAGTTATTTAAGAGATAACCGAGACACAAGATGGAAAAAGACAAGCAATATTA
The DNA here is from genome assembly GCA_013397845.1 of Melanocharis versteri. Taxonomy (NCBI): domain Eukaryota; kingdom Metazoa; phylum Chordata; class Aves; order Passeriformes; family Melanocharitidae; genus Melanocharis; species Melanocharis versteri. The sequence continues at coordinate 2,882,728 of VZTG01010150.1, forward strand.
CTTCTATAAATAGCACTGTTGTACTAGATTAGCACATCAGTGCTATCATCTACACTTGAAAAGAATTGAGATTTATTAAAAATTTCAAACAGTCCTGAAGATGAACTTGAGAGTATAAAGCTTAAAATGTAAGTTAAAAGGAACTCAGTTTCTGGGAATTTCTCTCTTCGCAGAACACAGCCCCTGTGTTCAGATGATACTGAGGAAATCTTTGATACTTAATGAGAAGAAAAACGTTAAAAACCCTTGTGAATGTATCTCCAATCAGGCAAACGGAATGATTACTGAAGGTGCTTTCATAACAGCAATTAAATGTAGAAATACCTGCAGAAAGGCAGCATATGCTGGATCACTTGGAATTGTCGGAACCAGATTGTAGTTCTTTCTTAAGGAAAAGGAAGAAAATCCTGGAAGAAAATCTATGAGAGAGGAAATCAGAAATGGCAGATGAGTAACATGGTCGCAATTGTTTTCTTGTTGCTGACATTTAATTCTCCATTTTGGGGAAGTCTTCTCTACTTTCCATTCCTCTGGGAAAATAGAACATACTTTACAATCTATTTGCATACAATACATTTTGCATTGGACTCAGAAAAAACATGGCAATTACTATGATCAAACACAACATGCCTTATTATTTCAGGCACTTATATGCAAGAGGAAATTAATCACTTTTAATTTTGCTTTACAAGTGACAGATGTATTTTTGAATTTCTTTGTTTTGCTAGATCTTAGTTTGAAGCTGCAGTAAATGGACAGTTCATACTGTAAAAGGACAGTTCAATATAGGTCAGGTTAAGATTCAAAAAAGGTACAAAGAATCTTAATTGTATGGCCAGGGTTGGTATTCATCCATATGCCAGAGCTCAAACTGGTTGTCAGACCAAAAATACATTCCCTTTTCTGCAGACTAGACTGGACTAGGTTTTTGTTATTGTTGTTTCATAGGTTTGTGTTTGTCAATGAGGAGAAGAGGTTGTTTATTTACTTATGATTTTCCTCGTCACAGGTTATGATTCATCTCTTTCAGATCTTTGGAACATTTCTTATTTAATGATCTCCTTGCTACTCAAGAAGCCTCAGGCTGTGGTGGAACCTGGGTCTTTCCTGTTCACTGCAGAGAGAAAGCAGTTGTTTCGGCCCTCAAAAGATGAAGTGTTTTTGTTCAACTCAATTTGTCGGCCTTAGTATAAGCTATTTGGATGAAATGGTTGTGAATGGGAGGATGTGAATACAGGAGGTTGGAATACATGATCTAAAGGTCTTAACTGCTTTTAAAACTTACAGACTAGGAAAGCAATTAGCAGTTGTCTGTACAGTTTCTCTTAGAAAGTCTCCTCTTTTCTGTATTTGTGTCATACCTCAATAATTTTGGTAAAAGAAAGGAAAAGTATAATACGCTGCATGCAAAAGCTCTGAAAATACAGGTAATGTAAAGAATTTCAAAGAATTTGTTTCACTTATTCTTTAGGACACAGACTAAATGTGTCTGGAACTTAATAGCCATCCTGCTTTCATATTATGTTGCCCCATACAACATATGCATTATAAATATTTGTACTACGCAGCAATAAAATATAACATTTAAACAATGTTTGCCTCATTGGTTACTTAGTTTTATAGTTTCCTGTTTATGGTAAATTTAGATGACAAATACGTTTTACTATAATTTACTATAATTAATATGTATGTTACTATAATTTCTTCTAGAGCATGAAATGACAATAACACCTTTTAAAAAATAATCAAACATATTCGAAAGAAGAGACACTTTAACAGGAAGCTCACTATGTGTTTAAGGGTCTAAACCACTTCCTGCTCCAAGGCTAAAAGAACAGGATTCATACCTTTTATCAATAGGAGTTTCTGCACTGGGCCGTGTTTGCTCATATTTATTGAACACTTTTGCATTTTGTGTAAATAAGATTGGACAATGTGAGAAAAATAGAAGTGTCTTTGTGAAGTTTCTCATCAATTAAATAATAACAAAAAAGCACTGATTAAAATATACATGGTATTTCTTGTCTTTTGGGGGGTCTACAGAAAGTATTATGTAGTTCTCACCTCTTTGACACACAAAATACTAGTTAAAAATGTATGAACTGAATGTGTCTCTCCAGGCAAAATGTGGAATTATCCACTCACTAAATATTAGAATAAAATTAATTTTATTTATTTTTATTGCTGCAAAGGTGTCAGTATCTGTGTTCCATGGAGAGAATATTCATATCTTTTCAAAAATGCATATAAATATAAATCATGGCAATAACATATTTTCCCCTTGGGTTTATAACTTCTTCCAGTGCAGCAGGCATCTCTTTTAAAAAAACAGATGTGCTGTGACTGCACATAGCCATAAAAGTTGGATGTGCTTCCTTGAGTGATTATTTTATTTTAAACAATTTTTATAACCAAAACTTATCAAAAAGTAAACAAAAAAAAGGGCAAATATTTTTTTCTTTCATATTACCTTAGAGCTAGGTAGAAGAAATACTTTATTTTAAAGTTGAAATAGTTGCATAATTACAGCAAAAACATTCTTTGAGTTTTGTTTTGCTTTTTCAAGCTTCATGTTTTCTGAAATGTCCAAGTCATTAAAACCCGTTATGTGACAGATTACAGAGTATGTAGCAGCCTTGATGAGACTTATAGCACTATTCTATAACACCCAGGTATATTATTTTGAACACACTTCAGTATTTTCAATTCTCTCCACAGCAGCAAGAAATAGAAGATATCAGCATGGGAGACTTTGTGTAGCATGAAATACTGGTAGTATATTGATGACTCCAAACATTCAATTTGTTGTAGCCAGGGTGAATTCAATTTGGTGGACTACGTTCAATTTATTCATTGTTACATTGTTCCTTCCCTGCTAGATAATAAAACTGTCTTTATTTGTTTTTTAATAAATACTTCAGATCCATAAAAACATAACAATTTCTTCTGTTCTTTATTTGCATTGAGATCCCTTTACACTTCCCTGGCTATAAATGTCACTTACAGCCCACACTGCCAAAATGTTTTAATGGAATTTTGTAGATAAGTGAGGATAAGGCCCACTTTGCTAAACACAGAGAAAATGTAAAATGATGGTGAACCATGTGAGTACATTTCTCCACTTACTGACCTGCACAGTCTAAATGAGCATGTAGAGAATCAAAACTGGTGGAATTTACAAGCTAGGAAAAACGAAGAATGTATGATGAGAAGGAAATTAAAGGCAATTTACACTTTCCCTACCCCTCATGCTAGTTATTTTTCCTCTTACCACCTTCTTTTCCAAATCCTTAATAGGTGGACTGCACCATCATACGCTGAGATTTACACATTTTTATCCTGATACCCATTTCCCTCCCTTATATATTTATCTTTCGATGGAGACCACACTTTTAAAGCTTTCTTTCCTTCCTTCCTTCCCCCTCTTCTAAACAACATTGACAACAGCAGTACCACAGGACACATCTTCCCTCACTGCCTTGCCTCTACACCATTCAGGGATTACTTAATCTCCTAGTAGAGATGGGACCATATGAGCCTCTTGCTCTGTTCAGGAAGAGTTAATGGTTCCCTGCAGGGCTATATAACTCTTCTTTACTTATATTAGCATAGTTTGATTCTAGTAATACCCTGGCACTGCAGCTTTGGAAAAGACATTCATCACTGTCTTTCTGCTTCTTATTTAGTGAGTGAGATTATGCAAAAATGGAGTGTGAAAGGGGATTTGAAATGCACTTTTTAACTTATATGTTAGAGAAATTCTGAGAAATCACGGAGGACTCGTCTGAATTAGCTTTCTTATTGAAATCTGCAGTTTATTATACTGAGAAGGGACTCTAAAGAGCAAGTAAAAAAGTCTGGGTGTAATGACTTAGTGTTTACAGAATATAACTGCTACAAGACTGATTGCTTGATATATTACTTCTTTCATTGTGAGCTGCAAAACAGGTAGAGGCATGGTAGACTAATTTGGTTTATATATTCAGCTGTAAGGCTAGACACTGCATCATTCTTTTCATAAAGTAGGGACTGGAGGCATGTGGGGCCTGTAGCCATGACGACAATAAAACAGCTCCAAGCCTGAGCTGTAAGTAAGAAACTCGGCCTTGTCTCCAACCCTTCCTGCTCACGACTCGGCTCTACATGCTCTCTGGAGAGGGGGCTGGGTGCTCATGAATGATCTATTGAGCAGAGGTACAGTACTGAAAAGCATGTCTACAACGAGCCTTTTAGCAGAATTTCCCACTGTTAGACTAACACGAGCTGGTGGTGACTTCAGCTTGAGCACGCAAAGTCTTGGCAGCTGCTCTACTTCACCATACGGATTTATTGCTGTGTAGTAAACACTGGTCATAAAAAGACAAACAGCTTGTCTACATTAGGACTCCCATTGTTGCCAGCACTGATGGAGCTGCAGGAAGAGTGGTGAACACCTAGGACTCCAGCTGGAATCAATACAGTTTGCAAATACCGAAAAGTCCCTGAAGATCAGGCACAAAGTGCCTAAGCTGACATTTTATTGGCATGAACAGGCAATATGAAAGCAATATAGGAACTTCTGATGTGTAACATGTTAAAAATGGATTATCTGCACACCTCACATGAAACAAGCACTAGTGATAAAAGAAAATATCAATTTCAGACAGATCTGTTTTCACAACGTAGCTCTTTGTTGCTGGTGGTATGTAGTGCAGATTGTCACAGTCCATGAAGACCTAGATAATCACATGATGCTAACAGGACCTGCTCTTCTCATGTGCTGCTTAGCATCAAAAGACAGTTGGAAATACATGAAATAGTACAGGAATGACAAGAGGCAGTAATTGGCAAGTGAATGGGGAGAAACACAGGGCAACTTATACAAAAATTTAACCCATCATATTTTATTTCAAATGAGAATTTCTACAAATCTTACATGAAATCACTTCAGTGCTTTCTGCATTCCTTCTTCCACAAAGATGAAAATCACCTTGATATTTTATATGTCTGGTTTTCTGTCTCTTTTAAATCACAAGAGATCTTATATCATTAAGTGTGCACAGTGCAAACTGGTCTTGCTGGTAAGTATGATTACACCAGAGCCTCTTTTCAAGAGGGTCTCAAGGCTATAAAAATCAAATGAGCAAGGTTTATTATATTCCTGATGACAACTGGAGATTAATTTAGCAGTGGAGTTAGTTAATGAGACCTGTGATCACCTTCATCCTGACTGGTGTCTGTAATGACTGGGAAGAATACTGAAAAGGAAGAATTGTGATGATAGGCTCTCATTGCAGTGTTTTAGCTCTATTGGTTTCATTTTCATCTGGTTTTGCAGTAATGATGCTTTCGAATTTTAGATGTGATAAATTGCAACATTTTAATCTTGATTTTTTCACTGCTGGAGTCATCACTGGATAATAATATTGAGCAAGAAACAATTTTGGCTAACTGTAGATGTCAGTGGCTCGTCCTTTGTGTTTCCCTCACTAGATGATGGGGTCCCAGCAGATCCTAAAAGTCAGGCCTGGTTTTTAGTAAGAATTCTTGGGCTCTCATGAAGATAAGAAATTCACTCACATGTCATATCCAGTAACAAATCACAGTTACTTTGAGAAACTTCTACAATTAGCTCCCAGAAAGTCAATTGTTCGAAGTTATCTTCTACAATTACTCTCGTGAGTAATTGTAGGATAATATTTGTGCCACAATCAGTGGCAGCAGGTCAGGCTTAGGATCTGAGTTTGTTCTGTACAGTTCAGATCTCAGTAATTTTCTGTACATTGTTTTTCTACTTGTTAGTTGTTTCTCCATCTTTTTAATTTACATTCACTCACGCCGTTCAGAAAAATCTCACGAACTGAAAAATACTCTACTATTAAGTTTATCAGAGCATAAAAATGAGTTAAGCATTTTTCATTGTATTAAGGTAATTACCTTAATTATTAATTTAGGAAAGGAATAGTTATAATTTTAGAATGTGAGGATTTATATATAAAAACAAATAAAAGCAAAAGTTGGAAAAAACCCCAATGCATAACACATCTTGGAAAAATGCACTAAAGATGAAAAACAAATTTGTCATTCCCACAGTCATTTTACTGTTGCTGCTTGGCAATACCATTTTGATTAGGTATCAAACACTATCTGGTGTTTAATGGACCTTTTAGCTCATGTGAAATAAATGTATTGCTTTTATAATTGAAACAAAGTAAAAATTACATTTGACTCTTGTATCACCAGTAATTTTGGAAGTATTGAAATATTTCAACTATAACCATAAACACATAAAGTACCAGCATTTTACTTACTTGACAAAAAAATTTTTCTTTTAATTTACCAGAAGGATCTACCTCTGCAAGCTATTGTCAGCAGTTACAATCACAGAGAATTAATCCTTCACAAAAATGAGAAGAAAACCCCAAACCCAACCACTGCATAAGGCACTTCATTTCTTATATAATAATGTTTCTGAAGGGCAATTTTTCTTCAGGACAGAAATAGATTAAATGTACTGGATATATTAAGTTTGAGGTATTTTAACTGGGCCTCTTTTATAGCTTGTCTTTATAGCCTTGAAAAGGTGCAGCTTGGAGAAGTCTGAGATTTTTGCCATACTACCTTCAACACCAAACTAATGTGTAGCATCCACTTGAGATGTTTGGCATCACAGGCGGCAGTTAAAGAAATGATCATTCAAAAAATATTATCCAGGCATCTAACAGCAGCTAAAAGGAAGTCTTGACTGTAACTCTGAATGCTCTTTCTGAGTGTTGCCCGCACAGCTTGTGCATCCCCAGGTTCAGGTGGAGCACCTGATATGGCACCTTCTCCTTGCTTTCTTTAATATTATGCTCTGGCGATGCATCCAGGATGCTCCTGGCCACTGTGCACCCCCCCAGTCATGTCCCAAGGCCCCCTGCACCCCACATGTGGCACTGGAGAACTGGAGAGAAACTACATGGCTGGGCTGGAAATGTCTAACTTGTCCCCTCCAGGAAGGGTCAGATGCAAGCCTGAAAATTGGGAAGGGTCATATTTTCTGTGTATTTCTGTATACAAGGGCTATACTATCAGCATCTGGAGTAAAGCAGAGGAATTAAGCAGGGAAAAACCTACTTTTAGAACAGTTATAATTATAAGAAAAAGTCCATAAAATAAATGAGCTGTGTCTGAGGCAGAATTGAGGATAAGAAACATGCTAAAAATTTCTGTCTTTAGAGTCATTGACAAATTAAAATGGTTTGGTTTGCTGAGGGAATAAGAGTATTACGCAAATAACAATCTTTCTATCCAGTCTGTCAATGGAACACATATAGTAAGATTCAAAGGGGTAATAAAGCACCAGTGGAAAAATATGTTCTATCTGCTCATTCACTGGTACTATCTTTTAATTAAATTTAGATTAACATGCTAGCAAATATAGGAAAAACTATTCAGGAATTTATCTCGTTCTTTAAAGTAACACATAAATTTAATTATACATTGATACAGGTTTTATGGAGGTCTTTACAAAATTTTATAAGAAGAAATTACTTTGTATTAAATCAACATTTTGGATATTTTTATTACATGGCTTGTGAAAGAATTTTTCAATGCATGCAGGAGGAGGAATGTGTGTGTGTGTGTCTGTGTGTGTGTGCACATTTGCATGTGTATCTATGTATTTGTTACAAGTTGAGAAAGTTGTAAAAAGATTCATGTATTTTGGTACTATTCACAGACTTCTAGAATACAGGATAATACAACAAAACTTTAGTGATAGTGTAATAAAACTAGTACTCAATTTGTAGATTACAAATTATTTTAATCATTATTTGCACAACATGAATGTGTTATAATTGATGTACTTTACCAAAAATACTGAATTTCAAATGGATTTTTTTTTTGGCAGAAGAAAATACAAGGATATTTTTCTACAGTGTCATCCTTCAGGGACTTTAGAATGGTTTGTAATCATTAATTGGGCTTCAGAACAGTACTCTGATGTAATTTTTTTTTGTGGCTAAAATGAGGATCAGAGTGAGTAAGTGATTTGTCAAAGTCACAAGAAGCCTTGACTTTCAATTGTTTTGCTGACAAAAGAGAATGTTTTTACCACAGGATAACTAAAGGCAGGAGAAGCAGAGCAAGCACCTGTAGGCTTCAAGTGCAAAATTCACTTCAGGCAAAGCAGAGGATGTATAAACTTCCTTAGGTAAGTGGCAGTGAAAACTACAATGTCTTTATTTATGCTAAGACTTTTAAAAACCATCAAGTACCATGGACATTTTTGTAATAGTCCTGTCTTCCTTCTAACTTAACTCAATATCACCTAGGGCTTGTTTTCAGATAAGCCTGGCAGAAGAAGGAGGAAAATTTAGGTGTGTCCCCAGAATGCCTCGCTTTCAATCTGTAGACAAAGTATCCTTTTGTATAACCCTGCAGAAATTAATGATCTTGCACACAAATGCAGATCTTTTTACTGGTCCCTGGCTGTCAAGAGCAGTACAGGAAAATAATAAAATATGCACTGATCTTTGCAAAGTGCCAACTCAAATTATTATGTGGTTATTGTGCATTTAACAATGGAGATCCCTGGTGCTGTTGCTTAGAATGAGCACTTTGTTTTTGGTCAGATATGGATAGTTTCTATGAAATCTTTCTTTCAAAGTACCAGTCATAATGCAACACAGGATCTTGTAATTAATGGACACATGCTCCTCAGATATGCTACACAAGTAGTATTTACTTGTGAATGTTTATTCAGTCACTTTCAAAAGGCTCTGAAGTTTATTAATTGCCTTCCTTTATGTCCCCTTAAAGACTTTATGTAACTCACCATCCTTCTTGCTTCTTTTTATTACTCTGCTGTGTTCCTATTATTATTGCTGTTGTAAAATACTGCAGCTTTCTACATTGACTATCTTTATTCACATTCTTATTTAGTCATGATCTGGTTGTGGAGAGGTAGGTGAAAAAGTGATGAGAGTTTGGTTTATCCTTAGCCTTTATTATTGGAGAGCCACAAGGAAATAAAGCTTTGATGTACTTAGAAAGCTAATCCTGGAGATTATGTGGAGATATATGCAGTGGGAGCTAGAGGGATATACTTCTTTAATCTCTTGGTGTTGAATACTTAATCCAGTAAAGATTCTTGGCAAGAAGATTTACGAAAGAACAAGTTAATTAAACTGTTCACAGTATTGTTTTCAGGAAAGCAGATTTGATAGCTTTCTAATGAAGTATCTGAGATTTTTGTTTTCGTAAAAGGGCAATTAAATAATATAATTGAATCAGAGTATTATGAAATATACTGTTTTCATGTTTGCAAACTGTTAAACACCCAAAGACCCAGCTTCACATTGCAGAAATTGGACTTTGATATGTGTGGATATGACTAGGGTGGTTATAGCAGTGCAGTAATTTCATTTTGCTTTATTCAGCTTTAGCCCTAATTTGTTATTTTTAATGAAAACTGAGTATGATGAGCTATAAAATCAGCATACAACTGACTTCAGATTTGTCGAGTGATCAACACTGAAACCTCAGTGCTGATCACTGGCAGCATACCTGCATACTTTCATAGACAACTCTTCAGTTAGCATCTCAGGGAGATAAAATTGTGCCATGCATATCTTAGGAAAGAACATAATCCTGATTATCTGTGTCTGATCTTTTTTCAGACAGATTGCTCTTAGGGTCAGCACATGCTAACCAGCTATGTACACCAGCTATGACTGTTTGCATGCTTTGATACTGGGGACAGAAATCACCCTGTGTGTGTGCATACCCACACGCACTTGAGATCCTGGGGTACCCCTTAGAGCAGACAATGCTGACACCAGATTCTCCCTGGTATAAAATGGGCTTTTAGATCTCTATTACCAGTGTGGCTTTTCTTCACAGTAACACTTGTATATAAGAATAAATAACATGGTCAAACTTTTTAATATTAAAAGCCTTCCTTTAATACAAGATGATTCCACTTAGTTTGAGCAAAGAGAATATAAGAATATAGGTTTCTGCTTCTCAGTGACATTTTAACAGTATTCAGTGTTTTGTTAAAGATGCGCCAAATATAAAAACGTATTTCTTACAAGACAAATTTATTCAGCTTAGTCAGCAGTGGCAGCTGTTATGAGTGTGTATGCTCTTTATCAACAGGGGAGAATGAAGAATGTGTCTGGTAAAGGGATAGTAGCAAAGTCCTTTCATGTCTCAAACCCAGAATTAATACGTAGTTTTGTTCTTTGATAATTTACAGAGATGTCATGTCAATTTAATGAATCTACACTGTATATTTTAAGTTGACAAGCATGTTAGATGAAGTTCCTGTGCACATAAAGAGCTGGCTGAAGTGAACAAACATTATTTGTAGACCACAAGTTGGATCAGGCTTGCAGACACCATGCTTTGTTTTTTCATTTGGTTGGGTTTTTTTCTAGGAAGGTCATACATTAAAACTCTGTAAATTGTGCCTAAGTGATTATCTATCCATATATTTTTTATCTATCTAATGAAATATTTTGCTTTTTATTATTCCAAAATTAATTTAATTCTTTTAAAGAGGCTATAAATTACACTGGAAAAGACATTACAGGATCTTGTATACAGCTGTGACAAACTGCTGGCTGTCATCTTCCCTAGCATTTATGGGGGCTGGCATCTTCCCTAGCATTTATGAGGGCTACGAGCACATGTCTTTTTGATAGTAGTAGATCCTGGGCTACACCTGTTTTTGAGGTGTTTATGAAAATGGACTCTTTACAGCCAGTCCAACTTGTAAGATTAAGAGTCATAAGAGTTCCTGAAGTTCTAGTAGTCAAAGAATATATTTTTATAGCAAAAATATGAAAGATGATAGATTTATACAACATTATGTGAACATTAGTACAAAATTAGAATGCTCTTTAGCAATTTCAAAGAGTTATATTAACCATAAAAGACATTAACATACAATTAAATAGTATCCCTCAATTGAACCCAGTTATATTCCTATTTAAACTTAAATCTAGGAACAGCTTTGGTGCATATGAAAGAAAAGCTTTGTTCTGCTTCATTTCTTGTTGTTATCCAGTCTTGTGTTTGAAGAACACAGGGAGCAATTAACTGATGGAACTCATTGTCACAGATTATCGTTTATGAGTTGCTCATGAACATGGGCTCCCGAAGGAATTAGCCAAACATTCAGGATGGGTTTCCACGCTTACCAAGAAGGATGATCCAGATATTGCCTGTAGTTCAGTCAGTCTCAAAACTACTAACTGCCAGATGCTGACAGGAACGGATCACACTCTAAGCAGAGGAGGAATGTGCCTCTTTGTGCACTGATTCCCATGCTCTTTTGCTATGCGCTTCTGGAGACAAGATGTGCACCTAGGCTGATATTAAATGTTTAGTACGAAATAACCACCTGAACTTTTCCTTGGCAGGGAGAGAGTTGAGAGAGAAAAAGGACCTCCCAAAGCTATTTTACTCCTCTCATTTTAACATTAAAAAAAAAAAAAAAAAGAGATTAAATGTCTCCTGGAGAAGCCCATTCCTCTACTAACTGTTAAAGACTGAATAACTTATACTAAGACCAGAACCTGATCTAAATTATTTTCCATAGTTCATCTATTCAAATTGAAACTTAAATTCCACGGAGAAAAAACATAGCAAGTTTCTTATGGTAATTTAATGTTTATATAATAATAATATGAATGAAGACTCTTTTAGAGAGCCTGTGAATGATCAAGGTGCAGGATAGCCTCTCATAATGACAACAAGGAGGACTGTATTACAAATAAACTCCTTCCAAGAAAATTGACCTCTATATCCTATTACAGATTTTCTTGCCTGTTCCAGTGAAATACTTGGCAGTTTTGGCTATCACGTTCCTGGCTGCCTGCTGCTGGGGCTGCACTCTGCTTCAACCTCTCCCCTGCTATTTAACTCTGACATGAAAGGGCAGTCTGTGGGGACAGCTTAGCTCCACCTGCCTCCTCCTTCCTTCATAAAGCAAATTCTTCCCAGGAGTTGTGCAGACAGAACTTCTTTTGCTTGTTTGTTTTGTCAAAGATTAAAACAAGAAACTGAGAAAAGTTGGAAGATTAGGTATCAATCTAAAGCTATTTTTACCCTCACTCAATTCCAAGAAATAGACTTTCTCATTTGTTTTGTTTGTTTGCCTTTCAAAAATTCAATTTAATCCCATAACCTCATATGGAAATGAAAATTCTAAATGCAATATATTCTCTTCCTCGAAGTACTGATTGCTTTGGCTTGCATGTTGCACTTTGGGTTCATACCTTGGCGTCATGGTCTGGTATCAACATTTTCAAAAGCTCATTTGTAAGAGCTCAGACTTTGTTTTCTTCCCTGCAGCTAATATTCCCTATGTGACATTTGTGTGTCACTTAAGATCCAATCTTTTGGCTTTGAAATTAGGGGTGACACCTTCTGTGATCCTTTTGTTTTCATTTTCTTCAGTACACTACACAGAGAGGTTCCCTTGTGCGTCTTCATCCATCCTTAGTCACTCATCTTCTAGACAGATAATATTATTAATCTTGTCCAGGCTGGAAAGAAGGAAGTGAGAGACTGTGAGTGTTATGTCACTTCAAATGTTGGTAGATGCTCAGATAGAACTGTTATGTTTAGGCCATGGGAGTATGTAAAGAGCACTTTAGTACCAGAGTAAAGGAAGGGTGTTTTCTCTTTTCTGTCCTTGTATGTTAAGCAGATATCTTTTTAAAAGGTAGATTCAGAGACAATATTATTTAGCTATTAAAAAACCATAATATTTGGTTGCTGAAGTTCCCTCACTGAAATGTCAGATTATCTTCATCAGAAGAATGAGAGAGCAATGAAATAAAATTAAGAAATTGAGAATGTTTCCAAAGAACTTTGCTATAAGAGTCAGCTTTATCTAAGTGAGAAGGATAGTGCACACCTTTAAAGTATCTTGCTAACATGATTCATGGTATTTTCCTCCTCTGGAAAATACCTCCAGTCCTGCACCTTTCATTCCAGTTGAAGTTATTTCATTTGAACAGGAATGTGGTCTAACTCCTGCTTAATGAAGAAAGTGCTTACTAATTTTCTTGGAGAATAAAAAATACACTTTGAGAAGGTCCTCAAAACTCAACTTGAAAATTTGGACAGGAGACTCTGCCAAGTAGTTTGCATTGTATGTAGTATAGCAGTTAGTTTCTGGATATTACAGAGGATGTTCTATACTGAATTTAAATTCTCAATTTAAGAAGTCACACTGCATCACTGAGAAGAGAAAGGCTTGTTAAGAATACACCTAGCAAAAACCAATATTTTCTGCCATTTCCCCCCTTTTTCCTAAAGAATAATAATAAAAAAGTAAAGATATTTCTGGAATTTTTGAAGGAAAGCAGTACATAGATGGAGAAATATTGGCCACTCACTACCACTGTAGTAAATATGCATGCTAATTTATATCAGATTCCCCTTCACAAAAAGTCTTGAGATCAGACCATGGTTTGTTATGATTCTCCTCCCACGCACATTCTTAATTTTTATTTTCTGGAAAACAGAAGGAAAAGACTGTGCACATAAAGGTCTTCCCCTCACACAAATCGTGTGCGTTTGACTGGACCTGAGAACTAAGAAGCCTTCACAGGCTTGTCTCATCTTAGGTCTTGTAGGTGTATGCCTTACAGGCCATAAGATCAGCTGTTCCTGTTTGCTGCTCTTTGATTGAATTCCACTTTTATTACTGACACATTTATTGCTGAGTCAGACTGGTAAGTAAAATATAATTACCTTCACTCAGGTTGTGAAAGTGAACTCTTCATCTGAACTACAATAAACTCTACAGCAAATTTCTAGCCTTGAAGTCTGATGAATCCAAATGCATTATTACTCTTTAAGTGAGAGTCATTCGTATTTTGTCCCATCTATACCAAAAGATTTTTCAACATAGGTACAAAAAGATATATCTTTAAGGATATAGAAGTTCTTCCTCTGCCTTGAAGGAACCCCCATTTGGAAAATAAATACAGATGTTTACTTTCTTGCTTTGCCTTCTTCCTGTTTTGTCCATGCTATACGGAAAGAGACTTCAGTTAATCCACCATTTACATGGAATGCTCGTGTCTAGATGATGATGTGTGTCAAATATATTATATCTGTGTGAAATGATACCTTGATTTATGCTAAGACAAACCCATGATTTTATGTTTTCTTAAATCTGCGATTGTATTTCACTCTTATTTCTGGAGGCAAAAATGTAGGTAGAGATATTGCTGTGGAGAAAAAGGTCATGGAACAAAGCCAGACTTGAACATGTCCTCGCTCTTTGCAGGGCTTTTAGTCTAGATGTCCTTTAAAAGGTCCTTTCCAACTCAAACTATGCTATGATTCTATGAATGTACAAATCAGCAAAAATCAGTTTATCTCAGACTAGCAGAGAATGACTCCCATTGAGGACTCTGCTGTTTGCAAAAATATAGAATGTTTTTAAATTTTTAATTTGTTTTTAATGCTGATCTACAATAATTTTGCCACAGAACAAGCAGAATTTTCTACTTTACTACCTAAAGTACATAAAGGATGAGATTAGTAACTATGTGATGACCAGCAACTGTCCCTTTCACTTGCATTGCCACGTATACCTGTGTCAAAGGGTAGCTGCTAAAAGTTCAAAGTCAAAGTGCCAGCTGGTTACAAGTGGCATCACTCAGGTGTTGATACTGTAGGATCTCATTAGGAACCTCACAACTTATGTAATTCTGTGGTTCTAAACCTGGGCAATGTTACCACCCATAAAAGCAGCCCCATCTTCTCCTTTATGTGCACACCAGAAATTGTTAAGCTCAGTTTTGAGATTAGGGTGCCACACAGCTTCCCAGCCACAATTCAGATTGAAGGAGGACAAAAATAGGTCAGCAGAGTTAACTACGGGGACAAGACTTCCCTCCGTGTCAGCAGCATGGATTTAAGTTTGACTATACTGATTTAGTTACAAGCAACAAATTGGGTCTTACAGAACACCTAAACTAGGCTAGATTTAACACTGAAGGTGATTTGAGTCTACCGTGCTGATCTGCCTCCATCCAGGGGATGAATGGACATCTCTCCGAGATCCTGGTGCAGTTGTCAAATAACTGTGTGCCTTTTTTTCCCTCTGCTCTTTTGGTAGTAACCTCCAAGAAGCAAGTATTGAATTTTCTTGGATTTCCATTTCTAAAATTCCATCCAGTAAAGTTAAGCAAATGAGTCTCTGTAAACAGATGACTAAACCAAAACACATTTTCTAAAGATAATTTAGACTTGAAGTGTAACCAAGGAATAAAGAGCAAAGATTTGTCTCCATACTCCCAACTGGAGACAGACAGGGAAAAAAACTTGTCATCAGAGACCTATCATTCAATAAACCAGGAAAAGATCTGACTTCAGTCCTGGCAAGTAGGGCATTACAAACAGAATTGTTCTGTACTGATGACTGCAGTGAGGACTGGCAGACATTGACAGCAGCAAATGCCAGGCGTTCATAATATTCCTTGTGGGATGAAACACTGACTGCTTAACAAAATTAGCAGGACTGTTCCAGAACTCCTTCCCAGAGCTCAATATCTGACCGTATACTGAATGCTTGGACCACACATGAACATGTTGCTCTGCTGTCTCAAAGTGACAAGACAAAATTACGTTGGAATCATTAGTTGACTAATAAATCTTACTGTCAGCTGGGTCTCCTTGTTGTTGGTTATTTTTGGTTTTTGTTTGTTTTACTCCTAGCATGCCGTCTTGGATAACTGCATTAAGATGACAATCTTATTTTTGTCTTTAAAAAGTATTTTTTTTCTCCCATGTAACTGTGAACAGTGGGCATATGTGAAGGCTGGGGGAAGGAATGGAGTATATTGTTCTTGTCACACTCTTCATTTATTATCAATGACTTGAGCATATCTGCTCCCTGTATGCTGTGTGTATATCCTCTGTCTTGAAATCTCTCAAATATAGGAGGGAAGCTCTGTTTATGAAATGAGCAGAAGGAAAGAGAAACATTGTCAGGATCTCTGGCATTGTTTATTATCTCTGATAAACCACATTCAGTATTTTAGTGTTTGGCCTGGGAGAGTTTGTCCATCCAGTAAATTCACCGTAAGTGCAGCTGCATCTGGAGTATATTGAAGAAATTTGGTTGAATATTAGATATTTTTGTGGAACTGGAATAAGCTGCACTGCTGCAAATCACAACTCAGAGCAGCTTTGTCTAAGTCTGCTAGAGGCTGGCGGTGATACAACTCTTCTGGTGGGGAGCAAGCAAAGGCTGAAGTCACAGGAAATCCACTGGCAGTTCAAGTCCTTGCCTGAGACACTGTAAATGACAAGTGTTTTGCAAAGACTGGTCCAGTAGACAGAGAAGACAGCTATGCAGCAGTAACATGTGATGTTGTTTTTCTTGATTTATTCTTCATATAATTTTTTCATAAGCTAGAAAAAGAACCTTCAGATTAACACATATTTGTAAGGTGTGTTTGTTTTAAGCGAACCTTTCTTGAGAGAATTCCCCACACTGCCTCCTTAAAAAAAAAAAAAAAAAACACTTGAGAAGAAGGGGAAACATCTCTGTGTGTCTCTGAGTAAACATTCCCTGCTGGGCTCCTGGCAGGCACTGAGCCCACCCCTTCAGAAAGAAATCAGATCCTGAAGCAAACTAGGTAAAGGGAAAAAAAATACCCAAAAAAACCCAACCTAAAATAGCAGCTGTTAAAACATTTAGGCTTTTTCCCTCAACCTTGTGCTACAGATGTGATCATTTCAGTTGTTTGGCCTGTGTGCTAGAAGCATCAGACCCTCTGCAAGGGAACATTAAAGAGAATAACATGGAGCATTCCCATCTTGTTCTTCTCACCACTGTCCTCTTCATCACTGCCTTCCTCTCCACATTCTTGGAGGACAGTCATAAGATTTATTGCATAATTTTTTTGGTGGCTGTTAACCAAGTGTGCAGTTACAGCTTGGATTAATTAAGAAATTGGAGTGATTCTTTTATGTAGGTCACATCAGTTTTTGATTCTGAATCTCATAAAGTTCTAACCTTTCTGAAAAGTCAGCAGTGTATCTACGGGTTTAAAAAAATCACCTTCTTAAATGCTTCTGGGTGTTTTTTATGCCTGCAAATGCCATTGCTCCTTTACTAGATAAATTGTCAGAAAAATCTTTGTTTGAATATGGCATTTGGTGAAATCTATCTTTTTGCAGCAGTGTTTTCAAATAAGATTCATAAATACAGTCTGAGCACCCAACTGTTTGAAGCATGGCCATGCTGGAAAAGGAACAATAGGTGATTTGATTTTCCTTTCTTTGCCTCTCATCATTATTCATATTGATAGGAATTACATGAAAATCACGTATTCCCAGCCCATCAGAGAACAAGGATATCCTGGCTCAGAGTTGTGAATTTTTATAAAATTATCTAAATTACTGACTTCACTAAAAGGGAGGAGCCTGATGTCTATAATGCTTATAAATTTATTTCTTTTTCTTGATAATTGGACAGCATTCAAGTCTGTGGACATTGGCTACCGCTCTCAGAACACCACATCTCTGTGACCACAACACAGCTGCTCAGCACCTCACTCTCTTGTTACATTAGACTGTCAACCTCCAGGTTTACTCCAGCTCCAGCCACCCTCCTCCTTTCCTCTAAAGGAATCCTCATCCCCACATATGATATTTTAAATAAATTTGTATTATTTTGGAAAGCTTCCTGATCTTTCTCTGAATCAGTATCAACGGAGTTAATGCAAGATTTGACTAATATTCCTCAAAGTACCTTTTTAGATATTAAATGAAAAGACCAGTTATTCTTAAATAGTACAGCATTTCATCCCCGATCAAGGTTTTCATGTCCTTAAAGACACAAATTGTTCAAAGAATTTTTTAACCTGTTGAGAAGGTTATATCGCCTTCAGCAACATCTTTATTTCTCAAGTAAAATAAGGAATGAGGAGGGTACAAAGTCTTCATTGCTCAAGGATAGAAGATCCCTCTACCAAAGTGCAATGTTAAAGTGTACAGGAACTGTAGTTTTCCCAGTATTGGCCCGAAGCTCAGAAATGAACTCCTGCAGGGACTTAGGGTCATCACAGGCTGCATTACCTTCTGGTGTGCAAGACCTAAATCTTTGGGTCTCCTAACTTACAAAAACACAGGAACACTAAATACTTTATATTAAAACAAAACAATAAAAATCCCAAATAGTGCCAGACACAAACATGTAAAAACCCTACTGAAACAAAGCCTTTGCTGTGGTTTGCTTTTCTTCTTTTGAGACTGGTGAAAGGACAAAGAGTGTGGCAAAAATGGCAGCCACACAAATTATTTCTAATATAAAAAAAAAAAAGGGCCAGTTTGTTTCCTAATGTGAGTGCCATGTCTGGCACGCCTACAGTTAAACATCTCCCCTCTCCTGTCCTAGTTCCTACTGATTTTGGAGAGTGTCCTGACCTGTGTGATCCTCCAAACCATGCCTGAGATAATGCCCAGAGGTTAAGAATATGCAAGGAAGCATGTCAACACTTATACACTGGATAGTCATAGGCCAATGCCCCACCTCTATTTAATTTTCTTGTGTAGATGTAGTGTAGGGTAAGAGCCAATGTAGTCTATTAGAAAATAAGATGCAGCAGAAATGAGAAAAAGGGCAGACTCAGATGAAAAGAGAAGAGCAAGTTCAGCAGAGTTTACAGCATATTACTGAGGCAGAAATTCAGATCTAGGTGTTTAATATCACACTGCAGGCAAAACAGCATTATCTGTATCATCTGGAGGTGGGATGCCAACATAATGAAGCACTGTTTATTAAACCTTTTTGAAGGAGAGTTGGAAGGAATGCTATCCCTCTACATCTGTCCAGGGAAAGGCTCCAAAAAAAGAGTTACAGGCTGCATGGAGAGTCCTATTTTTCTTCCTAGCTCAATATAGAATCATGCTTTTCTTCACCCTGGATACTCTATTCACTCCTCACTTCTTACACAGCCTTCCCAGGTACACGTGCTTTTTGAGGTTGGCCCTAGCAGTAAATGCCTGTGAGACCAGGACTGCAGAAAGCAGCATTTCCTAAGACCAGGACTGTAGCAAGCAGTGGTTCTTATATCAAAGGCAGGTTTCTCAAAACTGTGGAGTTGGTCTTTTATTGGATGATACCTTCCATTATTTTCTTGGGATCAACCAGAACTGAATCATAGGGAACCAGCATTGTAAAACTGAAAAGTGGCAGTGAATCACTAGGAAATATTCATAAAGCAGCATTACCTCCTGAGTTTTGGCAAAAATCATGTCCTGTCATAACTGTTAGAGTGGTCTGGATAGCAAGAATGGGCTCCTATAATTGAAGTTCCAGCAGCTTCTTAATTGAAGTGCTCCTTCAATCTCTGGTAGCCAAATGCCACTTCCAAAAATTACATTAGCCAAACTCACAATCATTGCATTTCTTCCTTCTGCAATGTTTGCACACTGGTAGCATTTTTGCTGAACATGAATTTACAGAGCAAGATAAGGAGGCACAAATGTTTTCTTTTGCTGTAGATACAGGACGGTATAGGTGGCTCCTAATCACGAGGCAGTGTTGATTTAAAGCAGCTGTGCAGTTCCATCCCTCCCACTTGAAGATCTGGTTTGTCCCCACCCCTCAGGCTGCAGCTGCATTTTGCAGAGGCATCCCTAAAGCTTTTCGTCAGTTCTAGACAGTTGTTTGTTATCTTTGCTTCCTTAACCGAACTTCTGTGTTATTTGGGTCCATGTGATTTCATTATTTTGTAGTGAAACATGAAAATATGTCCTTACAGGTGACAACAGTAAAATAACCTCCTCACTGTTTCTTTTGAGTCAGAAAAACTAAACAACAGTTTTGACTGGGACTTTTTTATACAATTTGTAAAAGACTGGTTGTAAACCAGTTGGTTTATAATTTTATTCCAGAATGTTTCCTTCCCTTCCCCCTCATTTTTGCTAAAGTAATCTGTATTTTCCAGCAGCAATAGGGAAACTGTGCCCTGAAGGAATCCCATAAACACTTGCAAAAAGCATAATTTTTCACAGTCATATATTCATAAGTCAAAAACAGGGTAGCTTCATGCAGCGGTAGCGAAGGGCTGCAGACAGGCTGTCTAGTGGATTGTGCACTAGGCTGGGATCCAGGAATGCTTGAATCCTAGTGCTGGCGCTTTCACCAGCTTGCTGTGTGGTCTTGGGCCTGAGCAAGCCGCAGCTCTGTCTCACAAGTTGCCCATGTGTAGAAGGAGGATAATAATATTTGCCTGTTTCACAGGAGTCAACACCCCTGTGTTAATGTTTTTGCAGGACTCTGAAGAGCTAAAGAACTGCCGAAGCATTAAAGCCTCTACCAACCAAGGCATTTGTCTCTGCATTTAGAATAAAACTTGCTTTAGTGAGCAAAAACATTTCAACCATTTGCAAAGCTTTACACTGTTAGATATTCAGTGATATTTTCAATTTATATGAGTCAAATTAGAAAGAATTTTTACAAAAAGGAACGAAGCAGTGGTTTTGCACTTTCTGTGCACTGCAGTTGACTTGCTTATCCCTTTGTCATATGCTCTGTACTTTATATTGTACTCTAGCCAATTGCTAGATTCCCAGATCCACTTCTGAATTTAGACAGGTGCAATCTATTGAACTTGTATGGTCTTTGTTTGCACATCTGACATTTATGCAGTAAATCCTTTTAGTAAAGTTAAACTAGCTGACATTACAAGGTACGCAAAATAAAATCAGGATAATCCATGATAAAATTGCACCAGTCAAGGACAATATTAATTCTATCCCCTTGACCTATCAAAGCACTCAGCCTTCCAGAGGCAGAGAGTGTTTGCTGTAATGCTGGGAGTCCTGCATTTAACCTGACACAGACAGGAAGCTGCACTTTGAGAGAAATTCTTTGCACAAGTTCTGTGAAATACATAGTGTGGAGCTCTGGGAGAAGAGAAGAGCTAATCTTAATTTTTCAAATAGAAAATCCTCCTCACCGTCCCCCCCGCCCCCACCGCAGTACACCTCCAGGAGTGGATGAAGCCATATGTGAAATGAGGTTGAATTTCAAGAGCCATTTTGGTCAACATGACAAATGTTTCAAAAGCCATGAAGCATTTTGTTTAAATGTTTCTGTTATGCCATTTTTAAGCACCTTTTGTGATTCAAACATCAGAAAGCCGTAATCAGTGTTAAGAAGTCAATGCCCAACAACTTTCACATAAAAGCAGCATCTGCTTCTGAGTCCTTTCTCTGCTTCATTCCAATGAAACTTTTATTCTTAAGACTTTTCTCTAATACAAATAACCTTAGTAATGCAAAATAAAAAATAATTTTAGCTTAATTCAGATTAAGCTTGGCCAGCCTGTCAGTTCAACTGTTTTACAGAACAGCCTGGTGAAGACATTGCACTGGCTCTGGCATGCCTTGGGAACACTCATTGGGAACACAGGAGAGAGATGGATGGCTGAAGAATAAGAGAAAGAGAAATATTGCGGGTTTTTAGGGATCAGCAAATTCATTTTAATTCATTTAGATACCTAGAGTCTTAATAGGGTTATAACCAGCTATATAGGCATTTTCCAATTTGCAGGCTGGGTAGCAAGCGGGTCATAACTCCTTTCAGTTTGAATAAAGGTGCAGTTACATATGTTGAGAGAAGTCAGTTGAGCCAGCCCTTCTTCTGGCTGCACAAATACTGAATCCAATGCGAGGGAGGGGCAGAAACCCACTGCCCCAGGCAAGAAAGGATGAAAGCTCCATATTTTTTATCACAGACACCACTCAGCTGTGGCTCAGCATAACCTGAAGTCATACCCGAAGGAACACCTCGGTGGGTAAGAGGGAAAAAGTCCTTAATTTGAACAAATCCCAAAGAGAGGCCTAAGGTTTAGAAAATTAAAGAATCACTAGTGTTTTTAAATGAGGATGTAAAAATCTTGTTATAACCAAGATTCTCAGTTAGGAGCTACATTCAGGCTGAAGAGGTGGGCTACAGAGGGCAAAAGAGAGTTTGAAACCTAATCTAAATGCTAATTGAAACTGATTTGTTTGTTTCATTTTGGCACATCTATATCTTTAGATGCTTTGCTTTCTCTTCAATATATTTTGTCTAAGCAAATATATACTTTTGTCTTTATGGTAGTTGAGTTCAGAATGGCTTCAATGTGGCTGCATAATGTCGAGGTCTCCCATTCCTTGCAAAGAACCAGTCCCTAAACTTCACTGTGCCTTACAAGGCTTTTCTCCCCATTCCACCAACTCTGTCTTGTTTGTGAAACAGAGCAATACAGCACCAGCCTGTGCAGGAGCACCAGCCAAGAATGGTCTCTTGGCTTGCAGTGATGCGCCATATTATATGTCTGAACCCCAAAGATTCCTGCAAAATACTGTCACAGCTCTTTCACTGCCATGTCGATGGGCAGGGGAGCTGCTTTTCCCAAAGCTCTGGTACACAATTGTTTATATCACATTACTTGCCTTAGAATCGTAGAATCCTCTGGGTTGGCAAAGACATTTAAGGTTATCCGATCTATGAACCCCAGGGAGACACATTGCAGTTACCGTATTTGAGTATTATGTATGGGAAGGGAGTTAGAACGCATAATTTTTGTTATTTAATATTTAATAATATTGCATACATATACAATACAATATTTTGTAAAATTATATATGAATGTATATAATTTAACTGTAATTCACATAAGACATATTAAATTATTAGAATGATGGGATTATGTGTTGGAAGGGACCTTAAAGATCATCTATTTCCAAAGCTCTTGCCGTGAGCAGGAGCATCAAACACTTTCCACGAGACCAGGTTGCTTAAAGGCCCATCCAACCTTGAAAACTTCCAAGTGCCAGATGTAGACAATGCATTGCTGAATTTTTGATCACAAATTTTTGACCTTTTCTGACCCATGACAAGGCTGAAAAAGAACACAGAGCTGTAGATAAGAGATTCTCATGAATATGTAAATATCCACCTTCTTCAGGGAAAGTATATTTTCAAATATAAAAACCAATATTTTTTTTCCTTTTTCAATGTCTCTTGCAAAATAATATAAGCTATATTGTATTGTTAAGCTTCTGACACCATAAGTCAGTTTCTCTATTTTTATATCCAGATTTATTATATTTTATTGGTATAGCAAGCATAAGGAAGCAATCAAAATCTGTCATCCTTAAGCTATGGGAATGAGGACACCAACAGCATCACTTTTGAGCACCTTCTTAAAACATCCTTTAAAAATTCCAGAAGTCTCACTCTAATCTGCTTGACAGAATACTGCACACAGAGGTAGAAGAAGAGGATTAAATGAAAATTGTTTGAGAATAAGGAGGGAGTGATGAGTATGATTTCTAGGTACCATTTCTCCCTATCATTTGTTACTCCTGCAATTTTGTTTGAATTGCAAAATTTGCATTTTGCATTGAAATTTATCCAAAGTCTCACATTTTTACGAGGAGGCACAGATTTCCTTTACTGATTAGCTGAATGACTTGGTGCCACAAATCATACTCTATGCCTGGAACAGATCCTTTACACTGTAGCTTCCACTTCTATATTTTTCTCATTGGTAAAAATTGTGTTGCTTTTCTTTAGACAAGATTGTGGAGCCTGGAGATGGAAAAAATATATCAGTGGCAAAACCACCCCATTTAGACCTATCTGTTTTTCTTGTTCAGTGCAGGAATCTGTCTTAGACATTTTTTCCCGTATGTTGTCCTTTTACATTTTAATAGTTTCACAACAGGATTTACTACTGCTTTCATCAGAAAAAAACCCAAAAAACAACATTCTAAAAGATCCTCACGATCAAGAAATAGTTTCAAATATGTGGCCTATATTTGACATTTCTGCATTTTTTTTCTAGATATATTTTCCCTGTTTATATTCTAAGAAATGGCTTACCTCGCTGCTATTCATAGCAAGCAGAGCTTTGTAGACCATTCCTGAAATGGACAGACAGGAAATTGGGCTAGATTTACAGTATACTGGACTCTGTGAACCATCTAAACCTGTAATAGCATGAACTAATTTCTGCTAACTCTGCTCTTGCCCTTTTATGTCCCAGCTGCACTTGGAGGACTGGAGTAGCACATAACCCGCCATGTACAACTACATAATTATTATTGCTTTCTCTCTTTTAGATAATAATCTTGCAAGGAATAAATTCACAGGAATTCTCTCATGCCATCAAAACAGGCATGTTGTAGCCTACATACATCGTGTAACCTCAGCTGAGGGCCTGTATTTAGTATAGAGCACTGTATCCTGCTGCTAAAATACTTTCTCAATAATGCAGTAATTGAGGTTGAGAATTAGCAAGACAGCCGGAAACATGCAGAAAGTTTATAAAGGATTTACACCATTAAAAAAAATTTAAAAGCTGTAATATGATTTAGATTTGGTTGGATTAGAACCTTTTTTACTCAACCTAATTCAGTTACTCCCAAGTTAAAAATAATAGTTTGAATTTTTCTACTTGTTCTTTCCTGTGTAACTGAAATGGGGCTTATCAAAGGAGATGAAGCAAAAGACACTGAATCTTTTCCATCACATTTTACTGGTTATTGGGCTGGAAAAAGAACACCACCACACTAATACAAAATAGCCACGATATACACCTGTCTTCTGTTTGTGCAATTCTTTACCCTCTGTTTGTGTGTAGGACAACAATATTGCATTTACTTGTTCTTTACTCTTGAAACATCTTTAGAGCAAGGTAAACTTTGAGTTCCTGTTACTTTCTTTCTACCTCCTTGTACTACAAGTGCAGTCTGTCACTAAAACTCACTTTCATCTCTGGAAACCTAAAATAAACTGCCCTTCTGCTGTGGAAACAGGTTGTTTATTTGATGCTGCCTGATTTTATTGTTTTATAAAACTTTGATTTCCCCGTCTTCAGTTCTCTGACAGCCTGCAGGAAATGTAAGGATCACCATCAGCAATATTGCAACTGCACAGTGAGAGTAGGTGTAACAGGTAAGGCCAACAGGTCTGCAGGGAACTGCGAGCAAGAGCACTCGCCTCTGAGGACCACAATGGAGAAAGGAGGACCCCTGACTTTACAAAGATGAGAATCTTTTTAAATGACTTTACAAGAGAGTTACCTGTGTAACTCTCACAAATGATGTTTTCTTCTGATAATTGAGAAATTCTGATTATTTCCAAAGGAGGGATGTTGCTAGGAACTTATGTCAACAAACTCACTTTAAGTGAATAAATAATGGCAGTACGAAATAGATCGATTTTTCTTTTTTATTTTTAATTTCTTAGTCATACTGTGATCTCACATTGTTTGTAACTTTCTCCGCTAAATTGGATACTATGGTTGTCTATAAAAAATAATTTCATGACTATAGTTGTGATTAATTTAATGAAGAAAATACATTTCATGAAAATTGAAATACCTCTAAATTACATTTTCTTTTTCAAAAAGAAATGAATTTTCTTCATGCAAATTAAAAAAATCAACATCGAGTAACAATGTCGTATGACATAGGACATCAGTAACAGAAAAATCAGCTGAAAATTTTCTGAGTAGATTACTGATAAATTATGAGTTGAGGTTTGTTTAAACAGATGGTTTGCAAGTTAGCTTCCAATAAGATACATAACATTCACAAAAAGCCTAATCAGATAAATTATTACATTAAACTAAAAGTGGATTCACTGGTAGATCTATCTACTAAAATTACTCAAGAATTTTTGCCATTAAAAGATGAGGCAATGTGCTGAAAGAAGACAAAATGATTAAAGGAACAGAGAGCTGGTTTATTTCAATTTAAAAAGACAAGAAATCTGTCAGGACTGATAAAGTATTTTCCTCTTAGTGAGAAATGGAAAGCTGTGGCTTAGATTCTGCTCAGTATAACTGCTCTGTGGGTGTTAATTTTTCTAATTATGATTCATTATCAATGAAGGAATGAGTAGAAGACTAACTGAAAGACTTTCTGGTCTAAGATATGGACAACAATTACATGTTCTTTGAAACTTCTTCAGGTAGATACAGAGGATTAGGATTAGAGTGGAGGATTACTGGGATTCCACCCATTTGCCATGAGTTTTTGCTCAAAAGACCCCTAAACTTTCCACCATTTTTAAGGAATAGTTAAATATTTTGTAATTATTTTATTATTAGCTCAACAGATAAGAAAACCAGATTTTGGCTGCATGGCTTCACAGAAATACAGGTGAAATTGGACTGAGAGAGAGAGCAAACCTGTCCAGCATCTTGCACATGGCTTTGACTTCCAATGATTTCTCTCATGTCCTCATGTCTTTTAGCAGTTATTCAATTTCCATGAGAACCTGTGTCTCCTGGGTCTGTCACCCAGAGCTGTGCTTACATTCATGCAGTTGCCTGTTATACACCAGGCTGACAGAGCTGCTTCAGTGCAGAAAGCCTAGAGCTCCATCATGCCTTGCCTTGCCTTGCCTTGCCTGACCTTCTTTTCCCTTCTTTTCTTTTCTTTCCTTTTTTATGTAGGCATGTACCGGGGCAGGTTCAGAGTGGAACTGTTCTGTAGAAGAAAGTGTGGAATTTTGTTATTACTCGGTTAAGTGTTTCCCAAAGAAGTCAGTGAGCATTGTCGCTGGCTGGGCAGGACGATGCGATGGTTCTCATGGTTTCTGAAATTCCTGTTCAAGATGCCAATCTTAAAGACCTGCACCAGTCTTTTATATTCTTAATATTTTCTCTCTTTTCTCAAAGTCTTGGGCAAAAAGCATAAGTTTCAATTTTACAAGCAATCTTCCTAAATCTGTTAATTTTTTTTTTTATTATGTGCTTTTAAAATATGCTAGTCTGTTATTTTGATACTATTCTGCTCTCATTACTGTATGCCTGCTGCACAATGAAATCTTAATTCCCTTTAAAGTTTAGTTTTTACTATTGTAAACACAGTGGACTGGGTTTTAAATTTTTCCCCAGTTTGCCCATTAAATGTATTTAAACACATTTTAATGTCATATAGAAATGTGTTTAGATTGCCTGTGGTTTTGCTTGTCTATCAAAGAAATGCTACTTAAATGTATTTAAATTAGTTTAAATGCACACACATTCCCTGGAACGGAAATTTCAGATCTCTCTTGTTTAAAAATACAGATATATTTTATAGCTATAAGTTCTTATTTTCATTGCAAAAAGATGTGCTTCTTAATTAAAATACTTGAAATAAAGAAATTACGTATTTATGGTAAGTTCAGAAGAAAGAAGTCAGGAAAAAATCTTTAATAGAACTTCTCAGGCAACATATTTTAGTTAGAAAAGTCTAATATTTGGAGTCCATTTTTGACAACAATTTAAAACTAAACTGTATAAAATGGATCAGAATAGCACAGAAAAAATCCTTGAGTCTGATCTGTGCATTAGCAGAGATCACTGATTATATTGGACTTTTAATCTCTGATGTCTACAGTTTTGCCATAGGGAATCTGTTCTGCCATATGCTTAGTACAATACTGTTGGAAGCTCCTCTACTAAGGGACATGAAAAGAAAGGGCAAAGAAAACAGTAATAGTAATACTACTAACAACAACAGCAACAATAATAATAGTAGTCGATAAAGACTCTTCTTGAGGAAGTCCTGATGCAATTGGAGAAGATCAGTGCAAAATATTCTTCCCGAATGTTTGCTGTCTTTACAGAGATAGCAAGTTGCAGATCTCTTTTATTTCTCACTGCTGATGCATTATTTTCTCCCATGCTGTGTTTTGAAACCTTTGAAGCCAGAAGACAAATCTCCAAAGCATGAATAATGGGTATAGATTTTTTTTATGTTTAAAAGCAACCTACCTCCACTGGCAACTGGGCATGTTGCAAGTGGATGATAATTTAAAAACCATAAAATTTACATAATTACCAGTTATAGGGCTGTATTATTAAACACTTCAGGTTTTGCTTCTGCAATTAGAAGTGTAAAAACAGCTGTTTAAAAAAAAAAATCTGTGATTATCACAGTTAATTAATTTACGTGAAAGACAGAAACATAACCAAAGCTGATTTGTGTCTCAGAGAATTTGCAAACCTATTCTATATGTACTGCAAAATGATAGTAGCAATGATATACAAAAGCTTGACAGATGCAACCACAATACGGTTCTAATTTTGAGGAAGAGCAATAAACCTCGGACTGAAGGAGTGACTTCAGTGAGAATATAACAAATATTTACTGTGAGCAGTATTTTAACGCCACTTTGTTGTCATGAAAGGGAAAGGCTGTATTCCTTTGGGTATCTGGGCGCATGCTGTAACCATGCTTTTGTTCTATTTAATATTTCCCCCTCATTATCTTGGCTGTCCAGATAGTAAAAATATCTATTCATAAGAACACATTCAGCAATTATTTATTTCTAAACCCGAACTCCATAACATGAACAGTATTTTGTCTCCCCAGAAAAAGGTTTAGAAGTTTGCAAAGAAAGCACCTGTGTCCTAGAAAAGGTTCATCCATTAGTGCCAGGAGGAAAACAACCCTGCTTTCTCATATCCTGTAATCTTAGTAAGTGTCTAGCTGCCAAAAAACAGCATGCAGGAGACATAATGAAATGTAGATGATCTAGGAAAAAAAAAGTTGTGATTAGCAGAAATTATGGTGTTTACAAATTGCAAAGCACAAGAAAGTTGTAGCTTCAGAAATCCAAATATTTCTCTCTGCCTGCTTTAGTATTTAAACAGTATCCAGCCAAAATCCATTTTTTGACATACATAGTCTGCAGGTAGAACAGGATAGCATGAGAAGGATCCTGTGGAAGGCTCCCTGTTGATTTTAATTTCTTTCTTTTCCCAGATCTTTCTCTCTGAGTAACTCCAATTGAAGCAGCAAGTCCTTCTTTCATTACCCCTGCTATAGAGAGCAGAGGAACTGTGTGAAATTTAAGTCTCCAAAGAGGTGAGTCAAGTTAAGTTTTATGATGTGTTTTACTTAATTTTTAAATCAATCAATTATCTATTGGGAAACACTCTACATTCACAAACAAAATAGCAGCCTCTCAGGTTGGATTTCTGTTGTACCCCAGGCAGCTTACTGAGTTTCAAAATTTTCACCACACTTTTAAAAAGCCTCTCATTTTCACAATGGTTTTTAAAATCTCATGAACTTTACAAAAGATGTGCAACTTTTACCACTAATCTCAAGGTTCTTTGGTGATAAAACCTGCAAGGTCAGGTCATCTGCCCCTTGAGATGCTCAGTGCCTACTCTGTTACAGTTGACTGATCCTGGCTGCAGTGATCCTGCCACCACAGTCCTATTACTCTCAGAAAGCCTGCTTTAGGCATCACTACCCAGGAGCACCTACTCTGGGATTTCTGGAGAGTGAAAATTTTATATATATGAAAGAAAGCAGGATTTATAGTAAGTCATGCTCTAAAAGGCAGTAAATATGTGTAGCTGACATAATCTGGGGATACACTAAATAAGAAAGAATCAAAGGAAAATTATGATTAAAATAATATATGCATGAAATATTTACCCTTTACAGAGGTAAAATAGTCATCACATTTTCAGAATCCTGGGCTTTTTGGATCTATAACTACTTCTAAATATCTAGAGGTTTTGAAAATTTTCAAAATGTTTTATTAAATATTAGTTAGGATAGGGTCTCAATAAGGTCCACTGTGGTTTACTAGGTAAAAATGTTAACATCACTTATTTTTAATAACTACCTTAATCTCTAAGATGTACTGCTGCTTTGTTAATTTCTAGTGTGAAATTGATAATACTGATTCAAGCTGATAAAGGAACAGGAGGATCAGAGATAATTAAAAGGACATAAAGGATTCCCGAGCCTCTTTATATTGTATTAAATAATAATAATTTCAACCACAGTAACTGAATATGTCACTAACGTTGCATGTTTTATGATACATCAATTAAAAGTAAAATGATGTGCTTCATGGAAAATAAAAGCAAAACAGATATCAAAGGAAGAAAAGTAAATGATCAATGAAAGACTAAGTGTAAACTTATTGCCAGAAGACTAAGAAGAAAAAAAACCTGTCCTCACTCCCATTAAGTGAAAATGGAACTTCTTTAGCATAAATTCTCTTGGAAATCTTCATAAGCTGTTGATCTTAAATTTTGAGGATGCATATTAGATTCTCACGCTGGTTTGATGTGAGGGACTGTTCTTATTCTTTGATGAAAAGCTTATTTATGCAGTGATAAAACTGTAATAATTTTATATCTGTCAGGAGGGGTTAAAACATGGTAAACAAATAGATTGCAATCTGTGGGACACGCTGTCCTGGTTTCAGCTACAGTAGAGTTAATTTATTCGCAGTTGCTGTTACAGTGCTGTGCTTTTGAATTTGGAATGAGGATGGTGTTGGTAACGCACTGTAGTTTTGATTTTTTGCTAAGTCATGTTTATCCCTAATTCAAGGACTTTTTTTTCTTGTCTCTGCCAGTGAGGAGGTACACAGTGGAGACCGGGAGAGATCATAGCTGTGACAGGTGACCCAAACCGACCAAAGGAATATTCCACAGCATGGAATGCCATGCCCAGTATATAAACGGAGGAGTTACCTGATCTGGGTTTGGAAAGTGGGTGTAGCATTGGTCAGTGGGTAGTGAGCAACTGCATTGGGCATCACTTGTTTTTTTCATTTTTATAATCATTATTATTATATTTTACCATTATTGCTGTATTTTACTTTATTTTCAATTAATAAACCGTTCTTATCTCAGCATATAAGTTTTACTTTGATTCCCCTCCCCATTCCACTGTGGCAGGGATTGGGAGGAGAGAGGGGGGCTGAGTGAGTGGCTGCGTGGTGCTTAACTTCCAGCTGGGTTTAAACCATGGCACATGCTTAATGAAGGACAGGAACAAAGTTAAATAGAATATTGTCAATCTGCAAAACTTTATTTATTTATTTCATATATTAGTGCTGTGCTTCCTCCTGCTTAGAACTACATTTTCTTTTCTCCATGTAGATTTCCTTATTTTTGACAGGCATTGGGGTGCTTTGAACCACTGAGTAATACAGACCAAAAGTGACTAAAGGGGGTCATCTAATTTAGACCTCTACTCAAAGAAGGGCCAACTTCAAGGTAAGGTAAGATTGCTCAGGGCCTTGCCTGGTCAAGTGCTGAGTTATTTCCAAGACTGGGTGTTCTACTGCTTCTCTGAGCACCCATCCCTGTGCTTGGCTACCCTCACTGTCAATGTTCTTTGCAGCTAGCCTTAGTTTCCTTTGCTGCAGCTTGTGACCATTGTATCCTGTCTTTCACTGTATACCTCTAAAAAAAATTCACCTTAATTGTCTCCACAGCCCCTTTTTTGTAGCTGAAGACTAAAGTTGGATCCTTCTATAGCCTTTTCTCCAAGCTGAACAAACCCAGCATTCTCATCCTTTCCTGACATGACATGCATTTCCTCCCCTCCATCATTTTGGTTCCCCTGTGATTTGTTCTCTCCAGGTTGTTGCTCTCTGTTGCACAGAGAGGGAACAATATTCCAGTTGTGGCATCATGAAGGCTGGGTAGAGACAAGTAATCACTTCCCTGAGTCTGCTGGCTATGAAATTGCTAATGCAGCCCAATATTCAGAAAGGCTTCATCACCAACTGGTTAACAGACCAGACCCATTTTCTGTTAACTGGATTCTCTATGTAGCTACCATTCAACCTTACGGTTATAACAGGAGGCTTGCTGGAACTGTTACTTAAATACCTTAATTTCTATAATATTAAACATGTTAAAGAAGTAGAGGCAAGAGTATTCACGTTTCCTACTGAAAATGTTTCCGCATAATTAGACACATTTATTTGTTTTCTTATGGTTTGAACATCCATTGGAATTATTGAGCATAACTGCCAGCTCTCAGTTTATACAAGGTATACATTCATTCCTTTATGGAATGAGGTGACTGAAACAAGAACAGCCCCCACCCAAAACACAGATACTTATCAAGAGGTGAGATAATTCATAATCCGAAATTTTATTGGTAGTTTGTAAGTACTTGGAAAAGCAGCATCAGACATATGGGTGAAGCCACAAGAGGAGCAGCAAAGATGAAAGCAAAGATCCAGTGGGTATATATGACAGTGAAAGGCCTGTACAGAGAGGTTTCAGTTGCTTTGTCTTGAGAGAAATTATAACATAGATAAAGAGTGAGAGTAAGACCTTTAGAATATACCAAAAGCATACTACTAGAAAGGATGGCTTTTTTCCCAACCATTGGCCCTTGGTGATAAATATACCCCTATTTGGTTTTTATCACTATTAGGAAGACATGAGTTTTATGGAAAAAAAATTGTTCTTTTTATAGTGCAAAGCCTCTCAAGTGTCTAATTTGCTTGAAGAGCAAATAGCTTTACAGCCTAACAGATGGCAAGCTTCAAGGAGAATCTACACACCAAAAATATACCAACCTAAGTGGCCATATCCTAACATTGTACAAATACACCGCTCCAAGGAACTTGGCTTTAATCGGATGGTTCAATTACAGCAACAGCCTTCAACTGGTAATCTTAAATTGGTCTCAGTTGTTCATACAGGTATTTTTAATACAGTTAAAAATTCTTAACGCTAAATTGATTTAAGGATGAGGGGTTGAAGAGCCCACTCCAGAAATCTGATCTGATTTCTAGCTGGTATCGGTTTACCTCCTTGGACTGTAGAAGACGATAGAGCAATGAACACAGACATAGCTGTCTAGGCTGAGTCAGATGAATCACATGAATGAAGTCACTCAGTGACTTGTCTGGGAAGAATGCACTTTCCTTCTACTGAAAATGAAGTTCTTTCTGCTTAGATATTGAGGAAGGGTTACATATAACCCGAGGTGATAAGGTTTAGTGTCTAGGATGCCCAGTGAGCACGTGTGCTGTGCAAAGGAATAGAGACATCGGTCTGACAAACATGGCTTTGGAAAAGACATAGGATCCTTGTGGTACTACATTACAACCCTTGTATATCTGAGTTAATGGCTTAGAGCTTCTCTGTCTGACATGTATTTCTCTTGCACACCTATTTATAAACTGTATGCACAGACAAGAGGAACCCTCTGAATATTCCCTCTCCTTTTCTTTACACCAAGCTACAGCAATGAAGTGAAAGTGCAAGTATGAGGTTTTTTAATGTTTTTGTAGAACTGAAATATTTCAGCTGTCTCCCTCCCCTTCTCTGATGGGCCACGTTTATGTAATGTACACATGAGAGTGTGCATATAAGTGAAATACCTTTGTTCTAGGAATGCACCAAGTAAAGAATAAAGCTTTGTTTATCAATACTTTATGAGTCCACAGTATTATAATCTCAGATTGTGAACTGAAGTTGAAAGTACAATGCAGGGCAATTTAGAAGGGAAGGGAGGGGAGAAGAGGGAGGATGGTCTTTAAGGTCAGTTCCAACCCAAACCATTCTGTGATTCCCTGAAAACAAACATGCAGAAGGAAAGCTTCTTTCCTTCTTTTCTGCATGGGTGGTGGCTCTGCACTGAATTACGTGTTGGTGCCATAGCCTTATGCCAAGATGCATGATACAGATATGCTCGTGTCAGTAACAGAAGAGCGGGGACACACCCTGACACACCTATACCACTGTTCCCTTTTGCAATCTCGGTATTTCTCAGTGGTAGAGGAGCGAGTGAGAAGCTGGGGCACCATATATTACTGAGGAGTGTGTGATTGGCAGCTGTGCAGGAGCTGTGCAGAGATGGAAAGTGAGGTGGTGATGGAAGATCAGGCCCTGGTGGCCTGACGTTTTTTCCTCCCTGGTAACACTTGTGACTGAAGGACTGATTGGCATACTTAGCTGGTATGTGGGAGTTCTGTCTTTACATTTAATACGAAATTTAAAAACCAAATCCACAAGCCAATGGCCCTACCAGTATTCTGAGTGCTGGTATTCTGAGCTCATTTGCTTTTTGTTGATGCCCTCCAACTCTGTATCAAGTACTGCATTCGCTAACTATTTAAAACACGCAGGGGAGATAACAAACATTCTTTTAAATCCATGCTCTGGATTCGACCTCTGTTTGAGATGGATCTGGGTGTTGATCTCCCACCTCCTAGGTGGTTATTCTAACCACTGCACTCTGTGGTGTAGGACCAGCAGCAATGCTGTGAATCTATTTCCTTCATTCTCATCAAATATCTTGCCCAAACCAAGATATTTCTGCAGTGCTGAAGAATTATTTCAAAATTAAACAGTTGCTTTGAAAGTATTAATAGTTTTTCATATTGACTGAAAAAAATCACTATTTTGCACCAATTCAGTATAATTTTCAATCCCTCAAAACCTTTCTTTTTTTTTCCTGACAAATAGATAATTTTGCAAAGAGAGTTTCACTCAGCTGTACTTTTATGGGATCTAATACTAGTCAATTTTTTGAGTCAAAATGAGTTACGCTACTGTTTTGATAAATCTAATGAAGACCTAATAATGTCAGAATTTGTACACCACATTTTCGTTGAAGTCAAGTGCTCCATGCTGTTTCTCCAATCCCTGTAAACATGTCTGAATAAAAAAATTCCAGCCACAAAGGATATCACAAAGTACTGACCAAAACCTGCTCTCATTTATGGAACTTTGACACCAGGTAGGTTGCATCTGGGCAAACAAGAGCAATGTCTTAACCTGGACTGAACTTCGCTTACTCTTTTTTAGAGGAAGATAAAATATAAGCTTTCAGGATATCCTTCTGAGTAGAAATGTTTTGGAGACTGCTTTTCCTATTGATAAGATCATGAAATGTCTTTGGTTAGTTTTCCCTAAGCTTATAGATTCTAAAAAATATTTATTTTGATAAAACAAAGATTTAAATAAAATTTTAAACTTATTTGGCTTTTTTATTAGAAATCTGAAGTATCAACAAGGTTTGAAAACTACTTTATGTGCCTTCCTCGAAGTTCTGAGTTAATCTGAACCAAAATTTTTTCGTGAAGAGACTGATGATTTTGATGCAAATATATTAACACAAATCATCACGGAGCATATTTAAATTCAAAACCTGGGGAACATAACCACTGCTGCCTATTTTCAGTACTGCTTAAATCTAACACTCAAAGTAAAACACAAAAATAGAAGTCAGAGCAAACTAAAAGAAAGAGGGAGAAAAAAGTGCAGTTAAGTATACAGACCAAAACCAGTCTGTTTGATTAATGGATTTTACCAAACTATCAAGTTGATTTTTTAAAGCAAAAACAAAATTGTCTGTAAGTTATCTGCTTAATATAGAACATCACTCTGTTACTGATATGAACGAAAAAATGAATCCCAGGCAATTACAGATGTTGTACTAAACTTTTTTTCCTATTTCAAAGTACACCTCGTGAAATAGAATTGTAGAATCACAGAATGAGTTGGGTTTGAAGGGACTGTAAAAATTATCAAGTTTCACCACCTGCCATGGGCAGGGACACCCTCCACTAGTCCAAGTTGCTCAAAATGCCATCCAACTTGGCCTTGAACATTCCTAGAGATGAAGCATCTATGGCCTCTCTGGGCAACCTGTTCTGGTGCCTCATCATCTTCATCACAAAACATTTCTTCCTTACGTCCAATCTAAACCTACCAACTTCCAGTTGAAAATTATTATCCCTTGTCTTGTCCCTATAAGCCTAGGTAAAAAGCCTCTCAAAAGTATTGAATGTCAAAATGTATTAACGTAGTTGTTAATATGGACTTCAGCCCAAATAAATCAGATTAAGATGTAACACATTTTAAATAATGTCTCAGGAAGCTGCAAAGAACAGTTGTAAGAATGGAAATTTCCTCTTGTAAAACACGCATATCCCAGCTCATGAGCATTTCTATGTCAGCCTGGACTTGTTAGTCCTCTGAACAGCAGAAAACAATTGCAGGATGCAGATTTCACAAATGATGTATTTCTCAGGCAAATTTGATCTTTAGAAGGATCAGTAAGTGATTTACCAAGGCATAAATCAATAGATGTAAATTTCATTAACCACAGCAGTAATAAAAGTTGGGACTATACTTCAAGCCTTTCTTAATTTTTCCTACAAAATGCTTTCTACTGTGACAAGAGTCACTCAGCTGGTGTTCTTTGTTTCGTTTGAGAAGGACTTGCCATACACCACAGATGAAAGATCAACTTATGTGCCATGGACCTGTCATTTATATAAAATGAGTATCCAGGTGCTGTCAGTTGTTCTGCTCTGTTATTAGCTGAGACTTAACCAGTTGCTCAAAGGTGAATAAAATACTGATGTGCGGGAGGTTTGTCCTGATACATGCAGTAGTGTAAACCTAAGTGTATTTAATATCAAGTAGAAAGCCTCAAAATTCAAGTCAGTGAGATCTTTTCTATATTCTGTGTTAAAAGTGAAAAAAGAAAGGAATAGCTGAGATAAGGTATTTCAGTGACAACCTGGCCTAAAATCAGAGAAATAGGATACATTTTTTCCAGAAAGGCAGGATATTGCAATTCAGCTCCTCTTGACAAAGCCATTCAGTGGCATTTCTCTCCATTATGAAAGCAAAACATTAAAAATTATTCAATTGATTTAAAAATTATTGTTCAATGTAGCTATTTGTGCAGCCAAAGTAAGCCAGTGGAATGATGTTCAGAATGAAAGGGTAACAGGAAATATTTACCTCCCTGAGAGCATCTATATCACAAATTTCAAGCAGTTCTCTGAACTCACTCCGGTTGCTGAAGAAGAGCACACTGAATGCTTAATGTTATTGCATTGATCAATGCTTAAAATCTTGACCTTAGCAAGGTTCGGATTAGCTTAGCAGAAACAGAAGTCAATACATGTCTTTGTCTCCACTTGAAAGCCCCTATATATTCAGAAGGAAAATAACAGACAGTAGTGATTCTACTTGGTATTAGGTGAATTTTCTTGTCTAAACAAAAAGTATGAGGACTCTGCATCTCTGAGCAGTACAATCAGAGATGAGCTGCCTGTTGGTAATTTCTGGAGTGTGAATTTCCAGGATCTGTAGAAGTGAAATGGACATGACAACAACAAGTGCAAAAAGTATCACCAATTTCAGGAACAAGCCCACATGTTCAGGTACACAACAATGAGATACAGACTGACTAAATGTACCAATTAAGTGATTTGGAAGTGCAAATTACCTTTGTCTAATGTATGTGTGTGTACATATATGTGTGTATATATATATACTAGAAATAGCTGTACAGATGTAGAATAAAATGTAAGGAAGACAGATTTTACCATGCCTTTTTCAACCATGAACATCAAAATGTGTTAGAATTATGTAAACCTGTGTTGTACACGTACATCACAGAAAAACTAATAGTGTCAGCGGCTACGTGGACATAGTATAGGGACACAACCACTTGGAAATTTTGTAACAAAAATTAAGTCTCTGTTTTCGAACAGTTTGCTCAATAATTCCTATAATGCTATCCTAGTTTCAGCCAAGGACAGGGTTATTTTTTTGCAGTAACTATAAGGGGGTGGAGCCTGGAGCCATGTGGGTATGTCTAGGTTGTTATTCTATACCATGACAACTACTTAATAGTAGGAATTTCAAAAGTATTCTAGGGTGAAGCTTTTAAAAGCATCAGCCTTCAAGTACCACAGCAGAAGTCACTGCAGACAAATAAGTGCTGCTAAAATATAGAGTTGAGGTTTGAATTTACAGGAGGCGAGTATTGTAATATACACAGGATATGGCTGGTTTTGCTTTGTTGAGTATTGGAATGGTTCAGCACAACTGTTTCTTAAACTGGCTTGAGCATTCTTATCACAGCCTAACACCTCTCTTTGGTAAATTAAAAATGTTTTCTTTATAGAGAAAACTAGATTGGTGAACTGATCTGGCAAAAGAAGGGAAAGGAATGATGTAAATGGAGGAAAGGAGGACACAAATTCAGGAAGGGAAGGAGACAGTGGGGAGGAAAGCAGGGACAAAAAAAAAGAAAGAAAAAGGAAAAAGAAAAGCAAAGGAAAGGAAGATAGAGAAAGGGAAGATTGCTGAAAAGTTTAATTTTTGTTTGTCCTGGCTTCCAGGTTCAGTTTAGTACTCACACAGCTGTGCCAGCACAGTTTAAGGAGCAATTCAAGAGCAGAAATAACTGCCTGGAGTGTGGGAAGAGAGGAGGAGTGTGCTAACACCATACTGCTGCTTAGAGATGCAAATTAGATCCAGTGTCAGGCTCAACAATTTGCAACAAGGAGCAGCGTTGCCTTGCTTTAGCTGGGACTGCACAAACTGACCCGCAGAAAACAACTGGCACCTGCCAGCTTCAGCGGCAGCTGGCTGATCATTTTGAAAATGTTGCTGATACTTGAACAGAGGCAGTCAAAGAAGGAGATGAGCTCTGAAGTATTTTTGAAGATCCATACCTCCGTGGCTTTGATGTACATGAGCATAGATGTGACAGCTTCCAGCACCTGCACACGGGAACTACAGAGCTGTACTCCTGTAAGTAGGTCAGTATGACTGAGCACAGCAAGCCTTCTAACACATGCTTTCTCTAGAAATATTTCAGCAGCAGAGTATTCATAGTTCATTTACTGATAAAGCACCTCTGGTTTGTATGCAATGTTGTAGGCAAATCTCAAATTTATAAATTCACTCCATCCCCCCAACAAATCAGCTATCCCTGTAAAAATGCAGTTTTGCTGAGGCAGTGATGTCTGTGTCGGGGCTTTTCTCAGCAAAGCTTTTGGTCAGGAGTGGGCACATCTCTGCTTGCTTTGCATCTTAGCCGAAGCAACAGGAGTCTACAGCACACAGCTTAGGCACAGTTATATTGTAGTATAATTGATTTTCACTTATACTGAATGTCCTAAAAATGCATTTCCCCAATGGATTTTGGGCTGTGCTTAGCTTGGGGTTGTGAGAAAAATATGTTATTTGGGATTTACATTTCCAGAAATGTGAACTGTTCTCAAGTAAATTCACTGGAGAGGGAGCAAAGCTGAATTTCACCAGGGGAGAAGGGGACAGAGGCACTTGAGAAAAGTTGCTGTTAGAGATGACGAATATTTTATCAGTAAAACAGCTTCAGCATCGTAGCATCTTAACAGTGGGAAACAAGACGTCAGATAATTTACTAGTATTGCAACAGCAGCACACATTTTACACATAGACTGGGTCTAAGCCATTTAAATGCTTCATATATGTGAGTACACAGGACGTGATTTTTCTACAGTTTCTAGATGAGCAGGAAGAAATCATTAAAGGTAATTGTGATGTTTGAAGTACTTTTTTTCTGATAGGTTCCGTGAAACTATGTACATCTGTATATGTGCTTGTGTGAAGAGGTGTGATATATTCCAGTAGGCACCCAAAGGAAATTAGGGGGCTTTTGCTGGGACTTTTTGCTGTGCTAATGACCGGGGAGCCACAGCCACAGCATGCATGACAGGTCAAAATGGGGCTGCTCTTTTCCAGATGTGTCTGGTGCAAAGCAAAACCAGAGTATATCCCTCAAAAACTGTGGGCACTGAGGTGAGCATGCCTGCCATAGGATGAGTAGATGCAGCTTCCCTGGAGTCAACTATTTTATTTTATTTTATTTTATTTTATTTTATTTTATTTTATTTTATTTTATTTTATTTTATTAATTTTGTTTTGTTTTGTTTTGTTTCGTTTTTGTTTTTGTTTTTATCCTGACTCTGGGTTTACCTCAGGGCATCTTTTGGCTTTGTGATGGAGAGACGTTAAAAAAGCCTTGGAGTCTACTGAGGTTTCTACTGGTTCTCCAGATGTGTCTCCTCAGGAGGCCTTTTGTCTGCACAGGTATTGCAGTTGTTGAGCGTCTGAGCCTCTTTGTTCTTCCTCAACACTCAGCAAAACCTCCTTTCCACGCCAAAGACTTGCATAGCTTGTCAGCCAAAGGTACATCACCAAGTAGTTCGCCCTCTAAGTAGCTCTTGTTACTGCACAGGACTGTGTATGCACCAGTGGGTCCAATGTTAGGACTTCATAGTCCTTTTTTTGGTCAGTTTCATATGGTAACATGAGCGTTGCTCGAGTGACTATTAAGGTATCGCAGTCTCCTGCAGCCATGTGGTGCCGCATTTGTTTAGAAACACACTTTCTGGCTTCATTAAAACTCTTTAGAATGTTTGTCTGTTTTTAAATGCATTCAGAGAAATCAGTCAAACATTTTTTTATTCAATATATAAGTTTAATTAATGTGTTGGTCCTGACCTTTGTAGCCTGATTTTGATTTTTGATTGTAGGTATATGAGAGAAAATTAAGAAAAAAATTAATACATAGATCTTAAACTTCATATTTATCCATAAAATTCCAAAATGTTTAACATAGCACACAGCAGGAAGGACCCACTATTTTTTCTCAGGAGATAAAGGAGTGCAGGAGCTAAACTTAGGTATTCAGCTCAGAATCTGCAATATTCCTGTCATTCTCAAAAACATGGAAGTACCTCACAGAGACTTCCACAGCCTCTCTTAGTCCTTCCACATAGTTTCTACCGTGAGGTTTTTCTTAATATCTGATCTGAGCTTTCCTTGTCACATAAACCCCTCTACTGTATTTTTTATCTGTGAATTCTGTTATTCTTTGCTGATTCTTTCATTTGTTCTTCCAGTTCAGTACTGAGTAATGGATGCAATATTTCTTCCCAGCTCTCTACAGCCTTTCACTCAAAAGAAAGACAAGTCTATAGGTAACTGCAATCATAGTTATGTGATTAAAGAATTTGCCCAAGGGGAAGAAAATAGGACTCAGCTTCTTGCATTATCACAGATCCTGCAGTGCTGATGGTGAACTGTGTAGGCCCACAGCCAAAGAGGGTTTAGGCTCTCATTAAAAGCTTCTTGTTCTACTCAGCTACAAGCCTAACCTCTCTCCTGCATTCCCCCTTTCATGCTGGCAAGTTTGCTGAGAGAATGCCTTTGAAGTTGAGGTACACAGTGGAAATGAACAGGGGAACCAAGCTTACTGCTGTTGATGAGACCTAAATTGAGACAGAAGCCAAGCTGTTGTCACTCATGTCAACAGTGATTTACTCTTAAGGCTTTGCAGACCTAAAATTCAGGCATCTGAGGAAATGCAGGGATGAGAAATGAGGTGCTGATAGAGTCTGGGCACCTCCAAAGATTAAGCAGGAGCTTTCAAGAACTCAGTTTTAGGTTCTTAAATTCCAAGTCTCACTTAAAAAATATCATCACCTTTCTTGACCCAGGCCTCGTGATAGCTGTGTTTCTGTGACTGCCTGTTTGGAAAGGGATTTGCAAGTATCTACACTCCCAAGTATCTGTTAAGTGAGATAATAGCACTTGAATATTTCATGTGGTCTGAAGCTGAATATTATCACAGAAGCTGAGGAAAGCTTGGATATTCGTCTTTTCCAAACTGCATGTTCAAATGAAAAAAAAAATGCTTTAGACTTCACTCATAACCAGCTTTATTTCATTCCTTGATTAAACAGTCTAACCTGTAGACTTACCATACAAGCAGAGAAAATAAGGCTAAACTACAGAATCCATAGCTCTGTGGATGTGAGGTTCTCACTAGGAAAAAACAGGGTGTATTTGGAGGTTATTCTTTCAGGAACAGACA
This sequence comes from Melanocharis versteri, assembly GCA_013397845.1. NCBI lineage: Eukaryota > Metazoa > Chordata > Aves > Passeriformes > Melanocharitidae > Melanocharis > Melanocharis versteri. Next base: position 2,924,197 of record VZTG01010150.1, read on the forward strand.
TCATTTGAAGAGAATTGTTTCAAGATCACATTTCTGGACGTAGTCTCTTTAATGTTACCATGACTCATTCTGCAAACATTTGGCACACATTTTACATTACATATGCTGAAATATATGACTTACTTTTAAAACTGAGAAGATGTCAGAAGTTGTGAAAAGCTCATGTATTGCAAAAGGGTAAGTTCCAATAAAGCACTGAGGAGCTTGAGCTTTTATGAAAACAAAAGGTATATTTTTATTGCTAATCTGCAAAACTGAGTTCACATTTTTTTAACATGTCTTTATTAAATGTCTGGCACTTCCATCCTGGAAATACTACAATCTCCTTCATGCTGACCTCTTTGCAATCCTGTGTGTGGTCCCAACTAGAGCCCCATCGGAAAAAAACCCCGAACAGCTGGGGAGAAAGAGCAACTCATGCAGTTTCCATTTGCAGAAGCTGGTTAGTCTGGGATACCTAGAGAAGGCAGTACTCAGATCTCGTTAAATATTTTTCTATGAGATGATATAAAAATAGTATCTCCTGAAATTCTCTAAAAATTTTCTTGAAGGTTGTACACACATCCTCTTAAATTTAATAAAAAGGGTTTTTTTACACCAAACTATTTGTGTCCCTAAAATGCCATCTACAACTTTTAAAAATCCTTCAAGTGACTTTGTGGCTTTTAGGCAGATTTTCTGTAGTTTGTTCTGAAACAAACAAAAGATTGAGTCTTGTAGACAGAAATGTGTTAAATATGCTGTGACTTTCTAGGAAGGAACACATAAACAAAAAATTATCAGTGACCTTTAAGTAGTTAACCATTGTTTTGTATCAAACTCTCTGCTGGTTTTATAATTTAGTTTTTGTTGCCTAGTGATGTGATGATACTTTTTTTCATGGAAATATTCCACTGATCAAAGTGCAAGCAAGGAGGAGACTGGTTCAATTCTCCAGTTCATTAGAAATTTTGGTTTAGTTCTTACACCTCTAAAAGGATCACTGAAAAAGAGCCAGTATGGCCAAACAGAAGAGGAAAAAAAGCTTTCAGAAATAATTTTTTAAAAAACCAAACCTTTTAAGACAGCTAAAATTTAAAATCGTAATAGGACAAAACAGAAAGAGTTTGAGGAGCAGATTGCTAAGTGAAGAAGAGCTGTAATAAAAGCAATTTCAAATGTATCAGAATGAGGAAAACTGGCAAAAGTTCCTTAAATAATTAAAGGCAGGAAAGTCAATGCAGAATATCTAGAATTATTTGCATGGCTGTGCATTGTCAGAGGGGCGATTTCTAGAAATACATGAAGGAGTCTCACAGCACAGTTTATGAGATATGTGACCCAGTCTGACAGCTTGTAGTTGCCAAAGCTGAAGACTCTACTTGTGTCACACTTCTCTTTACCTCGCTTCTGTCTGAGCACTCCCACCATCCACGTTGTACCAGCTCCTTTTCCCATCAGTAATTTTCATGGGCACGTAACATGCCTCGGTGTCAGTGCCAGAAGAGAAAGAGAAGATGAAAGTTTGACTCTTAAAAGGGATGTTGGGAATGGAGGACTGTAAATTCCATGCAAACTGACCAATAAAAAAATAAAAATAAATAAATTGAAGTTACAGACAGAAAAACATATAGGATATCACAGTGAAAATGTTCCACAATTTTTGCAAAAGAAAACTAGACCTTGTAAATCCCTCTCTTAAAATATGCCAGGGAAATAAATAGCGAACATCCACTTTATACCTGTATTTTCACAAATGCTTATTTCTAGGTACATTATCAAATTCTCCTAAAAACCCATGAGTGCAAAGTCATTAAAAGGTCTCATAATTGTGATAGAATAGTAGATAAGTACACTATAATGCAAAAAGAAAAATGATTCCTATCAGCATAATAAAGAAGCACAAAGTTGAATTATTTAAGAACAAGATATGGTGGATCATATGTCTCTGAAACACATCAGCTCAACTTTGATTTAGAAAAGCAAGCAAATTATTGAAAACCCCTGAGATAATATAGGACGTAACTGTATTGCTAAACACATTTTGATCTGAAAGCTTCAAACTGAGATTATATGTGAGGAGCTAATATTTTTAGAAATGCGTTTCTTTATTAAATAATGAATTCAATAATAAATCCAAGTTTTAAAACAATGTAATTCTTTCAAAACTACAGTTACACACATCCAAGTAAAAAAACAAAACAAAGGAAAACAAAGCAATTTGACAGGTTTCTCGGGCTGTAGGTTAATAAATACCGTAAATGAGCCCAAGCCTGGTGCAGTGCTGAATGAGGAGCGCCACTGTGCTGGCTGTTTTGGACGAGGCACTCCCTCCCCTGCCCTGGGCACCCCTGAGTACCTGTACAGCAGAGGGCATCTTCTTCGATGATGTTTCAACTCAGGTTATTTTAAATTGATCATGATCATGAGTTGCAACTTCCTAGCACAGGTGCTTGCTCAGGCTTTTCTTTGATAGGAGGCTGAGAGACAGTTAATGTACATCTCTGCACCTGTGGATTTAAAAGCCTTCCTAAATCTACCACTTTATAAGCATCCCCATAAGCTGCACTAGCACAGACCTTTCCAGGTGAGATAAAAAGCCTGCATCTAAACTACTTCTAGCACCTAAAAGAGCCAAACTAGACATTTCTTCAGATACTTTCTGTACTTTATTTTTACTGTTAAATTGCTATAATTTTAGGAAGAAGTCTAATTTTTCTTATAGGAGCAGCACTCTGCATAGAAAATATTAAATTTCTTAACCTCAGAGAGTGTTTTTGCACAACTACAAGATTAGCAAAAGAGTAGGGGTGAGGCTCCTGTAGACAGTAATTCTGAGTAGGGACTGCTGTTACAAAAAATTCTCTAAAACACCTGGTGTCTCTAATAGGAAGTGAGAATTTTAATAACATTTACCATATGTGGCCCTGTCTGACAAGACAGTTTTTTTAGGCTCTGATCCCTGTATGAGGTATTGCCTGGTGATTGTCTGCTAGAGAGTTTTCATCCACTGAAATCCTACTTGATCTCTCTAGAATCACACTTAATGGGAAAGACACTGAGCGACAAATCAAAGAGTGATTTCTACATCCATAGAGGATGTACAGGTGAATAGATTCATTACGTGAATAAGGGTTCAAAGACAAGCTCATAAATTTGTCCAAAATGTCATTGTTCCAAAGGTAACAGAAAAGGAAATGCCAGGACAGATATAATCCTGTTCTCATTTCTTTTTGTGGTGTAGCCCTTGAAGCAAAACAAGAAGAAAATAAAGAACAATAACTTATATTTTCTTTTCCATTTCTTTGCTATATATCCTTAGTAAGAACTAAAACAGCAAGAGAAAAGCCATAAGATTCACCCAGGCCTGGGCTCTCCACTCTATAGCATATTCTTATGCTATAGAAAGGAAAGGAAAGTAATTCCTTCTGTTCTTTGACCAAAGCATGACATAGGCTTTCCATTTATGAAGCACTGGGCAAGACACCCTGTGTGTCATTCCTCTGAGAGGTCATAGGTAATATTCTCCTGCAGATGAATACTGGACATCTTCAAGAACGTCCTTCATAACTTCAAAGTCTGACTGGAAAAAGTTGTGGGATGGTCCATCTGCGCAGGGATTGCATAGCTTCTGCAGAAGCCCTGACTTGGATTGATTTCCCTGTTAATCCTAAAGATTAACAAAATCGGGGATTTTTAGCCTTCTGCCATTTTCTTATTTCCACATTATTGCTTGCTATGCGGTTACACCCTTTCCTTTTTCAGCAAGACATCCAGGTGGCTGTCTGTTGCTTAGTCTGGGCTGAAACACTCTTGCGTGTTGCCAGGCCTTTGAAAAGAGCCACACACTGCTAGGACTATTAAAAAACCCAGAGAAATAAATCTCAAATCATCAAATGAGGAGATCTTTTAGGGTTTCCTACTTTTCTACCTACTCACCCTGGTAGCATGCAGTTGCAGCATGACTCCTGAAAACCTCGGGGAAGCAGAGATTTGTAAAATGACACTGAGAATACAGAGCTCCTAGCAGGTATGCAACCCTCTAAGTATAAGTCAAGAGCTTCTTATAGGAGACAGCCAAGCCACACAATAGGAAGGCAATGCCCTTGTCTGTTTTAAGGCTGGGGGAAACTCTCTTTAACCCAGTAATAGAAGTAACAGAGAATCTTTAGATTTAAACAGCTGATAATTTTGTTGAGCACTCTTTTCCTAGAGGAGGGCGTGGTAACTTGGTGAAAGCATAATTCAATTGCCATAAGTAATGGAAAATAACTTCTATAAATCTTTTTTCTTATTATATGAGTAAGGCTATTGTTATGACTAGAGTAAGGTTACATTTTCATTTATTTCTCTTTCTTCCCATTGAATATTGTTTATCCAGTCACTATCACAACTCCACAACTATTTGCTTCATGGTGAAAAACTTTGCCATTTGAAAAAGGAAACTACTTAACACGACAGAAAAATAAGGAAAAGAAAGTATATTTCCATGTAAATTACTGAACTTAATTTTAGCCGATTAAAATCTTACAACTCTGAGTGGCCCTACAATACATTTTTTTTTTCCAAAACATGTTTTTGGGAACAGTGAAACACTGTATTTTGTTGGCAAACAGTTACAAGAATTTAAACCTTTAATCAAGCTATGCTCAATGCTTCAGTTTATAAATTGTTTATGAGTTAACCAGGACTTTCCACACAAATCTGCTTCACTTTAATAATAGTCTGGAACTTTTCTACACAGTATCCTGTCCAGTACAGTCTTCTACTGTTCAGATCTGGCTACTGTTATGGTCCAATCAAAATTAGTCTCACTTACAGGAAAGCTTAAATAATGTTCATGAATAAGCCAGTGCTGCCAATATTGAATAATAGTAATGGTAATAGCAATAGTAGTAACAATAATTATTATTATTAATACCACCACCACTAATAATAATAATAATAATAATAATAATAATAATAATAATAATAATAATAATAATAATGGTAAAAATAAAGGGTCTCTGAAGATCTTCCTTCTTGCTCCTGTTAGACACTATAAAGAAGAAAGGCAGGCACTGATTCACCTCTACCGACCGGCCAGCCTGCCTTGGGAAGCCTGATGGATGCCTCGGTACAGCCGTTTCCCTTTGCCAGCCCGGAGCGAGGAGTTCTTGTTTTGCTCTGAGCCCTCCACAGCTGCAGTTCAGCCATGCCCCTGAGCCCCACCACCATCCAGGGGGATTAATCAGCCGTGCTAATGACAGGTCAGTCCGTGGGGTCAAAGCATTTTGTCATGTTGTTAAGTGCTCGGGGTACACGCTTATATACTAAATACCAACAGAGAGGAAGCGCGTTGGGTCACCCTCCTGGCAGAGACGTGGTGAAACAACTAGTGGCAAACCTGTTTGATGAGCATTCCTGCCCTCTCGTGGTAAAGCGCTGTTAAATTTAGTTATTACATGCTGCACGGGCTTGTCGAGCACACACACACACAAAAAAGACTAGTAGAAGAAAATCATAAAATATTTATTCTCCCGTATTTATTCACATATCTTTCGGTGTCTGAATTTCAAGAGCTCTTTGTATTCCTTCAGCTTTTGCCTGCACCAGATGAGATTCTTAGAGATGTTTTAATCTCTAGTTTAAAAAGTCCTTACCTCCAGTTTAGCCAGATATGTGAATAATACTTCACATGGACAAAATGGTGGAGATTATTCCAGATTTATGGCTACTCAGAGCACTTATGTTTTTGGGTCTTTTCTATATTTAAACAATTCTTAGGAAACCTATCACTAATGAAAAGAAAGTAAAATCAGGGAAGAACTGTGTTAGGGTTGTAATTATACCACTTTGAAGTTTCTTCCCAGTAGCAACATACACTTCATTATGCTGAAACACGACGCACTGTTGTCCTTTATTTCCAAAATAGTTTGGCAACTGTCTGAAAACCAAGGTTACAAGGAATTCTTGTGTTAATTAATGTTTTACAAAAGGCTATTTAGATAGAGAAAATCATGTCTTTTTGACAGCTCCAAAAATGGATTCTGAAAAAACAACACTCCTTTATTTGTGAGTCTAGATAGTGCCACATCTGCTTTTCAGATGTACAGCTTACGTTGTATTAGCTCACTCACAGTGTTCATAAGGGCTGAATCATACTCGTGCTCCATCCCTACTGGCTTGTGTCATGTGATGCTGTAAAGTCAAATCCAGATTTAGACAGGCCTAGGAAAAACAAAAATATCAGCTAGATGAATTTACTTGCTGTGAAGGTTCTTCTTTCATCTTGTCATAGTAAAGGGTTGTTTGGAAAAACTTTGCACCTGTACACATTCAAGGGGATGTGCAGAAATACAAGAATTAGCAAATCAAATAGTAACACCAGATATGAAATAAAGTATTACAAAAGTGGGTAAGAAGAGTCAACTAGCAACATGTCTATCTTCATTTCACAGAAGTCTTTTATTACCCTTTCTCCTTTCTTTTTATGAAAAACGTAGCAGCCTATATAAAACAGGATAATGAGAGCTTTCCTGTTGCAGCCAAGAAAGAAAAGATGTCTTCAGCTGTCTCATTAAAAGGGACTGTAAACTTTTCAAAGAAGAAGAAAAAAAAAAAGCATACAAAAATATTCTGTTTAGCAGAGAATGTGAAAAGAAGCACATCAAAGAACCTGAATGTAGAGACAGATGTCATACACATTGCAATGAAGAAGGGAATTTCTTCCAAATTTGTTGCTGTGACTAGTCATATATCTGTAACATGCAAATTTGGCTTCTTTTTTGGAGTGGAATGTATTTATACATTTATATCCAAAGGCTGATTCATTAATGAAAAATCCAGGGCCAAGGTTTTCAAAAGGGACTAATGATTTTGAGATCCCAAGTCCAAACACCTCAAATGAATTTTATGTTCACTCACATAAAATTGCCAGGTGGGGACACTGGAAATGAATGCATGCAAAAGGAATGAGACACTTGACCCATGCACTGGGTTTATGGAAGACAACTCATAACAGCGTTACTAACCCTTGTAGTATAAAAATTACTTTGTGAAACACCTATCCCTATGAGACTAACCATTGATGGAAATAATACTTTCTAAATAATACTTTATAGAAATAATATTTTCTTAAGCAAGAGCTTAAGTTTCAAGAAGGTTATTTTGATTTGTTATTTTCTGTTACTGGCTTCCATTTTAGGATTTTCAGAGCTCGTCTACTGCTCAGCACATTAATTTGGGTAATTGTTTAAAAGAAAGACTTAGTTTTAAACAACCTGTTACAAGCAGACTTTTCTCAAGAAAAGATACTGTAGTGTTCTTCATTTTTGTTATTGTAATGTGCCTCAAAGTATTGTTTACATCGAACAAATTAAAACTATTTAAAAAGAATATTATTACAGTCATGTTATTAATTATTTTGGGTTGTAAATATGTCACAAAATGACAGATAGAGGTCATAAAAATTGTTCTCAGTGCTGGAAATAACATCTGCCATTTATTGGTCTTACCTACATTCCTTACTCTTGGGCTGCATCACAATCCAGGCTACTGACCACTGCAGGAAAGAACGAATGAGATCTTTAGACTAATGCCTCATGAAAGTATCCCCCAAAGCAAATTGATTCTGGAAAATAAAGTTGAAATGAGCTTTTTTCCCCTCCTCCCTGTAATGCAAGTAGGAGAATCGAGATATTTGGAGATTTCAGATATATTGTACATGTCTCTTGTTTACCCTTGCAGAGTATAACAAAAATTTAAGGTAAGAGCCCTTTTTCTGTTGTAGAAAGTATTTTAGGAGACTGCGGGGCTTTTTCTGAGTTAATTATGGAGTACCACAAAGTCTCCATAGAAGTGCAGAACATTTTTCAGCCCACCTAACATAAGATGCTGAATTAAGACATGTGCATCAGTAGCCTGCTCACACAAAGTTCCCTTAATTGTTGATGGAAAGTAACAGATGCCTCCAGATAGTGATTCAGATGGTGGGCTGAATTGCCTTTTTTATCTACCCTCCCTGATTGACTGTGAAACCTTTTCTTGCTCTTCACCCACCAGTTTTTGGACTTATTATCATGGTTCCTCTAATACAGATGAGAACTGGGTTTCATTTTATTTAAACCTTCAGAGAATAAACGTATTTTTCTTAGTTGCCATACCTTTCAAGAGCTGACCATGGATACAGGGGTTCTTTGGATCACAAGCTGAAAATCATTTACATATAGGTAGTAGTTGCTACAGCAACAAGGCTTCAACAATGCTTAAGCAATTAGCTGTATGTGGGATGAACCTTGGCTTTTATAAGCTTCTGTACCCTGATTGAATGAAAGTAGGATTGTATTGAAGGACAAGATGTAAAATGAAAATTTGTTCTCTTTCACAGAATAAGGGAAGAATAACTTGCATTACTTAAAATAAATGTATTTGTCTTAAAGTAGGAACCATTAAAAGGAATCAAGGCTGTCTAATATTTCAGGAATTACAATCTGATTGCCAGGTCTTAAGAAGCAGCAGCATGCCAAAAATAGGCTCTATATAGAGACAACAAGGCAAAGAAAACATTACAATTAAGTGGTAAATGTTTGAGCCTTAGGGCCTAAATACTCATGAGAGCAAACAGGCTTATTAGCTTGCAAATGTGGGAAATGCACACATTTTTGTTCCAAGGAAGAGTCAGCAGCCCTGTGACCGGAGCACTCGCTATAATAAAGTTGCTGGATAGAAACAGAAATTGTCGGGAGTGGCCAAACCGGGAAGCGCCCAGGGGCAGAGCTGCTGCAGTAACACGGTGCCTGCAGGTCGCACTGGCAGAGACTGACCCTGTACCACGGGCACAGGCACCGGCCGGGGGGGGTCTCCTGTGTCTCGTGGGACACTGGGGTCCCCTCTGCCATCGTGTCTTTGGGGCTGTGGGGATGAGATTTTGACAGAGTGGTGGCTCCCGTGAAGCCCCAGGAAAACAAAGGAATATTGGGGTTTCCCCTGCTGCAATGCTCCTCTGCGCTCCCTCGGCAATGGGGAGGATGGGGTGGGAGGAAGGTTTTGTCACGTTAGCTAACAGAAAATTCAGAGAATTTGATCGAAATTGACATCAAAGAAAAATGTTTTAGCCATTGAACTATGATCAAGGTCATTCTTTGAAGTTTCTTATCCTGTATCCAAAAATTCTTGAACAAATATTTCACAGAATTTTGTATGCTCTAGGGGAAAAACCCCCCAAAATTTTAATGAATTAACTCTTGCTGAGGGAAGCCACTTTACAAGAAGATTTTTAACCAACCATCATTACACAACTCTAATCCTGCACCTCCCAGCTGCTACAATCAGAAGTTGATGGTTACACATCAGTTGCACAGATGAGAAGAGAGCATGTGTGAGTATTGATTTTAGCCAGCAGAGGAGCACAACGGAGTCTTCTAGGAACTCTTAGAAGTGATGCTTTAATTTTATTACCTTTACCCACATAACTTCCAGGCAAAAGAAAGACTCCTAATAGCTAAGTCTTTTTCTTTAGTTCCTCAGTTAAAACCATATTGACTTCACGGAGACTTATTCTTTGTGGGGAGCTATAGAATGCTATGTACTTGTGAATGGTTTATTACATTTCATGTAACAAATGTAGCTCAGCACAATGACTTTTGCACTGCTGCACAGATTGCTTTTGTGTCCATCTTTTGACCAGAAAACATTGGCCATTTTTAAGAGGAGATTCATACACTGCAGGTGCACTTTATCGTACAGACTGCTATTTTCAATTGCATTCTAACTTATGCGGTGTCCTCTATGATATGCATTTTGATGAGTAGATCAACAAAAATTGAACAAACTAATACATTTTTCTTCTGTCTGTATTTTGCCTGTATCTGTTAGTCTTCTTCACATGGCGCATTTTATCAATAAAATTGAATGAGAACCTCTCAGAGCCGCTTGCACAATAGAATTTAACTTTGGAGGCTTCAGGATGGCTGAGACTTTGCTGGTCATTGTGGTTTCTACAGCAAACATATGGGTTTAAGTATAGGTTTAATTGCCTATTCTCTAGATGTATATTGTTTTCAGAATAGTTTATAAATTGTTTAGCATTTTTGCTTTTATTAACTTGTCCTCATTTCTTTTTTGGTAAAAAGCCATGATTGGTTTAAAACAGTAAGTACCACTCATGGTCTGTGTGAGTTATAACTGGGATGAAGGAACATACTTTCATTAATCTAAATCTGCATTTGGTCAGCATCTTCTTATGAAATACTACAGTCTCCCCTCTACAGATTTTGGCTGTAACATGCTATACTAGTGTTTTGACTGGGAATCCAGCCCCTAGCAGACAAAAAAAAAGAACCCTAGTTGGGCTTTTATGTGCCTTTACAGGAACACAGCCAAATCAAAATATTTGGTTTTCAGGCCTCTGGTCTTTAAAGAAAATGAAATAAAACAAAAGCAGTTTTCTATGGAATGTACATAGTTTTTGCTAAGAAAAGAATGGTTTGGTCAAAAGCCCAATTTTACATTGAAAGACTTCCAATATGAAATGTTTAAGCTGCCATAAAATGTAGTTATAAATATGAATTAACAGAATTTAATCTTTCATATTATGTCCTCACACTTATACACACACACACACACGACCACACGCATACTATGGAGGGACTTCTAGTAGGACTGCAGTATTCATTTTACTTGTTATTTAAAGAATCAGGAATGAAACAGTGAAGAGATGTTTTCTTAGTTATAATCCTCAAACAAATACAAAAAATATTCTCCTGCAAGGTGTATTGAGACCAACATAATTAACATGATAATCTACCGAGAAACTGCTTCCTAGACTTTAATGGAGACACCTGTAAATGATAACTGAGCTTCGATAAATTTTTGGAGTATTAATTCACTGAATAAGTGTGGTTTTTCCAATTGTATAATTTTAAAAGGAAAGACAAGTGTGGGATTGTTATAATATTCCCTGCACTGCTTAATGAGACAGAGAATTAGCTCAACTTCAGATGTGTCATATCTGGTAAGTGAATGGATTATTAACTTTAATGCAGTAAATGCAATGTTAGTCTCACATTTAATCATGTAAAATCCAAGATAATGGTCGGGAAACTCACAAAATAAAAATCTGTACTTTACAAGTCCATAATAAAAACAGTGACCTGTGTGTATATGTAAGTGGAGAGGTGGATGGTGAATAAGAGCAAAAGCAGTGGAGGAGAGGAGAAGGATGAAACACAGATGCATTTAAGCCACCATTTATAATGACATAATCCATAAAGCAGCTTAAGCACAGCCACAGCCCATGTGGTTTCTACTCTCGTCACTGGCTAAAGCTTAAAAATTAAATGATTATACTATGCTAAGGAAGTTCAGGGACCATGGCACCAGCTACTGGATAGGGCGCATGTATACTCACCTCTACCTGATCCATCAGGCTTGCACAGAAGACAGATCAATTAGGCCTTTGATTAAAGCAATAGACAATAAGTTTTTTTTTCCTAGGCTGAAATTATGTCTCAGATGAAGCATAGATATAGTCAGATAAACTCGGTTCCCACCATGCCATACAGTGCTCCTAAAACTGCACAGGAGCCTTCATTGAATGACATAGGCATTGGTCTGGACTGGACACTGTGGGGCTTTTTGGGTGAGAGATCCCCAAGTTTCATCTATGCACCTCAGGATCAGATCTCATTCATTTATCTGTGGGGTCCTTTCAGAATACATGCAGTTTTTGGGGGCGGAAAAAGGTGATTCTATGACAGCTTTGCAGGAACACAATTAGAACGTGAGTCAGTATAGTAAAAATAAGACTGGATTGTAATTCTACTTTGTAGTGATCCTCAAGAAGCCGAAGAAAGAAAACCCATGTCTTCTGGCAAGACAATAGAAGAGATTATAAGAAAGTATGCAAATCATGGCTTTTATTTTCAAATATCCTAGAACAATGGTAGTCCTGAAAGCCTTCAGGAACCAAAGGTATTGGCTTTTGCTCATTTTCACACAGAGAGATCTTGAACATGCTGCCCTCATAAAAAGCAGCAGTAGCTGTGTGCTGCAGTGAGGGATGGGACTCCTTTCCAGGCAGTTTTTTGCTGCTCTCTGCTTTTATATTAATAAGAAAAATCTTCCAGAAATTAGAGAAGCACGGGAAAGTCTCAAGATAATGAAGTAACAGCCTACAGATGCATATTTGTGTTACAGACCAATTAGTCAGCAAACAGGGAGTGAAATAAAGGCAGGTTAGCTCATTACATTTTATGTACTCGGGATCAACAGAGATGATTCAGCAATTCCTTGAATTGCTTTTGTGCTAAGTTTAGGATAGTTTGGTTTGTAGATACTTGCTTAGTATCAGTGGAAAGAATCTCAAAGCAATAATTTTTCTTTGTAGAAGAATGTTTGAAAAATTTAGAAACATAGGTTTTGAGTAGAGTGGTTTGATTAAAAATTACTTTTTATCAGTCTGAAAAAGTCAATGCAAATAGTGAACTTCAATTAAGTTTTACACATCAAAGTGTCTAGGTACTATAGAAACATATCCAGTTAGATGCTGAAGTGAGGGGTTTAGCCCAGTTTATTTTCATCTGGGTATTTCAAATAACACTGTTCTTTTGATGACTTTTTTTTCTAGGCATAATAACAGCTGCATCCTGTACATTGCCAAATATACAAGAGAAGGTTGAATCGACCTAAAGGTTGAATAAATTTTAAGGAGAAGAGTCTAAGGTGAGGCTTTTAGCTGAAAAGGGAGAGACTGATTCAGGAAGAAAAAGACTAACCCCAAATCTTTATTGGAAGGTCATATTAATTTTAAAGCAAAATATTTTCAAGTTTTGGTGTGGGTTTTTCCTTTTTCTAATTAAATAACAGGGTGGGGTTTTTGGTTTTGGTAGTTTTTTTGTTATTCTGAGTGTACTAAACATTCTCAAGAATTTCCCAAATGGCAAAAATTCATTGGCATGTTGCAAGCTACCATAGTAATTCCCTCTCTGCAAGGGAACACACCAAGCAACAGCAAAAATGCAGAAATTTGAAGGATCAAATAAATGCCAGCAGAAAAATCTTGAGAATCTCATGTAAAAGATTTTGAAGTATCTTTTGAAATAAGAATTGAGAGTATCATGACTGTAGGGATCACTCTAAAACAAGGTCATCTATAACTGACTTATATACTTCTTTTCTGTAGATGCAGCCGATGAGAAAGTCATAACATTTTATTCCCTCTCTCCAAGGTTACAAAGTTCTCATTCGTAGCAATTTTTCTTGTTGACATCTGCCCCTGTTCTACCATGTCAGAAGAAAAACTATTGTGATTACAGAATATTAGCACAAAAGACCATAAAGCGTAGCTCTCCTTTGAACCCTTCCCCCTTCCAAACAGCACTGTTTTATTCAGCAAATCTCCTTTCTCCATGCATTCTGTAATAGTTGCCTGTGCCAGTAATATAAATAAGCTTTCTCTCCTGCAGAGCCAGCACAGCTAGGAAATACTAAGCTGCAAATTTTGTTCTATCTTTTATGTCATCAACAGACCTGTTTAATAGCTTTCATCTGGATACACCTCTGCAGTTCTGCTGGGGGAAATAGGCTGATGGTGCCATCCACAGACAGCTTGATTTGGAAGTTAGTGCTGCACAGATGTAGCTAAGACCTCATTTGCTTTGCACAACATTGATAACAAGCACTGATAAGTGACGTGAAAGCCACCTTAAAAAATCTTGCTGGATTCTAGGGAATGCAGAGAAAGCAGTCAGAATAAAATCCCAAACAAACAGCAGAACAAAACTAAAAATAAACCAAACATAAACACCCCATTCTATTACTAAACTAAGCACATCTGACACAGAAATTCTTGAGAGGTAATTATGTGGTATCCACAATACCATTAGCACAGGTATTTTTCAGGACAGGACCACTCTTATATTAAAAAAATCAAAAGCTACAGACTAAAATATTGTTTAGTCTGTACTAGGCCTTTTTTTCTTCTTTTTAACTCGGGAAACACTTTTACACAAAATTGGCAAATCAAATTTCATATTTATGGAAGGTTTGACAAATATATCCAATATATCAAACATGACAAAAAATTAGAATTACCCTAATTTTATTATGAGAACAGTTTTTTCAAAGGCCCAAAAACATTTCTTAAGACATCTAAGTGAGAGCCTTGTTTCCTAAAGTGAGAGGCTTGTTTTAGGGTGAATTTTACTTGAAAATGAATTATATCATGATTTGTGTGGTCCTGTGAGTAACCGCTCCAGAGCCATACAGTAAAGGAAATCAGTTCTTCTTCTAAAGTTCCCATGAAAATGTGTTCATTAATTGTCTTAGACAGTGTGATCTTGTGCTGTCCTACATCTGTGCATGTTATAAAATGTGGCTGGAGGATTTGATTTGTCTGAACCTGCCTGTATAAATAACCTGATCACCAGTGGTGTAGTGTCTGCCTTGCTGCTAATCAATAAGTCAAATATACAAAGACAAATATTTGTGTTGGAATTCTTCATTATTACAATTATGGGCATTTATATAAAATTAAATGTTAGTAACTTTACTTTTAATTTATTCAGGAAGAAAGGCAATTTTTCTGACAGTGAGCACACATGGGTCTGTTAGTAGATTTTAAAGTTAAATTATGAAAATATTTTTGTGCATATATAATAAAAGAAAATCTTGACTTTTATAACTGTAGATTTTCATGTAATTCATTGTATCAATATGTTCTCAATGTAACTCAATTCTTCAATCTATAAGACAGTTCTTCTACGACTTTTTAATGTATGATACCAGTTCTGCAAGTCTGAATTCATCATGTTACATATAAACTGTAATCAGATTTGCAGATGCCAGAATTCTCAAAGCATTTCACATAGTATGTGACGTTCTGTTGCTTTGGTGGAAGGAAAATTAAGGTCTTCAATAGACGAAAAATATCTCACTTCGAAATAATTATTATTTTTCATTAATTATGTATATCCATCTATATTCTGGCTCTTGATAGAAAAGTATAATGTAAATACCCTGAAGTTAAAAATTTAGTTTAAATACAGCGCTTTTCAATGTGCTTCTACTTATCTCTTTTCCCCTGCCTTCTCTGAAAAAAAGATGGTCTTTCCTTGCCTGCTTTGATTTGTATTACTATGATCTTTTTATACAGTCTGACCTTTTTTTTTAAGACTTCCTTCAGACTGGATTGCCAGCATGATATATTATCACTTGTTTCTTGTGATATAAGCATTTGTCTTATGCCCAGCAAAAGCTGACTTGATGTGTGCACAGGCAGAATTTCTGATACTTGCTTTTAAATTCAAGTGTTAAATTGCTCTCTCACCAGGTGAAGAAAAATACGTAGGTAAAGTAACTGTGCTGGAACTGCAGAGGTATCAGTTTTGCTGTCTTTCACTGTGATGTCCAAGCCAGGGGAACGTTTCCCTAAAGTCCCAGCTTCTGGAGTCATGTGACTTTACAGAATTTTCAAAAATCGTAGAGACTTCCCATGATCCTAGAATCAAGCAAAATAAATGAAAACTATTGATTTTAATTCCACAGTTTTAAAGATTTGGTGATCTGACTCTTGACTTTGGGATACTGGTTGGCAATATTGATACAATCTTTCTAGCCAACTCTTACAACAGAGTTAGAGTGCAGCAGTACACTCAGTTTTAAAATGAGTCTATATTGAGATAGAGATAGACGGGAAGAAAAACTGGGGCATGAGCAGACAGAAACAATAACTCTTCCAGACAAAACCAAATTAATATAAATGAGGAATGTTGCTTAATGTTAGGTATGCCTTCAGCTCCTGAATGCATTTCCAGTGTGGAAACCTGTAAATACCATTGCTGAGATGCTATCCAAATTTTAGCAGTTCTTAGACACAAATATATCACTCCTTACTGAGAATTCTAATCCATACTGCTCAGTTAAGAAAGTGAGTTTATTATCTTCCCATTTTTGCTGAAGGTAAGAGCCATCTGCAGAAAGCACACATGAAAAAGGTTGTTGAAGTCAGAGCAGACCAGACAGCCTGTTGAGGCACCCGTTCTGCAGACCCCTGCATAGCACAGAGTCCTGAGCCTGTTGGTTGCCCCAAGTGAAATCAAAACTGAAAGTCAAAATCCCTCATTTGCTGTAGGAAGGGAACGAGAGAGAATATCCTAAGATTTAAAACAGTAATGATAATCAGGGATGATCCCACGAAGCAGAATGTTTTCCAGATGGTGTGGAAGAGACCTAAACAGCTGAATCATCATCTCTCATTGATTACAGAAATCATTAACTTGCAGCATTATGTGTCTTAGTATAAACAACATGGGATAAACCCAGAATCTCATAGTCGAGTATAGATCATACTCTCATAACATGACTTTTATGTAAAAAAAATCTACATTTGTAAATGTATTTCTACATATCAATTTTATAGATCAAAATATTTAAAAGTAACATGGTTGAACATCTCAGTTATGAAATGCAAATATATAGTAAGTATGTGGGCTCAGAATGTGTCTGCTTAGAAAAAAACTGAAGAAAGCAGTATTCTATCTTGCTTTGCATCTAACAGTTCAAGTATCCAATGGGAAAAGACTACTCTCCAACAATTATTTATTTATATGCATATAAATACTTGCAATATCTCAATCTTCAGTTCAAATCTAGAAAAAGACATTTTTCTCCATTCAGAGATGCATTAAAAATCAGGTTTCCTAGATAAGTCATTACCATAATGTAGTAAAAATGGTGATTTTTAATTATTAAATCAATGTCTCCTCAAAAGGACTTGAATGTGGAATAACATATCACAGGCAACCAAAAAAAACATCACAGTGGAAATCACTTTTCAAGTCACAAAGTGGAAACAAATGGGGAATTGCTTTTGTTGTCTCTGAATAAAATTGAAGGTAAAATAAAAGAGTTTGGGAGGGATATTTTATATGATAATGTGGACATGTGTGAGAAACTCAAAGTTCTGAGTTATTAATAATTAGTTTTTATTAAATTGCTTAAACTTCCCTATGATGAAGTTGATTAAAATTTTCTGCATTAAGCCTGTTGCTGAGTACAGTTACAATAAAATAGTCATTGAATATTCTACGGTTAGCATTTACCTAGTCCTCCTCCTCTGCTAGCAGGAAGCCTGTCTGGAAAAAACTGTCAGTGAAATGGTAGGCTATATAGAGTAACATTAGTAAACTCCATGAAAAGAAAATATTTTAACAGTGAATGACTGCCAAGAAATTCAGAAAATTATTCTCAGCAGATGTATTTTTAATTCCTGATTTTGCAAATACATCCAGATGTGATTAAAATAAGTCTATTTATATGAAAAATCAATAATCTAAACTTTTTTTTGTGAGATAAAAGTATTTTTCTGTAAATATTTATATACACTTGGAAGAACCCAATCCTGCACGCAATCACCAGGGTGCTTATGAAAATCAGAACCTTTTAAAACAGCAGTCTAAAATTTATGCAATGGTAGCAGTGAGTCTGTGTGAAGTAAAATGTTCCTTACCCAGGAATGCACTGAAGCACAATCTAAACCTTACCTTTTTTATGTCTATATTAAATATACTCAACCGAATGCTCACTAGGAGACCATAGCACCTACATCCCACTGGCCCAGCTGGTTCCTGAGAGGGCTTCTGTTTCTGTCTCCTTCTCCATCTTCCAACATTATACTTGCAGTCCGAAACCACACTCATCTTTACTGCATGACATAGTTTCTGCTTTTATAAAATCAAGCTTGGGAGCAACCAGCTCAGAGAAGATAATCTCTCAAACCTGTCTAAAGTGCATATTTTCTGTTCCTACTGAACTGCTGCTAAAGTATAGTAATTTGCAGTAGTTTGATATATATCTCAAAACTGTAACTTGTGGCCAACACTGTCTCACAATTTAAGATAACAATAGACTGTCCAGAATTTAGTAGAATGGATTTTTATTGCAAATCTTGCTCCTGTGATTTTCTCGGGCTTTTTCCATGTTTGTACCAAATCTATTTCATTCTGTTTCTTATTTTCACTGCACAATGGACTGAAGTAGTTAGTGAAAATAAAATAATATTGCATGTTCATGCAGCCACGGAAGTTTTGGTTCATACAGACCTGCTACTCTGATGGCCTCCTCTGTCTAAATGTAGGTATTTTTTTTAAAATACTTTAAGAAATAATACTACAAAGAAGTAAAATAAGAAAATATTTCAGCTAAGGTATTCCGTTGCTCTTCCCATGTTGTGTTTTTATGCCAAGAAGCTTCTCAAACTTCTAGCTGCTTTGGACATTTCATGCTGTCCCTGACAGAAGATATAATGCACCTAAGATTGCAGAGGCTTTTTGCACCTCTATTTTAAAGGCTATAAGGTTGTTAAGGTTTTGTTGCAGTCTGATTTCAGTGTGAAACACAAATGGCTGGAAAGTTCTGAGGGGAGTTTGTATGAGAAAGACTGAAGTGATTCTGTTACATGGGAACAACATCTATGTTATATGCCGTGTCCACGCTAATCTGCTGTGATTCAAACAAAGAAGTTTGCTTTCCAGCTGTTGCTGCACCCACTGTCCCACACTGACACCTAGCTGAGTCTGATGCCTGGCTGGGGAGTTTTCCTCCTTTTCTGACAGACACGTATTGGAAGGTTACACCTACCCAGAAAAGAAATAACAAAAAGAAGTGCATCCTATTTATAACTCGTTTCATAAAGAAGAAGAAAAGAGATGAGATTAATTATTTTTCCCGGTTGCCTCTCATTCTGCCTTAAAAATAGCAAATGTTAGAATCTCTGGGAAGTAGCCTCCACCAGAGTAGCCACTTCTGTGCAGCCCAATAAAAGACAGAAGAGGGAAGCTGCTAGTTACTGTTGCCCACCACTGCAGAGAGATGGCTTCTGATTCCCATTGCTCTGATATCAGAAATATTGTCCTAATTTTTAACCTAATTTTACTCCTGACTATTTTGCATATTCTTAATCCAGGAATGGCTTTTATATTGTGAAGACAATTATCTTCTTTATTCATAGAGAAAGTAGTCTATCATAGTTTTCAGTCAGCACTCCCCAAAAGTCAAGCTTACCTCCACATGCCAGGTTTTCCATTTGATAATGTCTTTCAAGAACTAAAGCTTGTGTTGGCACCACAGGTGCACACTGAGTAGACCCCTCCATGACTGCTAGCCCACACGGCTGAGTTCAGTAGCACATTACACCGATGTGTAAAGCAAGAGGCTGAGAGTAGCAGCAGTGAGCAGCTGAGAGCTGCGCTCAGAAGTTACAATAGCCTGCATGCACACGGCTGTGCTGCTTCTGGATGCATGACAGCTCGTGTGAAACTTGATTGGATATCTATTTATCAAATTTTCTTGTGCTTCAAGCTTCAGAACTGCCTTATGTGGACAGATGTGGATACCTCTTCAGTATCCTCAAATTGTTTTTCATTTCTTGAGTACTGTGAAGACATAACTTTCTTTGCCCTTATCTATTGAGCCAAGTGAGACAAAATGCAACTGTCCAGTTACAGAATAATTAAATTTGTCTTTTCTCTCAGGGAAAAAGTGTCCCCCATACTGTGAAAGCGCACTGCATATTTCTGCATTGTGAATACATTAGCCCTTCTTGATGTCAATACCTAAAACAGTAGCAACAGTATTCCCATTGCCTTTTTTTTTTTTTTTTTAGACATATTGATTAAAAAAGACATTACTAAATGTCTCTAGATCCGGTAATACTATATCCACAGTCTTGTGGATAATGCAGTCTTCCAAGAAACAGCCATCATAGCAAGCTGATGGCATCATTCCACAACCAAAGGGATTTCTGTTTGGTTTTGTTTTAATGATGCATTTATCTTTAAGGGCTTTCTTTACCTTTCACTGTCTGATACTCCAAAGGCAGTATAAACTTTATCTTAACAAGAAAAAACATGGATCTATATAATTAAAAAAGTCTGAAGTAATGAATTATATGGATTTCCTATATTCCTGAGATGTATGAGGAGAATTATTCTATACATACAATTCAAAATGCTCCATCTATTTTCAGAATGAAGTTAAATATAATGACTCACAGTTCTAAAATGGGTTTCAGTTAACTGCAATTGTGCCAGCAGAATAAGTGATACTCAGTGCTCTTATTTCACTCAAACAAAGATGCAATCAAAGCATCCTCATAAGGACGAACACCGCTCTTCATTGATGCCAATTGTTAGGCTGGAAATTATTATTAGATACACTAATGTCTTCAGAGGTTAAATAATTGGGAAGTATTAAACCTGGATCACAGCGAAATTAATTTTTGTTTAGTGGTTTGCTTTGTGTCGAGGTGTTCTGAATGTAAGCCTAGACATGGATTCACTGGGACCACAGGTCCTTGGCCAGAGAAGCTTCTCTTTCTTTCTCCTTCCCCCATAAGGCAAAAGAGTGATTAGTTGGCAGCCTTAAGTATCTTCACAACTGCTTATGGGCAGTTGAGGACTACCATCCCCTTTGCTGCACAGCAAGAACAGGTTAAAATCCCCATTTTTTTTGTTACTCTGTGATCACAGATCTTCCACTTCAGCTGTCTCAGTCTCAGTTTGACCACTCACCTCCATTCTTTGCCTCTGCTATCCAAAAAGAAGCATAGTGCAGAGCGGCAATGTTTTTTAGTCAGTTTTTTCAAATCTCTCAACTAGGCTCATGATTTTAAACTCAACAATGCATTTTTAAAAAGGCCAAAAAAGTAATGTTTAAATCTATTTTTATTAATTTAGGGCTAATGTACATCCCATCAGTCTGAGTAGCATCTGTGTCTCCATGAATGAATGTGTAATGTCTTCAGTGAATAAATGTTTCCATCTGCTACTGGTTCTTAACCAAGAATTATTTCTTCAACATATATTAATGTGCTTTTTTTTTAACATTTTCTTGATAAGGTATTGCATTCTCCCACACCTCCATCTATAAAACTTAATTTTTAAACATTTAATCCTATTCCAAAATGTTGAGTTTTCAAGACTGTTTAAATTATTATCTGCTCCACTCAATTTATTTCACAGATACAGAGAAAATGAACTCATACTAAAATGTCGAAGTAACATGGTTTTGATTTTTTCATTATCATTCTGGATTGGCAGCTAACCATTATAAAGTAGAAATTAATTTTATGTTCTCTTTTGTTATGCAAAACTACTGTTATTAGTCCAACTAAACTGAAAAGAATTCTATAAGAAACCAGAAAACTGTAACTGAATGTGAAACGATACAGAAAACAATTTTCACTTTTTTAGCCAATGCTGAGTGCACTCAAGTGGGAGTGAGAGACCCGTCGTACATGTCTCTCAGGAAACATTGCTGTCGTGGTTTAAGCCCAGGCAGCAACTAAGCACCACACAGCCACTTGGTAACTCCGCTCCCCAACCCCTCCCTGAGGAGAATCAGAAAAAGACAGTAAATATTGTGGGTTAAGAATAGTTTAATAATTGAAACAACAACAAAAAAAAATAGAACAATAATAATAATAATAAAGATAATAATAAAAATAATATTTGTAATAAAAAGGAGGAAGAGAGGAATAAAACACAAAAGAAACAAGGGACGGATGCGCAGTCCAATTGCTCACCACGCACTGGCCATGCCCAGCCTGTCCTTGAGCAGTGATCACTCCTCCCAGCCAATTCCTCCCATTTTATATTCTGAGCTTGATGTTCTGTGGTATGGAATATCCCTTCTACCAATTCTGTCTTTTTCATGCTCTCTCATGGCTTCTTGTGCACCTTCTCACTTGCAGAGCATGGGAGATGAAAAAATCCTTGCTTAGGGTAAGCACTACCTAGAAACAACTAAAATATCAATGTGTTCTCAACATTATTCTCATACTAAATCCAAAACACAGAACGGTACCAGCTACTAAAAAGAAAATTAACTCTATCCTGGGTGAGACTGGAACAACTGCACTGAAGATTTTTACCAAGTCTTTCCCATGACCGGCTTTCCTTTGCAAGACACTACTGAGTTTTGTGCATTCCTGGGCAAGTTAGTGTGCAGGATATGTACTGCACATGCAGGTGTGCAGCTCCAAGATATGGGACCAAGAATTCATCCCACTTACATGGTTAGGTTGGGGTGTCAGAGGAAGGGGGTCATTTGGGCTGAGATTGCACCCAGGCAGACAAGTGCTTCAAATCCATCTCTAATCTAAACTCAGGATTATTGGATAAAAGTGTGGAGGGAGACAAAAAATTTCGGTTTTGTTCTGTAAACTCCTCCCTGAAAACTTAATAGCATGTCTGGAAATGACGTTCAGGGGTGCCTCCTGAAAGAGCCTGAGGACAAATTTCTGTAGGCCATTTCTGTGGTCTGAGTTTTCCCCCATTCAGGATTGAAGACTGCACAAGAAAAAATCAAGATATGTTGATCTATAAAATTAGCTCTGGGCCCCTTAGCAGCACTCATGATTTACTGTCTTTCCTGAGAGCGGATCCAAAGCAGAGAGCAGCAGCTCTGATTTGTCCAATTTGACTAAACTTCATCAATTACCTAGAAGATGTAAAATGTTTAATGTGATCATCTGGAAGGGACATTACCTCAGGCATGGACATTTGAGCCTGCAATTAATGGGACCATTGGTGTACAATCACTTTTTCCCATTCAATTCTGAGTCTCAGATAAAATTAAAAACAAGGCTAGATTTTGGTACTAAAAAACCCAGAGGCCTAACGACAGTACATGGCTAACTTCTTCCCACCAAAACAATTTTTTATGGAAAGACTGGGGCTGTGGTCATAATGCCCTTTTGGGAATAGTGCTTGTCACACAATCCTCTTGAACTGTGCCTGGCACTGTTTTAAATAGGCTATAACAATACTAAACAGCTAAACCATGGCAGCAGGTGTGCTGGTAATTAAGCAATATATCATGTCATTTCTTAGGGCTGTGCCTTGGTTTTTTTATTAGTTTAGTCTATGAGAACATTGACGCCATTTTCAGTGTGTGGTTATGTTATAGTTAGCTGTATGCAGCTTTTTGAGATTTTATATACACACACGTATACATATAGTGGATTTTATCAAAATCACCTCTGTGTCGTATGGGTTTTATTTTTTCCATTTGAGTTACTGCAAAGACCATTAGATCATCTAGTCTGACCTCACATGTATCAGAAAGTTGCATTTTGCCTGTATCAAACTCCATTAACTCCCATTTAACTGAAGTAAATCTTTTCCAAAGGCATTTGGTCTTGATGTGAGGATGTGTAAAAGTTGTACTTGTCTTGGTATTTTGATTCAGTAGAAAAATTTTTCTCCCTGTTAAGAAATAATGCTTTGCTTCTCATTTAAACATGTCTCGATTCAATTTCATCACAGCACTTGTTCTTATACATCTGTCCACCATATTAGAAATTCCTTTAGCATTATGTAGTTTCTTTTGATTTATTAATTATGCATGACAGCTAAAAGAAAAATATATTTAATAATTATATTATATATATATATATATATATACGAATAGGTGTCTGTATTTCTAAGTATTACTTCAATAAATATAAATACAATATCTATTATGGAATGTAAAGAGTGTTTAGAGTGTTTTAATGTTGGTCTAAGCACTGTTGTGTTGAAGAGATATTGTGTTTCCCTACATAGACATATATCCTGCAGAATCATTTCAGCACATTTTGCTGACTAAAACAGAATCCTAACCTAGAGCCCAAAGAATCATAGAATTATAGGATGGGTTGGAAGGGGCCTTAAAGTGAGATAGTTTCAATCCCTCTGTCATGAGGAGGGGTGCCATTCACTAGATCAGGCTGCTCAGGGCCCCATCCAGCCTAGGCTTGAACACTCCCAAGGGTGGGGCATCCTCAAATTCTCCAGGTAACCTGCTCCGATGCCTCACCCCCCTTACTGCAAAGACTTTCTCCCTAATATCCAATCTAAATCTACTCTCTTTCAGTTTAAAGCCATTCCCCGTTGCCCTATCACTACTTGCCCTTGGAAACCGTTTCTGTCCAGCTCTCGTTGGCTCCCTTTATCTACTGGAAGGTGCTCTAAGGTGTCTCTGGAGCCTTCTCTTCTCCAGGCTGAACAACTCCAACTCTCTGAGCCTGTCTTCATAGGGGAGGTGCTCCAGCCCTCTGATCATCTTTGTGGACCTTCAGTCCAACAGGTCTAAAAGCCAGGAAGGCTTATATTATTTTTTTCATATTAATTGATATTTTTAAAGTGTATTTTGCAGGAATGACTTGTCAACCATAAAGAAAGTGGCTGGATCATATAATATGGTGTCATTTTCTCTTTCTCATTTTTCCCCTAAGCATTCCTTCTTACCTGTGTACTTTATTGTCTGTGATTTCATGTTTGTCTCAATTTCATTAATAAAGATGCTGAATCCAATTCACAAGAGAAAGTCAGTCCCGGAAGTGCCTACAAGGAAGCCTTCATATAAAGCTGATGTACCACTGACATTTTCTCTCTCTGCCAGTTGTTGATTCATTTATGGTTTACTGTGATTGTATGGTGTACTCTTTCAAACAGAATGCCACACTAGTGGCATAAAAAATCTTCTGCCACTTCTCGGCTATGTTTATTAGCCACTGTTATTGAAAAATTTGTATCTCATCAAAGAATGAAAGCAATTTTCTTTGATAATATCTCTGCTCTTTAAAATTCTGTTTATGAGCATTATTAAAATGCTTGTTGAGGAGTCATACATAAAATAAAAGTCCTGTTGATTTTCTTGTCATCTCTCCGTGGATTGATGAAAAAGCAGATACAGCCTGTGGTAACTCTTAAATCACCCCACTGGCATTTATCAACCCTGCTGTAACTTTAGTGGATATACAGTCTTCGGAACTGCCAAGTTCTTTAAGATAATTAAAAATTACCTGTGAGTTAACTATTTCTTCAGACAACCCTTTGAGCTTCAAGTACAAGTTACCTGAACTTGGGACATTTGGAGTAGATACCACCTTACTTTCCAGATGATGACTTAAAGTTAAGAAAGTCCATCATTATACGGTAGGAATAGATCACCTTTCTTTTCCAAGTTTAGAAATATATGTGCTTACGTACAATGGATTTTAGAAAAACCTCTTCATGGCTAGCCTTGAATTTTTTTCTCCAGTCTATATTTCCCTCAATGGACTCTCTAGACCTCTTCCATTGAATTTCTTAAGTATAGTACTAGATTTTGTTTGTATTTTTTTCTCTTAGTGATCAGAAGAATGAAAATCATCCTCTATAATTATCAAAGATATTAAAAGAAACCAATTATTTAATAGATGCCCCTCAAAGGAGTCCAGCTTTATTTCGTCTCACACAGTGATTCTCTGATTGAGAATTGCAAACTACCTGCAAAACGATTTTTTCCCCCATTTTTAGCAGTTAACTTTGTAGTATAAACAGAAGACAAGCAGAAAATAAAAAGAGCAAAGATGGAGGAACTGTCTCTGGAGGAGCATAGAGGGATGGAGGAGCAGGGCCAGTGCCCCCCTGCCTCTGGGAGCCAAGCCTCTTCCTCTTGGTCACGGAGTCTGGTGGGACCCTGTCACTTTGATGTGTTGCTGACATCTGAGTTTTTTAGGAGCTGGCCTGGAATAGAAATAGAGCAGTTTTCTTTCTCACACACTGAAACTTTTCTAGAACAGAAACTCCGCTTAAATACATTCACTTGACAGTAAAATCTCTTGGCTTCTCCTTGCACATACAAACCAAACGTGAGGGTGTAAACCTCTCTGTGTTCCTTAATGGTTAGATTAGGTCCTACAGAAAGACTGAAAGAATGTCACCTGAGCTTTTGTATCTCTTCTGCAAGTCCATTTTACTTCTGTCTTTTATTAATTGTAATTTTAATTTTAGTTTATAGAGTTCCTCAACCAAACTATTGAATTTTGCAGTACGTCAGGAATCTGACAGCTGGAATACAAGCTGAAATTTCAACAAAATTCTGTGATTTAAAACAAAATCTTATTTTTATTCTAATTTTTCACCTGAAATGATTCCTTACTCAAAAATATTTTCGAACATTGAAGAAAAAAACAACTTTAAAATGAGATGACTTTTCTGAGACAAAATACAATACTGCATGCCTCATTTCTGAGTAGGATGATAGGCAAATGGAAAGATGAGATTTATTTTCTTCATCTTTAATGAGACGAGTAATAGTAGGACAATTGGTGAAATATGAATAATATTTTCCCAGAAGCCATTTCCTTCTGATGCATTATGCTCTATTTTCCTTTAGCAGGCATTAAGTTACTTTTATGTGGAAAATTCAAAGAACTGACAATAAGGCCTAAATTACAGCTCAACAAATTGCAGTGGATTTAAGAAAATTAACTTTTAAGCACCATTTATTCTGGTGCTAAAGAGTTGATTTAATAATTAAAAAATCAAAATGTAACATTAGAAAAAAAAAGAAAACATTGAAAATATTTTTTTCTTGTACATTCACTCCCATCAACGCTGTGATTATCAGATCCTAGAGAAAAATAGAACTAAAAGTATGGAAATAGTGGGTCAGTGAATTTAAAATGACCTCTTGGTTTATAGGCTAACAGGTTAAAAAATATGTTATTAAAAATACCACAATCTATGTTATACGATAGCTAAAAAATTAAATTTTGAGTATTTTAACAGAAATAGTTACATTCTTCAAAATGTCTCAATTGTCTTTCCATATTAAATTGGCTATCGTTAACACTTATGTCTTCTTAACCCAACCTCAGTATAATTTCAATATTGTGTCTGTTTTTTCTTCCTTCCACAGATAACGCGGATCCCACAATTGATTTTTCTCTCATCCTGTGAATAGTTAGCAGTGCAAAAAGAATGATGGAATTTCCATCTGGACACAAAGTTAGTCTTCTGTATTTCAGAACTTTCCTGCATTAAGACATGTAATGTTCTGAACTTGGGTGTTTAGTGTGTGTGAGACAAGAGCCTCAGACTATGCTGGTGGGCCTGGCACCTGCTTCTAAAACCTGCAAAAATTAGTGTCAGTGTTTTCAGACACAAAGCTGCTTTCTGGAAAATTTCTAACCAGTTCCGCAGTTGAATGGGTTTTAGCTGCTTCTCACACAACCCGGTGGTTCCAGCTTTCATTTGAAGTGTCCAAGATACAAGATTAACAAAGTGTTCCTTTCCTTGGCGACTGCCATTCTTTGACACTCAGGTCCAGAGAATAGGAATAAAGAAGTTTACATAAGATGAACACTGACAGTCTGTTTTATTCACTTTTTTTTTTTTTTAAAACTCCCAGCTCTCAAGAGAAGTTCACAAATGGTAAAAAAAGACACAATTCCTATTAGACCAATGGTTCAGTAAGTTTCATGGTGTTCATGTCACTGCTAGTGTACAGACCACAGACAGCAAGGGCAAAAATTCAGCTTTCCCTGCAGTCTGTCTAAATCTGCTTGAATACTTGAGCTGTGTAAAGAAAATATTAATTTTTACGAAATAGAAGTAGGTATCCTTTTACTATATTTTTCCTATAATGAACATTAGAAAATGTAAGGAACAAAAGAAGACAAATCTTCAAGCAAGCCACAAGTAACACATTGGGAATGGGAAATCAGAAATAAATAATGTAAGGCTCTCAGTGATGTTGATGCACCTTGTACTATCTACAGCCCGCACCATCATGTAAAGATGCCTATTTACACCTTGAATATGGAAAATAAGCAGGCAGCTCTCAGGCAATAGACAATCACTTAGACTGAGATCCTCTTTCAGTTAAACCCTCCCCCCTGCATGCTGACACCTCACAAGGCACATAGGTAGTTCTTTCCTAAATACACCTGATTTTTTTTTCATGTGTGTAGTAAATAACAGATTTTGTTACTTTTCAAGATACTTCTAAACAAATGTGTAGCTATAATCTCTATCCTTACCCATCCTAAGTGAATTCCTCATACAATATCTTCAATAACCATAGGAATAGGATATCGTTTTCAGCTACGGATCATCCCACCCTTCCTCCTCCCCACCCTGCTTTGTTTGGTGGATCTGCAGTAAAAACATTTCCTTCAAAGACTGCACTTCTACTTTTCCTTTCCTATAAACCATAAACTTGTACTAATCTTACAGCAATAATATTGATAAACATGAAAAACCCATATGTAAAATAAGTATATTTTTACTACTCCATTGCTGGGCTGTTAAATTTTGCAGGTCAGCTACCAGTTTCAGGTGTTTTAGTACTGTCCACTAGCAGACACCTGAAATCCCAGTCAGAACTTAACTCCTGAACAGGTGATGTTGATTATTAAGCATATATATTTGGCCAGATGATTTTAAGTAAATATAGTCTTGATGGTTGGTTGGTTTTTTTTTTCATTTAAAATCAATTAATCACTGGATTAAATTATTTTCACTTTAAATTTTTTTAAAAGTGAAAGAGCTCTACAAGAATTGAGTCATGGTTTTCAAAGTATCACTGCTCAATTTTCATTCGGGGCAGAGACCCTAAAAATAAGTAATTCATTGTTTAGGCCAAGAGAAAAATTCTTTCCATTGCTTTTTGGTAGCCTCCAGTAACCAGAAAAGGAAAGTTCACAGAGTAGCCTTAAAATCCTATCACCAAATAAGAATCACCAAAGAAAATACACAGAGAAAAGTATCTGCTCTCTTTTCCTTCCTCTCCTGTGTGACTGATTACACTTTTAATCTCACTGCCTAGCTGCCACATAGGTTTCAAATAGCTCTTACAGGGCTGTTGCTGCAATCCAGATCCCTATTTGTGCTGTTGCTATGTTTATCTAACATAAGGACCAACTTTTTTACACTCCTCCTGCTGTTTCTATTTATCCTGTGGTAGGTTAAACACATCTGAACTCACCTCGGACCAGACCTGTACTGACTTGAAAATTGTGTAAAGCTGCAGGAGATATCTATTTGTTACAATTTGTGGTATTTCACTTACTTGCAAGGACTTCTTTGGTTAATAGTGTGGGATGTCACCTGCAAAACCTGACCAAGAAAACCAAGTTCGTGGTATGCTATGAATGTTATCCAATTCAGAGTATGAACAGTGATTTTCTAAATTGGACTATGTTCCCAAGGATAATCTAAATTCCCTTTCCTATGTTTTTTGGTTGGTTAGTTGGTTTTGTTGTTTTTTTGTTTTGCTATTTTGGCTCCAAAGTTAGATGCTGCATCTACATACCCATCTCTAGATAATGCTGAAGCAGGCTTTGGTATAACTTCCCTTCAGGGAGAAGTTCACCTGGGGAATATACTCTCTGGAACAGGGAAAACTCACCAATTTCAGGTGCTGTACATTTTACTTACTGGAGTGCAGGGAAATCGCACACAAGAAATAAGTTAGAAGAGTGCGGATCAGTAATGACACAGAACTTTTTCCTTTCTAATTATAGATATGTGCTAAAGTAATTGAGCTTAACTTCACGGTTCTTATGTTTATTTGGATCAATTTTATTTCACAGTTCTCATTCCTTACCTTTTTGGTACAGCACATATCTTTTTTTGGTTTTCCTCTCATAATTGGATAGGATTTGTGACATCTCTTCAGAAGCACCACTGGAATGGTAAGTAATGTACAAATGTACACAGAAGATGATCAGTCAGCTGGGGTACACAACTATGGGACTACAGTCTGAGAATTTTTTTGTACTGGAATTCACTTTTTTCAAATTGTTTCATTAGGAGGAGGGAGTCTGGCATTAAAGTGCTGTCATAACATGTTGCAAACACTTCTGACTTTTAGCTAAGTCTTTATAAAACTTGGTTTGTTGACAAAGTAATATCCATCTGAAACATTCTAGCTGCAAAGTGATTTTCCGGTAAGATCCCCATGTCCTGTTGTTTTCCATTATGTACTCTCACAACTGCTGTTGATTTTGTTGAGAGAAGTTTCTCTAGGCCTTGCAATGTGTTCTATTACCTCTTTCTAACTTTCATTATCATTAAGGACCGCTGTTGTAAAAAGGTAAGCATGTAGATATTATTAGCAAATAGGAATCTCAAGGCATACGATGCCAATTTAATAATGGGTATACAATACATTAGAGTTCATTTGGGAGCTGTCAGAAACAGCTTCGGCAGCCTCAACATAATCCTTAGCAACCTCTATATTTTTCTTACAGAGGTGTTATTTTGTGACTCAACAAGGATTCAATATATCAATTATTTTGTGACTCAACAAGGATTCAATATATCAAGATGTATTGCCTTAATTAGGCAGCCTATTAAAAAGTAATGGCAGGATAATTTCATACAATGATAATTTTACCTGGGGGACTGATCATTACTTAATTACATGATGCTGTTGTCTATTGGTTGTGTAACTGATTTACAGCTGACGGTGAAAGCAAATAGCCAATGAATAATTCTCTCCCGTGAATAGGTGGCAAAAACTGTATTAACATCAGCACAGGGACAATGTGACCCAGCACTATTAACAGCTGTGATGGACAGACAGACACATACTTGACTTCCTCAGCATTCACAACACTTCTCCTTCCCCTACACTGACTACCTCCACTCCATCCCTCCATCTGCCATACTGAATGAGTGAGGAACAAATATCAACCCGTGCAAAACTTCATCTATTATGAAATTTATACATTGACAGGAGAGTCACAGTTCCAATGGCACTCAGCATACCTTTGTTGCAGCATTGGAAGGAGGTGTGGAAACTAGGAAGGTGGGACAGAATACCTCCAGATGCAGAGAGTCAGTCTGCAGCTGCCACTGGGAACTGTAAGGAAGAGGAGGAACATCAATTTTTTGAATGTTCATGCTAATGAAAATGGCATTGTCCAGCTTTGCTATTTGAGCACATCATCTCCATCTTCTTGGGATCTGATCTTCAAATCAAGATTTTTGTCAATATTTCTAGAGATGATAAATGATACTGAACCATTTTCAGAAGTAATCAGAGGGCTACTTCAAAGCAATGCCTCAAAGCCTGCTTTTAATACATAACCTAAGGAGACATAAAAGGTAAAGTGGAATTTTACATGGTGGTCATTTTTCCTCACTTCATCAGTGAGGCTTTTTCATTCAGGTATTTGACAAAGTGAGACTGTATGAAGAGTTTAAAACTACACTAATTAAACTGTTAAACTGATACAAACATATACTTACATATTTAATAGCTCCAAAGTGGTTTTTTAAAAAAAAACTTTGCAATGAAGATTGTTGGTTTCCTCATGGGAGATGCATAAAAAGGCAGAAGACTTTATTGAAGGCAGATGTATTTAAGTGGAAACTCTAATCATTGCCTTCAGAACTGCTGCCTGTTAATAACAATGGACTCTGCTGGTTTGGTTTTCTTTTTGCTTTTGAAATTAACTGCAAAACTGCAGTACAAAACTCCTCCATATCCCAGGAGCTGCAATGGAAGAGGCATCTACTCTCTATATTTTCCTTTTGTTTTCTATTTCCCTCCTGCTGCCCTTGTATGTGCAGAGATGTTCTGGAGTTGGTTTAGCTATTCCTTGTGAAAATAGACTTGGAATCAATGAATGAGAATGAGATATTAAAAAACCGTTACATGGCACTGAGTGAAATAGGTACTTGCAGAGCATAAATTCTCTAAGCAAACATCAGGGATTGAGATTAATTGCCCTTTCTAGAGTCTTACTTCTCTTTATGGGGTGATTATGATGGATTATCATTATGACGGAAAAGCACAATGACTAAATTAAACTTAAATATATAATTTTAGCTCCTAAAGTCAGGGTACATATACTGCACTCTTTGATCCAACATATATTTATAATACACTTTAGCCTTCTAAACACCCACACCAGGCTCTTTCTTCTTACTATATGCAGACTGTATCTTCTTTTCATCCTCACTGGAATGCTCACATCTCTTGGGATAAACTTTTATTTGTGTTTCTGCTTGCACAAATCCAGATAATATTTTACCATCAGTGAAAACCCAGCCCTGTTGCATGCTCTGATTAGGGCTTTGACTTGATGGCTCTGGAAACAAGAAAAGCTGAAAAAGTATGTATTTTAATATTATGGCCCCATCTTATTTATGTGCCTTGAAATAAATCCAGGACATAGGACACTTGTCTTAGAAAAACTATAATCTATTTCAAATCATCCTTTAGTGAAAAACTTATCACTGAAGAACTATCTGACTAAGAAGCACTGTCAAGAATTCTGTGGAAAAGACAATTTCATGATATTATAATTTATGTGAAAGAATAATACATGTTTTGCTGATGATGTGCAAAATTTTTCTCTGACAGATGGTATGCACATGCAGTCTATAATTACATGGTCACTTAGATACAATACAAGTTTCTGATCCCACCTGTTCCCTCTTTATTCCTTTTGCCTGTCTGTGTTATTTCCCGTGCACTGGGTTTTGTGTGGCTAAGGAAGGAGCTGTATCTAGATGAAAATTAGCTCTGAAAAATACATTTTCTTCTCAGATATATCAGTACATCAGCTTATTGTTCAGAGGTCTAAGCTGGATAAAGAGGACAGAACAATGAGTGTCGGGAGCAAGGCCAGAGTGACATTTCCAAGCTGTTTTCCAGCTGTTTGTCCCTGGGCCTGTACTATGCCTGGAGTTATGTCTCCCAGGTCCAGGACTTGATTGTTTGTCTTGCTGAACTTTATAAAATTCCTGACTACCCAATTCTCCAACTTGTCCAGGTCCCTCTGAATGACAGCACACCCATCTGGTGCAGCCACCTCTCTTTCCAATTTTGTACCATCTGCAAACTGCCTGAGGGTCCACACTGTTCCACCATCCACACAGCTAATAAACAGGTTATAATATTGGCCTCAGTAGCAACCCCCAGGACACCCCACTGGTGCCTTTTCTGCAGCTGGACTTTGTGTTACTGATCAGTTCTGTTTGGGACCAGCTGCTCAGGCATGTCCAATCCACCTCACGGCCCACTCATCTAACCCCTATCAGCATCTACAAGAGAGGTTCAAGCTTTCCATCGACATGTGGTATAACTGGATACCCTGCAATTCCCTTCAGCCTACTTAGAGATTATTAATATTACTAATACATTTTAAAATTTTAAAAATTATTATTTGTTTTTTAATTTGCCTCCAAGTGAGACCATGCCTAGCTGGTAATATAAATTCAGAAGAAGCAACAGTTTTTTAATGGTCCTTTTTACTTGTCTTTCATTGCAGTGCACATGGCATCTGATTCATTTCCTCTTGGTGACATTGAAGAGATCTCTGCTGGCTGAGAGGGAGCGAGGTTGGTCTTCAGTGCTGCACTGCATACAAATATTCAACTGCATCCACATGCTCCACTGTTTCTGGAGACCGAGTACGATATTAAAGCAAAGAAATACAAACAATCCTTGTCTTGTGTTATCCCTTGCCAATCTATCTTAGGGCAGAAAAAGTATTTTTAGAAAAACATATCAAACGAAATAATTTGTGAACTCTTTTTTCTTTTCTCTTTACCCTTTAGACAATGCAGACTGCATTGCAAACAGCAAGAGATTTCATAAGCTTCAGCTTTGCTCGTGGTAGAAAAATACAAAATGTTGACAGTAGGAACCTGGCTCTTTTTATCAAAGCTGTTCCCGCTTACTGGATTTATAAATGACTGAATCCAGATGGATTTTTATCTTAGCTTTCACCCTCATGCTATTTCACTTGGATACTATGAAAGAAACGGTAAGCTAAAGAGACTTACATGGTTACCAGAGGAGAAAGTTGTGTTTTACTTTATTGACTAAAAATATATATTACTGTCTGAACTGTGTACATCTGTGAGTCCTATCTCTATGTTTCAGAAATAACATAGCTGCCTGTAATAGTTACAGGACTTGTCCTTGGCTGCAATGTGATTTTTTTTCCTTTCTACAAATAGTTCTCTTCAAAGTAGCATAAACAACTTATTCGCTGATTTTCATGAAATAAATTTTGTATATAATATTACAGAATAGCACTAGTCTGTATTTAATATTAGAGAAAATGTAATTATGACTGCCCTGAAAATAATTTTCTTAATTTCCTGTCTACAACTCCAGGAATAATGTTGACCTGGAGGATCTTCGCCAGCAGAACACCCCTTAGCAAGAGATCTCACCAACTAACCAACAACAATCACTTTTTGAAGTGAAAACATTCAAACAGTTCATCAGGGCAAGCTAAACAAATAAAGTATGCTAAGAGAAAACCTTCTAACCTGAATAAGATAAAAACACATGAGCCCTTTTTTAACAGGAGTCTCTGAATTAGTATTTGCAGAAGAACAATTAGCCATTATTTTCCTGTAATTGTTGGCATTAATAAAATTTTCTCTAGAAGGAGGAGATAGACAAGTGACAGTAAATGTTGTTTACAGATATTTATTATGTGTTAATTGAGCTATGTGTGGACTGAGTTAGTCATGCTTTCATAACCATTAAGTGATCATCAGGTACATAATCCCATTATCCCCACTACATATTATATTTTGTTTCATTTGAATCTGCTCGCATGTTTACTACTTAAATGTAAGCAATTTAATTTCAGTTCCATTGTCCTTATTTTAAGATGAAAGATGTGTGGTGACTTTCACTTGAAATATCACAGTCTCAGCTCTGTCTTTTTTCAGTCACAGATCCTAGGAAAAATCACAGAATCACAGAATCCTTTAGGTTGGAAAAGACCTCCTCAGTCATTGAGTTCTACCTTTCACTGATCATCACCTTGTCAATTAAACCATAGCACTAAGTGTCACATCCAGCTGTTTCTTGAACACCTCCAGGAGCCGTGGCTCCACCACCTCTCCAGGCAGTCCATTCCCATGGTATCCTTGCAGGAGCACAGATGCACATTCTGGCATTTGATAGGAAATGTCATATTTGGATTAAACTGTGCAATTTTCAGTTTGGCATCCTCAGAACCAGGCATGCCAAAAACTATACCCCCAAGTCAGATGACCAGAGGCACTTGACATTCCAACATCCGAATAAGTGTCCACAGGCTCCTAAAACAACACGTTAAAGAAGGAAAGAGAAATTCCCAGAAACCAAAGAAATGAAACCATTTTCTAGGTGAGTTTTCATTTGTAAAAATACCTTAATTTATTCTTGTACATTTTTGGATTTCATTGTTCTTGTGCAGATTATATTGATGTTCTCAAATGCCATTCAGATGCGTAACTATCAGCCCAAAAAAGAATAGTCATGGGATGTTGGATTAAAATAGAGATTAAATTGGTTATTTGATAATTCACATTTTTCCCCTGGTGCACATCATACCTGTTTCTCTCGCAGTTTTTCCACTTGTGAAAAATCTATGGAGAAGAAAACCTATAGTCTTTTTTGAAAAAGGCCTGTCACAAACTGTCTAGCACTTCTACCAAGTACAGCTGACACTTTCATAGTTTGATAAACCTTTAATCATATTTATGCAGCATCTTCGTGTCATCAGGGATACCCTCATTATGTCATCTCAGCAATGAATTATTTACGCATCTTAAAATTACACAAAAATCACTTGGCATGTGAAAATTAAAGTACTCCAAAATCTTTAGATTTGAGGCCATGAAATATATAGTACTAACTCTTCTGGCATTAAAAATTGCATAAGGACATAAGACATCCAAATCAGCATGCAGAGACCCCTGGGCATTTGTAAAATACCTTTCTTTTATGTGCAATCATGGGCCTTTCACTCATCGCTCAGTCCTCCTTCCGAAAATAATTTGAAACTTAAGAGCACATTCACTCCCCATAACTTATCAGAGATATTTACAATGCTGGAGATGCTTTTCAGTCCAAGAAATCTCCCTTTACAGGAATTCTGGGTAACATAGCCAGGCTTTCCAGCTTCTCTGTTTCGTAGTGAGGATGGATTTTTTGTGTGTGGGTATGGACATTGATTTATATGGATATTGATTCATATGGTATTTATTTTTATGGACATCCCATAGTCACACTCATGACAGCCTACAGTCAAGACAGTATGCCCTCCCAGGAACAAATCTAAAAACTGGCAAAATTTTCTTCCTATCATGTCAAATTAATAAGTATTTGTACAAAAGTTTGAAATCAAACAGTTATTTATAAATAATCACCATTAATAGCATAGAAAATGGCTTTATATATTGCTCAGAGCTGTGAGAGTTTGTAAATTATGTAAGGCATTTCATCCAAATTTTAAATCAGAGACCCTAGGACACATTTTCTAACATATTATAATGAGATTATAAGAGCAATGTTTTTGTGCAGTTTACTTTTTCTTGCAATTCATATTCGTTATGAATTACTATTTTTGTACCTTCAGGGATTCAGTAACTTACATTTAAGCTGGATATCCCACCATAAAAAATGCACCGAAAGAACTTTAGAAAGAGTTGATGTTCTGATCTTGGGTTTAGGGAAGAGCTGGAAGAAAGGTGAAGTTGTCAGCACAGTGACTACTGAAGTAAAGCATGTCTATGGAATCTACTGGGCAGTCTCACCTAGAGCTCAGATAATATTAATATAAAATTCATTTCCATGGAAAGATTCATCATACAAAAAATTACTTAGGAAGATTTATGTCTAAGAGACTTCCAGTGTTTTTCCCAACAGCAAGATTACTGGGCTGTACTGGAAATAGAGATGAGAAATATTTATGTCTCTGGACACAAATTTCCCCACCCCCATCTTGTGAACCAAAATAAGCTCTCCAATAAAAAAAAAAGACATTTTTTTCTGGGTGCCAAGTTGCATCACTTACTTCTCTGGATATAGGGAATTATCTAAATAACCACACAGATCTTCCAGATTTTTTCTTTTTCTCCACTAAATAATATACCCTGGGGACTGATTTATTCCCAGGATAGAATCTGTTGAATCTTCATGATAAATTTTGGGCAATGAAGTTCTGTTCTTATGATGTTCTCCATACAAGCACATTCCAACCACAAGGATTGCTGCATAAGGATTGCTTTTGGCACTGTTGCTCAAAGCAGAGAAGAGGGGAGCCTGCCACTCTCCATAAATTACATCACGAGAAAATGACTTTCAGCCCAGCTATAAACAGACAATTATGAGAGATTATGCATTGCCATCCTCAGGCAAACAGTGGTACTAGGAGAATGAGTCTGTAATGAGCAACACATACTGACAAGCGTTTTGGGTTTTATAAAATATGTTAACCATAAATTGCCTTCAGATTAAAAAACCAAAAATAGTGTACATAATTTAATGTAGAGGAAGTATGTGCACGGCACTTGTTATTATCAAGTGTTCTTATCAGGAGAAAAGTTCTTTTTCTGAGTAGCAAGATATCACTGTTCCTATTTAGCAAAATATTAAGCATAAGAACATATACAGAATTTTGCCTTTCCCAGAAGCTAGGTATGAACACTTTCAGTTAAGAGAGGACAACAGTTCACAACACATGGAGAGTCTTCTCCTTCTCTTTGCACTGTTTATTCTCACACAGGCACTCTGCCACAAATGCTTAAATCATAAACATACACACACACACGGAGTCTTGCATTCACTGCTTTTGGAAAAATGTATACTATAATTCTTCTCTCTTCCACTCCCTCCCCCCAACTCTCCCCCCCC
>VZTG01010151.1:2592-175316 GCA_013397845.1 Melanocharis versteri
GGAGGCCGGGCCGCGCCGCGGAGCGCTCCCTGCCCGCCGCCCCTTCGGCCCCCGGGTCCCGCGCGGCGGTTCTCCGGTGGGTCGGTGGGGTTGTTTCGGTGTTTTTAACGAGGCAGCTTCTTTGGGTTATAATGTTTTAAGAGCGTAGCAGTGTTTGGGTAAGCTTTAACTGCTGTTAAATACGTTTGGCAAAATCTCACTTAGAACCTGCCAGTTTTTCTGGTTTTGTTTGGTACTGGTTGCTAAGAACTTTACAAAGTGTAAGAGGGAATTAGTGTTTTA
This sequence comes from Melanocharis versteri, assembly GCA_013397845.1. Classification (NCBI taxonomy): domain Eukaryota; kingdom Metazoa; phylum Chordata; class Aves; order Passeriformes; family Melanocharitidae; genus Melanocharis; species Melanocharis versteri. The sequence continues at coordinate 2,875 of VZTG01010151.1, forward strand.
GTCTATTTAGTGTCATGTGAGACTATCTTGTATGACATAAGTGCAATTGAGGCTAAAGATCATTTCTGTCAGCATAAATGTTGTTTAAGTCAGAGCAGTGGGGTACTTTGAATGGGTGTGTTGCTATTTTAAAAAAGTGTTCTGAGTGGAAGAGTGGTGGAGAAAACTTAGGAGTAGGTGGATAGCTTGTGGAAGGGATTCTTTGAGATGTTGACAACTTAAAAATGAAACATTGTGTCACTGCTAGTGGTATTACTTAGGTTTAAAATGTCCTTCAGTGGAATGAGTCTAAATGTACTCTTAACAGTACTGTGTGTCTTTGGATTGCACAAATACCTGTGTGCTTTTTTTCCTGGAATGCTGAAAGATGGGAAGTCTCTCTGTTTCAGTGTTCCAGAAAGATTGCTGCAGTTATTTGAACTGCATGGTCTATTTCCAGTGCTACAGACATTCAAATAAGCCTCTGATTACTTAGCTCTATGTTATTTGTGTTTTCAGTAGCAAGGCATGGACTAACAGAAGCTTGCAAGAGTTTCTTTATTATAGAAATAGAAAATAACGCTGTGGAATTACCTTTCAATATGTAAATGGTTAATGAGACACCGTCGAAAGTGATATCCAGTCTGCATGTTTGACTGTTTATATTTTGAAGTACTTGTTTAGGTTCACTTAAATTACTTGTTTTGTCCATCTATGGTATTATTTGAACATAAGGAATAATTCTTATTTGCTTTCTGTGTGAAAAACAGAATGTATAGGCCTTGAATCCTGCACTGTCTTGAGTTACTAAAGGAATTTATTTTCTAAAACTACTTGGAAATACTGTTTTGGCCAGAAGATCTGTTGATGAGGTCTGTTTACAATCAGCAAGGAAAACATTGAGTTAAGTGAAAGTTGTAGTTTAGAAATTCTGGAAAAGCAACCTGTTTAACAGGAATGCTTTTAAATAGGGCAGTGCATTACAGCTTCTTTACAAGCAAGTTAGATTTGTATGTAAACTGCTGTAAGCATCACAGCTTAGGATTTTTTAAAAATACAGGTCAACTAGCTGTTATTCCCGTATGGAATTAAAGATACTGAGTAGTTTGTGTGTCTCTTCACAATACTGCCTGCAAACTGCTCACTTCTGCTGAGTTGAAGTGTGCAAAAGTGACTTTTTCCTTTGGAATGCTTGTGTCTCGCACTTAAGAGAGGTAATGCTATAGTGTGTGTACCACTCAGAGAATCAGATCATGTTCCAAGAGTGAAATTCAAGCGAATTAGTAGAATGGAACCTGAATTTAGCGGTATTAGAGCAAAAATTTGTGTGTGTATCTTTAGTATTGACAGATGTTTAGAGAGTGAACTCTGTTGTTGTGGCTCAACATCTTTGCTTATTTACTCAGCTTCAGCTTGACATGCATGTGCTGTGAAATGTTAAAGAGCTGGCTGAAAACCAACCAGTATGGGATTGGGACAGTCAGAAGGGAGAAATGTGTTGAAGAAGTGTCTGGTCCACTTTCTGTCCATTAATGTCCTGTTTTGTCCAAGTGCTTTAAAAGCCTTGAAGTACTTACTTAACTCCACAGTTAAAAGGTTGCTCTTTGTAACTATATTGCAGGAAGCCGTTTTTTAGCTTCAGTGTTTCAGCATACTACACAAGGTCTTTGTAGGTGGGAGACTTTTGTATTCACTTTTCTTGGGTAACTGAGTTAATTTATGGCCTTTGGAAGCTGTGGTGGAAACCACGGCTTTTGTGCTTGGGCAGAAGAGGTGCTGGTATGAGCATAGAGATCTGTTTTTGTGGTGAGGTAGGATGGCTTCAGCACGTTGTCTGCCCTCTAGATTAGTATTTTGTAGTAGCACCTTCACCTGTGACCCTTGAGCTTGCTGTGTGCTCTGCTGTCTCATATGCCGGGTTTAGGAATACTGTGTTATCTCAAGTTAATATCTCACTCCCAAATTCTAGAAGACCAGGTGTCTGGTTGGGTTATCCTAAGAGCAAGATGTAGAGCCATTGTTTTTGGCAAAACTTTTCACAGTGATAAAACAGGTATGGGTATATGAGAAATAATACCTTGCTTGTGTCTTCTTATTTTGGTAAGTTGGAGGAAGAGAGCAAAGAACTTGAGGAACTAGTGATCCTGATATTTTCAGGGTGGGAAGCAAGCCTGAAAGATCATGGAGAAGAAACACAGAGAAATGAACATCATGTTGAAAGCTCTGCATAGCATGTTTAATTGTTTCTGTAGTGTGTCAGGGTGCCAGCATCTGTTTTAGAAACTATATGCTACTAGGCAACTGAAGTAAAATATTTTTCCACTCTTGGATATTATATGTAGCTTTATAGCTAGTTTGGGACACTTCTCAGGAAATGGGATAGACTGACTTGAAAAGATTGGGAAGATGTTTAAGCTTAACTGTTTATGGAATAGCTCTTCACACAACATTGGCAAAAAATTGTTGGTATGAAATACAAGACTTTTCATAACCTTTGGTTATTTAATAGCTTCCATAACATGTCAAGAAACATGTTTAAAACGTTATATGTGATTTGGAATACGTGGAAAAGTTCCCACCTAACCCTTTGACTTTTCCTTCTTCTTGATGTTAGTTTGTATAGTCATCCCTTGATCCTGTTAAATGGATGTGTCTTTTCCTCTTAAACTTGAAATGTTCAATGATAGATCTGTGGGATGTGTTGCATGCCAGCTGTGGAAAAGAATACCAAAAGCACCTCAGCATACGATCTTACGGACCAGTGAAACTGTAACGCACTCCACTGGAGGGGGGATTTATGTTGTTAGGCATGTTGGCAGAATGGCAAAGAAGAGTGCCTGGGAATCACATAGTTGGGATTTGATTAATGATGGGAAGCAGAATAAAAGAGGAGATTAAAAAGATGTAGTGTGCAAAAGCAGAAACTGCCCAGTGGTGAGATTTGAGGATTGATTAGTTTCCTCAGAATGTTCTTAAAACTTCACCCGATTTCATTTTGAGTGAGATGATTCCAAATGTTTATGCAGTTTAAGCTGTGCATCTGTAAGGAGGGTGGAGTACATGGCCTGGTGGTCTCTGGCCTGTGTCCACTGGGCCTTCTTGAAAATGAGCTCTGAAACACCATAGGCCCCCTCTTGTCACCTGTGCCAAAAGATGCTTTTAAACATGAAGAAGTCTCTAAAGCCTTTTTATGATGATCAGGCCTGTCCTGGGTGAGGCTTGAGAAATGGCCATGTGATTTCCAGTTTGGTAACGAAACTTAGTTGGGATGGAGGACGAAAACTTCAAATTTTTTAGTGAAATGTAGTTTCTGAGTTTATTAAATATGCTCTAGAATAGCTCTTTCAGTACTAAAAGCATTCTGGTTGTTAATTGCAAAAGTGAATCCCAGGCCTCCCGTCCCTGTTATGGTGTGAGTTCGTTCCCTTCTTGAGTGACCATTGGCAGGATTTCTGACTGGATACCAGTATATAAAATAAGATTTTGTTGTACAAATTTAACTTTTGCTGTGGGTTTTTGAAGTGAATCCCATTATTTCCCCAGACTATTCTGTAAATATACATGATGATCCTTTAGAAGAGCAAAGCCTAAGACCCTAATCCTCAGTTGAGTGTTGCACATTTCTCTCTTGTGGGAGTAACCTAATTGATAGATTAAAAGCTTCAAGTAGTGTTTTATGCAGTGGCTGCAGGTAATGCTAGTTCAGGTGTGATTGCATTTTCCATTGTATTGTAACTGGTTTGAGCCTTTGTTAGAGCAGAAAACAAGGGAGTAGCAGATATTCTCAAGGCTTGCCTTGCTACAAGTTGATATTATTTCGGTACTGTTTGCATTGGGAGAGGAGTTATAAGCCACTGCCTCCACGGGGTGGATTTTTGCATCTTTGTAGCAGAGTGCTTATACAATTTGTGATTATCATAGAAATTGTGAAAATACTATGCTCTTTGCTTTTTGTGTGAGTATAGTGGAAACCGAGTCTTGTGTTTCCAATATACTTAGTCTGGAGGGGGGATAAAAGGTTTTTTTGTTTGTGTTACTTGTTTTGTTTTGGTTTTTTATCTGCTACTGTCTTGACGAACTTGCTGGATGTCCAAGTAACTGAAAGCTAAGTCTTCTAGAAAATAAAAAGTAGTCGGTTATATTTGACAACTCTAGCTGTTGTCACCAAACTTCTTGGAAAAGGCTGGAAAGTTTAGAGGCAGCTAAAACAAGGCTGTGGTGGTGGCAGGAACAGACCCACTTTTGAGTGAGAGGGGTTCCTACTGATGTAAGCATCTCCTTTCTGTAGGAACCCAAGGTTCACTTCATGTCAGTCCAGTTGGAAGTGCGCCTAGAAGTTGCAACAGCGCAGGCGTTTGTTCCCATCGGCTGTGTTTGTGTTCTTTCTGGCTATTCCAGAGGAGGAGTTTGTCACTGCTCAGGGCAGCTCTGAGGGGCAGTGGCATGTAGGTGTCCTTTCCTGTCTGTGAGGGACAGCTGTGGAAGGTACCGTGGGCTGGCTGTGAAGTGTCAGTTCTTCCTTTTGGCTGTGAGAAACAAACATTGATCAAAGGATCCTTCTCTGTGTGTACTTGATGCTGATGATGGGCTTTTTGTTACAGCTTTAAGCCACAACTAAATAGCAAAAAATTGTTCACTGAACACTGTATTTAGTGAAAATTGTTTGATAAAGGAGATGATAAAGGTGACATTAATGAGAGGTCTGCATTTCTTAATGATCAACATAAAAAACTAAATGTGTCTTTTCAGGCTGTTTGCCTGTACTCTAAGGGCTAAGGCTCTCTTCTAGAGTCACTTACAATATAAAAGTTCATAAATATTTCTGATATGAGTAATGTGATTGAAGACTGAACTTACGACTTCTCAGCCCATTAATGTTTGATTGCTTTAATTACTCAGCAGTTGTGCCAGCTGCAGTTGTCTTAATATGACTTCAGTCTTAGACTGTCCCATGCTTTTTTTTTCCTGTGACTGCCTGGTCCAGTATGCCCTCCTGCTGTACTTAAGTATGACTTATTTTGAGAACAAAAACCAAAGAACTTTAACATAGCTAAACTGAGTATCAGCTACACTTGGCCTGGATGCTCTGCTTCAAAAATGCAAATTTATAATTTGCAAAAATGCAAGTTATAAATATAAATTAATCCCTAATGCCTTGGTTATTGACTAGGGAATTTAGTTGCCCAGATTGGAATTGGAGAGATAGGATATTGAAGGCAGACAAGAATAATTCTGAATCTTTGATGTATGGGGGTGTCTGTGGAAAAAAGATTCAAAGTCTGGAAAACCCATGGGGTTTATGTATGTATTTATTTATTTATTAAATATAGGAAGCACCTGCAGATGTTTTTCACTATGGGAAACTGGATGCCTTTTAGGGCATAACAGAAAGCAATGATGTTAATACTTGTAGAAGATTTTTTTCTTTGAAATGCCCTGGTCCAGGCTTCCCCTCCTCTGGACTTTGGAACTGTGAAGTTTAACTTGCAATCCTAGACATAAGGCTGGAGATTAGAATGCAGTAGGGTTGGTTTTTTTTCTTCCCATGTTCAAGTTGTAGCCCACTGCAGCCAAGAAGGAAATTTTTTATAGAGACAGTAAATATTTCTAATATGGTACTGATCTCATCCTTGTAAGAAGAAGGGATTATAGGTTATCCAAATGTCTATAACTTTTTAAAAAATTATTGTAGGTAGTGAAGCCACCTAAGAAGTCTTGTTTTAGACTTTAAGGCATTTCAAACTAAGTTAATTTCTGTGCCACTTGGCATAGCAGTAACTTGACTTTTTGGAATGGTAATAAGACTGTCTTGACAAAAGTCTGTGTGGAGCCCTAAATGTTACTGAAAAAGATAGAAGACTTAAGTTCAGGTCTTAAGTCAATTGATTTCTAAGTGTTCGGCTCAGCAGGGTATTTCTCTTTAGGGCTCTATCATGTGATGCTGTAATGAATACCATTTTAAATTCTGAGCTTGCATTTTAAATAGCTTGGTTTCTTTGAAACTTTATGCTTTAAATCCCTTGAGTAGGCATAGGGCACAGAACTATCACTATAGTTTTGTGTAACTATACCCTATTAGTGCTGTTTTCAGTCTTGCTTTTGAATTAGTTTTAGCAGTGTGTGGTCAGTAATTCCTAGTTAAAGTAACACGTGGTGAGAGTTGAGGCTCTTCTTGCAGCAGGAGAAAAGTGTTGGCAGATAGATTGGTAGTTCAGAGAAAGAACGTGTAGGAAGGAATGGATGCTGACAGTACTGTGGTGAGTTACTGTGTGGTAGCCTCTCTTGAAAGGGCACAAAAACAATGAAAGAAAACAGCCAGTTGAAGGAAGGGTCATTTCAAAAGGACACTGTGTCCCTTAACTGTGGCATACTGCTTGATTGGCTTTTCTAAACTCTGTTTGCAAGTACATACTAGGGTCCTTATGGTATTGCACAGCTGATGATCACCTCAGTGTAAAAATTTAGACTAATCACGCTTTGGAAACAGTATTATTAAGAGCTACTGCTAAATCTTTGAGACAGATTTGCCCCAGAGTTGCCACTTGTAACTGTGGTAGAATTTTGAAAGGCACTCAAACAAATCAGCTCCTCTGATGCTCCAGAGAGAAGCATTGAAGTGGAATTTTAAAAAGATTATTTTGAAGATCACAGAGAAAATAGTAGGTTTGGCATTTTTTTAATGGAACCTCAGCTTTTTTTTCCCTTAAACTAGGGTGAGTGTTGCACGTGGAAGAAGGTGGCTTATTCTGTTTGGCAGTCTTGATTTTTGTGGAATTGTCCAACAAAATAGAAGAGTTCCGTGATGAAGGCATTACTTCTGTTCGGTTGAGATACCAGAGGCACCTGTGCCTAAAAAAATATCATGTAATTGCTCTCTGTGTGTGGTTTGTAAAAGCACAGCATGGCAAAACTCACGTTACTGGAGTCTCCAAAATACAAATTGCCTGTTGGACTGGGGAGTGGGAAAGAAAGGAAGCATTAACGTAATAGCCACTTCAGACTTCGCTGGGAAGGCTTTTTGCACTTAAGTTTCATGATTTTGCAGGGTTTCTAATCTCTTTTCTGGAACGTATTTTGGCATGTACCTAAGTAAAAATTACAGTAATTCGTTAAACTTATGTAGGTGAGAATTGGTGAAATCTTCCCATTCAAAGAAGTATTTTCTTAGTTTTCAAAGATGAGTGTCTCAGAAAAGTCAAGCTGGTCATGCTTTTTTAATGCTCATTGTTTAAGTTACGTTGGATAGTTGTCTTCATAGCATTCTATATTGTGGAAGGAGGATATTGAGTCACTATTCAGCTCTCTTATTCTTTGAGCGATAAATTAATCTGACGGTTTGGCATCAAGTACTTAATTAACATTTCATATGTATTAGAATATTTTCCTTTTCTAAGTACTTACCTTCATTCTCAGGATATCTGCAGATGTGGGGAAACTGTTGTATAGACTGTTTACCCTGAATATATTGAGTATGTTCTGTGAAGGAAAGCAGAGTGTTCTTGCTTGGTTAAAGGCTCAAATAAAGCTGTAAGATTGGCACTAGGCTGGGGAAGAGTCCAGGTGACACCAAAGCGCTTTGCTAAATGCCTATACCAAACTCTAGAGAAGTGAATATGCTAAAGTATCATCACTCCCCTTGGATCTAAGTGCTGCTGCTGTGTTTTGTTTCTCTTGCTTGGCATTGGAAGAACTTTTCTACTTTTGTCCTAGGGACTGTATTATTGAACTTGAAAATACTGGGATTGTAGAAAAAGGTATATAGATGGGGCTTAAGCTCTTTGGTAAATCAAGTGAATTTAGTGGTCTTTGCCCAAGAGTAAATCAAAATAAAAGATGTTTTAACTGGCTTAAATTAAAGATTAAAAAAAGAAATATCTTCGACTTCTCTTTTCATGATGTTGGATCTGAACACTCTTTGAAGAGTGTTAGAGATTCTAACTTTCGTTTTGAAAAGCAAAACATGTTTATGATACTGTCATTAGGGGAATATTCAGCTTCTGTATGCATATAGGGTGGGCTGAATAGTTCTGTCAGTTTTTTTCAGGACATGGTGCCATTTCTTGATATCCTTATTAAAAGAACTTGAGAACTTGCAGCTGTCAAAACTTATTTTAATGGTTCTGTAAAGCTTAGTATGATGAAAACCAGGAAGATTACTCTTACCCACAGCCTTTAACTAGTGCAGTTCTTGTAACTTGCAATGAAAATTCAGGTTACCTGAACAACAGGTCCCAGAAATCTTTAATGAAATTGAAGAGTTAGCAAGAATTTACAAACTGCTTTGGATTTAATTTTGAAGTTGCTAACTTCATGTAAGGGTCCACTCCAGTTCTGGCAGCAGCTGTAGCTGACTGGAGCTTCAGGAGGCAAAACATTGATGTGCTCCTAGAAGCTGCTGACTTCCATTTCTGAACTGCAAATGGTCTTCAAGTATACTTTTTGACAAGACTGGGATTTTGCATGAAAAAAAGAAAGCAAATAACAGACATGAGTGCACTGTCTATACGCAAAGAAGACTGGTGTCCTGGTTAGAAGTTGCTGAAGTAGCTTTCTTTTACCTCCATGTATTTTTCATGTGCCTTAAATTTTGGTTTATGTCCAACTTTCAAGGTCTAATCCACAAAGGGAATAGGAGGATGAACTTGAGAAAAAAAAATCCAAACCCATTGCACTCCTTGGACTAGTAAAATGAATGGAATAGAACACACACTTATCAAAGAAACCTCTGGTAAAATTCATGCCTTTCAACTTAAGGCTGTGTCTTTGAGTTGCAGTAGTTGTTTCTAAAATGTTCAAACGAAAAAGTTAAGTTTACTGCTAAAACAGTGAGTCAGTATTACTGGGGTTTTTTGCATTTCCAGGGTAGTAGTACAGGAATTCAGGACTCATTTACACTTGCAAATTATCAGCTGGTTGAGACAACAGTAGGACTGATGTTGAATTGTCCAAGTTCAACATCGCTCATCTTATTTGTCAGATTCACGAGAATTTTACTCTGCAATCCTGAGCAGGCTTGAGGTGATATAATTTAGGCAAAGATGGAAGGGTCAGATCTTCATTGTGCTGTCCCTAATGGTGTGTTCCTTCTTCCTTGGCTGCACTGGCCCTGGCGATTGACAGACCTTTTGAGCTGTTTCATCCCATGGTAGTGGCAGAAAAACTCTTCTTCCTCCTGCATTTTCCGCTTTTGGAGCAGGTTTTTTCATTTGGAAATGACTTGGCAGAAGTTTCATCAGTGTTGGGGAGCCAACAGAGGGAGACTGCACAGCAGGGGGTTCAACAGAGCTGCTTTGCATAAGCTAATTTAGCATCCTAAAGCACTCCTGTAGGAATTTCAATCCTTATCTCATTCTGTATGGAGATGGTGGCATTTCAGCATACAAATGTATCCTCTAAGCAAGGTGTTGGGAACTGATAGCCAAAGCATTCAAAGTTTAAATCCTGACCTAAGTGAGATGCTTCTTAGTGTTTAAAAATTGCCTTGGTTATCATGAAGATTTTTCCATCAACTTAATTAGCTCACAAATGAGAATTCTCGACTAGTTCAGATGCAGCAATGTCATGGCCCTTCAGCTCTCACTGCTACCAAATTGATGGTTGTGGGCAACGCTTTCAGGTCAAATTTCTTTGAGAGCCAGCTGTCCAAGAGGTTACTTAAAAGTTTTTGGGAAGAGATGTTCCTGATTGTATAATAAGCCCTGAGTGTTCTAAGGAGTGCACATTACTTTGATTTTTCTCACCTGACATTTGGAGAAGTGTGGTAAGGAGCAATGCTGAGTCTTAAATTACGATTTCACGGTGCTCTGCCTAAATGTAACATTAAACAGCTTTGTATTGCTAGACTGTGCTTTCACTGGGGGATCTTTCTGGGCCAGTAAGCCAGTGGAAGAAGGGAAAAGAATCTACTATTTTGTTCTTCAGCTGTTGCATGTGTGTTGCATAAAAATTCTTGGACTTGTTCTGGCCCAGAGAGGTGATAGAACTAAATCATACTGTGTCCTGTGCTTCCCTTTATTAGTTGTACTTGAGACTCTTATTGTTCCAGAAGAGATGCTGGTGTTCTGCTAGTGGTTTTGTCAAGCTTATGTAACAACTTTATTTCAGATATAGTGAGTTATATAAGTTAATGCATGCAGTGAATTACTGTAAGAGCAGCACTATTCAGCAGCTTGCAGTTCTTGCACTTTTTTACCGGGATGCACAAAGGTAGCATTGGTTTCTATTAGTAGAGACACTTGTTTGGTTTCAGTGTTTGGGCCAGTAGAGATGCATGGGAATGGTTTGAGAAGCAGATGTGGCCCAGTTCATGCAACATTAATAAAATTGGTTTAGTCCTCTTTATGGCAACTTCTCACATAGTGGTTAACTTCTTTTATCTAAAAATGTGTGAACAAAGTTTGTTAGGTAATACTTAAAACAGACTTTACCGTGCTGTTGCATTTCACGTGCAGATGGATCCTACCCTGGGTAGTTGTGCCTTGCTTTGTTTTCTGGGTGTATCAGATAAACATGAACATGGGTGTGGTCCTAGTTGTGATGATGAGTCTTCATAGTTCTATGTTTGAATGTAATCCTTCAACACTTCCATCCTGCCTTTGCATGTTACCTTCAGGTCTAAGGTTTTGACCTTCCATCGTTTGATACTTCTTCATGACAAGACCGTATTAACTTGGCTGAACTATTGCTGAATGTAAGCTATCCCTGGATGTAGGAAAGTCAGACTTAAAAAGACTTTGACCTCATCCAGTCTGGTGATTCTTTTTTTTATATTATTTTATGGAAAGCACTCCTGTGGGTTTTGGGGAGTTCTTTTGTCCCTTTTTTCATAATGCAGTACCTAATCTATGCTGCAGAGAGGATCAGTCTGAGCCAATAAACCATCTGTACCACGAAGTGGAAGTCACTCTTTAGATCAGGCTCTCTACTCTTGCAGATTCTGAGGTGGGCTGAAAAAGTCCTGATTGAGCAGAGCAGGGTTCTGGTGGCACACCCTTCACAGGGAATGCTATAATAAATGCACTGCAAGTATCTTGCTAATTTTGATTACCCCAGTGTCTCTAATTTACTGTGTAATCCTACTGTATTGAATTCAGAAGCCAGCTGTTCTGGTGCTAGACAATGGTATTTAGACACTGAAGTTTTCAAACAGAAAGCAGAGTAGAGAAATAGCAAAGGCATGCTTGTAAAGGGAGTAATAATAGTGTTTTTCACTTGGATAGTTCTACTAGAAATTGAAATCTGTGGATCTTAAGAATGTGTAAACTCTTCTGAAAGTGCATTAAGCTAAGCAGGCTTTTTACTTTGTTTCCACATGACATAATTGAAGAAGTGATGTCCTCTCCCTTTTTGTAGCTCTGCTTTGGAACATAGATACACTTTTAAAATGCAGAAACAATAACCTAGAAAACTTCAGTAAAGTGAACTGAGTACAGGAAATTTGTTTACTTTTTCTGCTCTAGTTCATCACTTGACTCACAGAGGATTGGCAGGTCTTTCAGGCATGTAGACCTGAAGGTCTGCAGGTGAAAAAATGCATTTAAAAGACCTTTAAGAGAATTCTGGTCAGTGTATTACACTGAGCTTCAATTCATGTGTATGTTGGTTACTAAAATAACCTGAGAAATTATCTTTAAGGTCCTTTCCAACCTAAGCTATTCTTTGAATCTGTGATCTTTAGGTTGACAGAGACCATCTGTTAAATCACCTGCAAAGATCAAAAACCAGCTTTGAAGACACAGTTCCTTATATTTAACGGGGAAGGTGTAAAATTAAATCAATCTTCTCTTTGGCAGAATACCTGAAATGCTTTTGAGGTGAATAGTTTGGGTTTTTTAGCTGAAGATATATTTGTGACAAACTGATAGCAGAGCTTCTCAGCCAAATACTGAGTAGTCACTGACCTGAGTTAATAAACATGCCAATAATTTTGCTACCCCTCTTAGTTGCTAGTACTTTATTTTCCATAAACAATATTACCCATGTTCCCGAAAGGAACCAAAGTATTGTCTTGCTTGAAACTTGTGTTAAAGCAAAATCAAAAAGCCCCTCAAAGTGTGGAAAGTGAAGGTGAATTTTTTGTTTTAGAAATTCTTCCTGCAACTACTACAAACAAGTAATTGGAAAGAAAAATCAGTTGGTAGGATGCTTTTTCTTGCCTGTTTGGTGTTGACTAAAGCACAGACAGGTAAGTGTCACACTGAAGCCAGTTGAAGATATCTAATGGAACTCTTTAATTCTTCCAGTGTGAAGCAAAGCAACATGAAACTATCAAAAGTAGAGATTTTCGTAATGGTGACTGAATGCTGTCTTAATTCAGCTTGTTACTCAGGAGGCCTGGATGTGTTCTGTGTTGGTTTTTTCCAAGTTGGCCTGTTTTCAGATTGAAACTGACTGAATTCTTGATATACTTGTACTGACATAACAGGCATAATGCTTCTTAGTTTACTTCTGTGAAGGTTTGTGGATAAATGATGTATTTAAATAAGGGAATAGTTATGAAGATAGGAAAAAAACTACTGCAGAAAGCTCTAGTAATGGGTATTTCAGATCTTCCAGATCTGAAGATGTTACTTTATGGGAAATTGCTAATAGTTTTTTTTAAAGTCTGGATTTGTGTTAGATTTCAGTGAAGTGCAGATTATAAAGGCAGTTTAATTTCAGTGAGACAAAGAAGTTTCTTCCTTTGACTCCCCAAAATGGAAGGAAATGTTAAAATTGCTTTAAAAGTAAATAAGTAATTCAGATGAGATGCTGCTTTTGATTTTGTTTTCAGTGTATGCTCCACTGAACTGACACTTCTCTTCCTAGCAAGTTGTTTCCTTCCTCTGTTCATGGGTTGTACTTGTTGCAAAACAATCCTTAGTGTTCATGCAGTTGTTGAGCTATTGAACAGAACCTATTAACAATATTAAATTATACAATTTTTTTTTTGTCGTTGTAGGAAGAAATCTGCTTCATCTAATTCAATGCTAATTCAGTCCTGCTAATCTGCTAGTACTGTAGATTGAAAGATTTTTTTGCTGTTGCCAGGATACCCTGTAATGGGCAAGAAGCCTGAAAGAATACAAAACGTTCTGATTTTTTAACTTTTAAAAACTTTTGTGTTTAACAGGTAAGAAAATATTAAATTCACCTACAGCAGTAGATTTAGCTTCTGCATCTATAAAGCCTTATCTTAAAGCATTCAGAAACCACTTAAATTTTAAGCTTTTCATGTCCCTGATGTCCACTAAAGTCACCTGGTTTCTGTAGGTTCACACTTACTGCTTTCTAAGCTGCACTTCCTTCTCCAGGCTTTATGGCCATGCCCTCCCTTTTCTTGCAGCTTTTTTTCTGACTACTTTCTAGCTGGTTGATTCTGACTTTGTCTTTTAACCTACCCTGCTTTTGCACTATCTTCTTTTTCCACCCTGCTTTGGTTTACTCTGACAAGCAGGGGTGTTCCAGACACACCGTTGTGGATATTCTGTTCGTTTTACAGTGTTTTGCTTTTGTGCCAGGAAGTGTATGTGCTGCCCAACGTTTTTGAAAGAGTTTCAAAGCAAATGTGTTCATGAACTGACGTGTAGTATGAGTGATGTTTATAGATTATTATATTGAAGTAATACTGTCTTCTGCAATTGAATTTTTTGGTACTAAACTTCATGTTTCAGTGCAAAAGTGTCTTCTGGGTAGCTATGCATTGTTTAGCTTACATTTTATATTAATATGGAATTGTGCTTTTCTCAGTGCAAAGATATCTTCATTTTCATTTTGAAGCTAATTTGGAGAATTCAGAATAGGAAAAATCTAACTGAATTCTGTGACTATTTTGTGAATATTTTAAATTTCTAATTGGCTGTTGACATGGAATTACTAGAAAATGATTCATCTTCTCTACTTGGGCAGGAGAGATTAGTGTCTAATTTGTAGTTATTGCAGGTAATTAAGATCTTTATTAACACTTTGTCTGTGGTTTGAGATAGTGTAGGAATTGACGAGGATATGCTTGTTGCTTGGTATTAAATTGCTCTTGTTAATTCACTGCAGACTGTAGATTTCACATGTTTTTTGTACTTCTATTAAACAGTTATGACCTCTTGAATTTTGGGGGATTGGTGTCTTGTCCAAACTTTAACTAGTTTGGATTTATTTACATGCTTCATGTCAAAGCTATTGATTATTGGTGCATTCAGTCATAAGGGGGGGTGTATATGCACATGCATGTATATGTACGTGTATATATATATATATATATAATGTATTGTGTAAAAGATCGTAGGATTACAGAATAGTTAGGGTTGGAAGGAACCTCTGGAAATCATCTAGTTCACCCCCCTGCCAAGGCAGGGTCACCTAGAGCAGGTGACACAGGAACATACTCAGCTGAGGCTTGAATGTCTCCAGAGAGGGAGACTCCATGGCCTCCCTGGGCAGCCTGTTCCAGCGCTCTGCCTCCCTCACTGTAAAGAAATTCTTCCTCGTGTTGAGGCGGAACTTCTTGTCATTTAGTTTATGGCCATTGCTCCTTATCCTGTTGCTGGGCACCATGGAAAAGAGTCCAGCACCAGCATCTTGGCACCCAGCTTAGATATTTGTATGCAAGAATGAGATGCCCTTTCAGTCTTCTGTTCTCTGGCTAAAGAAGCACAGCTCCCACAGTCTCTCCTCATAAGAGATGCCGCTGACCCCAAATCCATCTTTGTGGCCTCTGCTGGACCCTCTCCAGTAGTTCCTTTTCTTTCTTGAGCCATGGAGACTGGATTGACCATAGCACTCCAGATGTGGCCTCCCTAGGGCTGAACAGAGGGGCAGGATCTCCTCCCTCGGCCTGCTGGCCACACTCTTCCTGATGCACCTTAGGATACCGTTGTCCCTTTGGGCCACAAGGACACACTGCTGACTCATCCACAAATGTATTTTTATAGTTCTCATCTAGATAGGAGTGCAGCTGGGATTTGTAAATAAGGGAGACAAATCAGGGTAAAAGTGGTTTCACTTCAGTTCTTAGCTGTTCTGTAACAATAGCAGGCTCCTCCTTCTTGTGTCTGATAGGGGAGTGAAAGTCCCTGCTTA
The DNA here is from genome assembly GCA_013397845.1 of Melanocharis versteri. Taxonomy (NCBI): domain Eukaryota; kingdom Metazoa; phylum Chordata; class Aves; order Passeriformes; family Melanocharitidae; genus Melanocharis; species Melanocharis versteri. The sequence goes on from VZTG01010151.1 coordinate 17,908, forward strand.
ATAACTTGCCTCAGTAGGAGGTGGCACCTTGTTAAAGAGCGTTGGGAGATCACTATCTGTCTTCATACAGTTTTGTGGCGTGTTTTTCTCCCTGTCAAGAAAAGTCTGCCACGTGGCATCTCCTAAATTTCTCTCAAGAGGATGTAGTTACCCTCGGAAAGCATAGTAGTAGTTAGCAGAGGAGTGTGTGTGCTGTGAGTGAGTATAGTGTCTGCAAGGAAGCCTGTCGTGACATCAGGGCACCACTGTGGTGGCAGTGTATATGGCCAGGTATGGCCGTCCTGGGAGCTGGGGAGGCTGTGGCCTGAGAGATGCGCTCATGTGGGAGAAGGAGGCTTAGGTAGATGGAGGGCCCCTTTTTGGGGATCACTCCCCTGTTCCTGCCCCTCCTTTGGCCCTCTGCCTCCCCTCGTGCTTAAGCTTCAGCCTGCTCTTCATCCTGTGTCTGGGGTCCCCTGCATGAGACAGTGGTGGCAGTTTTTCAGGAGGGTCAGAGACCCTTGGTAACCTCCTACTCTGCAGCCCCCTGTGCCCAGCAGTGGCTGAGAAGAGGGTGAAGCATCCAGAAATTCTGCTGTGAGGAAAGAAGTGCAGCCAGCCTGCACAAGATCTCCCAACAAGAATTGTTGCTTGGTTTTGTTCCCTTTTTAGTATGTCTTCTAGTTTGTTATGTCCATGGACTAGGAAGGAATGTGCGTGGTATTAGAAGTATGTAATAAATTGTTGAGATAGAGGTGTTTTATTTTCTATTCTATTTAATTCCTATTAATTTCAAACCATCTATTTGCTCCTTTCTCCACCGAGTTTCTTTGAAACTTCACTAGCTTATTATAAGTAATGAAGTATTTCTTTTCCACTAGGTCTCACATTTGTGACGTGAACAGGCTGTTCTGACACTGAAGAAACAGCTACATGTTATTTTGTATTCACTTGAGACTTGTATTCTGTGTCAAATTGATCTTACATTTTGTTTAAGAAATGTAGCAACTGTACCAAGAAAACTCTCCTTTATTACTGCTTTTATTTTTTATTTTTGTGATTGCTGGGTGTAATGTAAAGTACTGTTATTAAATCTAGGGACTTTGAACAGCAACTTACATCTTTCTAGCTAATAGTACTCAATGAACCTCACTGCTTTGACTCAAATTTATTTCAAATAGGTTAGGACAGGCAGTTGTAGACAGCAAGTTTACAATGGGTGATGCTCTGCTGAGTACAGCAGGCAGTTTAAAAAGTAGCAACTGGAGTGTCTTCTGTCATTTTGGGTCCCTGGTAATTCTCTTTAGCTCTAAATTTTTTTCAGACATGCATTCATGCTTAGTTTTGTTTTGAAGAGATGGGCCACTTTCGGTGTCAAAATAAGCGCTTTACAAAAGCTAGGACAGTGTATTATTACTGTCCATTGATTGGAGAAAGGAGACCCCCTGCCCCAAACTGGAATCTAACTGGCCATACCTAGATGGTAACTAGCTGAGGTTATGTGAAGCTGGCAGAAGGGCATGCTTGGCATTTGAAATAAATCTCTTAATGTGGTCAAAGGTCTTAGAAGATAATGTACCAAAATTTTTCATGATAAAAGCTTAATGATTTATCTTCATCATTACTTTGTCCTTTCTTAAACTTACCTACCTACTTGGTTTTTAGGAGGCAACGGATTCTTTGCACTGGAAATCCTTTTATTATTAAGAAATGCAAGGCCATCTTAAAATCAGGGGCTCCTCTGGTGGTTGCTCTCCTTGCATCCAACACCTAGGTTGGCTTTTGCTACTTGCTACACAGAATTTATAAATCCTGTTTTGCTGAAGTATGCTACATCACTTAAGATGTGTTTCAATCATGGAAATGTTTGTTGGTGCAAAAGTAACTGATTTTCTTTTCCATTTGTGTACTTGAACTCTATAGTAAGAAAATACAGTGGTGCACAAAGAAAAGCGACAGATTCTGAGTTTGTTGCAACTCTATATGTAGTATTTCTCAGAATTTCACATATTACAGATTCTTCAGCTTGACCCTAATACACTTAAAGTTTCTCTTGCTTGAAAAATGAAACTGGGCGTTGCAGTAAAATCTGTGAAGTTCCTACCAGAAGCTCTGTGTATATGCCTTTGATATCTATGTAGTTGCCAGGTAAAAGAGCCTTCTGCTGGCTACTGAAATCCTTCTGGTTTTCCTTCTACACTGGTCTAGATGCCCATGTCTGCTTGGAGCTGCCAATTCTCTAATGTGGAATTCTGAGGTACCGAGTCGGAAGGAACTCAGTGTAAAACACCCTTCTCATGTTTGTTTAACCTAAGTATGAGGCTTAAAAGTTCATCTCAAAGGAGCAGCTTAGTTTAGTTTTCTTATTTACTGAAAAGACATCTGGATGCCTTTAAAGACTTGTTAGTCTGTTTTGTAAGAGGTTCAGTCTAGGAGATGTGGTCCAGAATTAAACCATATGCTTTCCCGGCTGGAATTCACATCTTAGTCTGGTAGCTTGAAAACAGGAATGTGTCTATTCAGGAAAGGCGTGTGACAGCTACCGTCACTTGAAGCTGCAGAGAGACTTCATGATACAACTGTTACCAACTTTTTTTGATGGAAATATCACTTAAGCACTTGACCTCCAGAAAGAACCACTGATTAGTTACTGTTAAAAATACTTGTATGGTTTTCTTTCCCTGTAACAGATTTAATTTTCCTTCTTGGTCTGAAAGGATTCTTTCTAAGCTTTATTTCTTCCATTTAGCAAATAATAGAAGTGAGAAGTTCAGTTACCTGTGTGCCAGCAGTTGAAAGCAGGCTTTCTTTCCTATGTTGAACTGCTTTTTTCTTTTCAGATTTAAGTCAAGTGTTTCTTACATGGAATGCTATTCAGCATTCATTCAGAGAAGAATCTGTTAACAATATTAATTAAGAAAACAAAGCAGTATTTTTCTGGATATTAGATGTTACTCAGGATGTTGAATTGTCGTAAGTTGTACATCCATCCAAGCTGATGTAAACTTTCCTAAGTACTGTTTAATGAACTGGATGTCAGTCTCGCTTACTGGGAACTTTCAGAGATTATAGAAAACTAATATGTTACAAAAGACAGTCAAATACATGCAGCATCTTTACCTTCTTTAACACATTTTGTCTTTCCATCTATGAGAGTTTTTAACATTATCCTGGATTATTTTGCTTCTTGTAGTTTCTAATCTTGAGCACGTCTCGTATTTGGAAGTCTTTTGTATCTCGCATTGAGTCCAAATGTCTTTTTCTGCTCCTACTAAAAGTGAAGTAACATTGGGAGTAATACAACCCATTTGACCAATGGAGTTTTTTGTTAATCTGCAGGTAGTGAAGTTTTGGAAGGAGCACACTTGGGAGTTTCGGACAGAAGGCCTAATGCCAACTCTGTTAATGGGACTAAAATTTGAAAAAGCATGATGATGATTCAGAATTTCAGGATCGGTAGATTTTGGGAGGGAGGGGAGAACAGTAGGCTCTGAGAAAAACAGCAGTAACATGTTTTCATTTTAAAACTTCCAATCAAAACTATGCTAGCCTGATTCTGGATTACTGTCAGTAATAATGCCTAAGAAAATTCTCCTCTCTTCAGGGTTCCTGGACTTTCCCTTTGGCACAGTTTATGTTGTTTATTTTTCCTTATTTCAAAGGACCTGGGCTCCTGTTGAGAAGTGATGGAATAATCTGTGGCCGGCACCTGACATGTTGAGGGAGCAGCCCCTAAAAGAGCTTGCCTGGGAGACAGTTTGTGAAATAACGCAGTAACATGTTTGCAGTAGTATGCCTCTTTTTTTATTGCTCTTTTCCATTGTTGAATTTCTCTTGAAGTAACTAACTGAGAAATACATTGAAGCTACTGAAATGAGCATTAATCACTACAGAGGTATTTACGTCTGGAATTAGTGTTGATAGTGGTTACTTACAGGGATGGTACTTTCACTAATTGGGGCAAGGGGAGGGATTTGATTTACTTTCTAGAGGTTTAAAAATCCCAATCAAAAAATATCCTCTGGCTTTAATAATGCACTAGTTTCACTTCCTTACAATAAATTTGTGTGTAGCTTGCACTACCCACAAGCCAGTGTTTTCGTAACTGTGTAAGTTGATTTAAGCTAGTTTGTGAGATTAGGTGTGTTAAACCCTGCTTGAAAGTTTACTAATGCTTTTAGTACAAAATAATTTTTTTCTGCTTCCTAATTTTTAAGTACTTGGATGGGATGTTAGAAAAGTACCAATACTGCAATTGAGTAAATCTGCACATTGCTTAATTGATTTTTATTTGAATCCCATATCTTTATAAACAGAAAGCTGTGTAATCTAGGGCCAGTTATGAATGTTACAACTTCTGAAAAAAGGTTAAGCAGAGTAAGCTGGTATCATGTGAGCAGTATGTAGTGGTTAAAGCAACAATTAAAACCCTCAAAGCAATTAAAATCTCTCTATAGTGAATACACCAAGCTTTACAATATTTAGGCTGAATACTGAAAGTCTTGCTAATGGAAGGATTGTGCACACAAAGGTTTTGCTAGATCCTCGAAGTTGTTTCTGTTTCCAAACTGCTCAAGTACTAAATTTGACACAGTGCTGTTCTAAGTAGCTGTAGTGTGCATGCTGAATCAATTTTAACTTGGAAATAAGTGCTTAAATGCTGCCTCTTGGTTGCAAAAGAATTAGATATTTCTATTCTAATTTTATGGGGTGTTTTAAGTGTATGACAACAGCATAGTTGGATTATGGCCTTTAAGCTTGCTCCTGTATACAGCCTACAGTTTACAGAAGTGTCCTTGCTAAAATAATACTATTCACTGAAATTCTCTGCCTTAACTACATGTCCTCACAGCTGATATTGCTAATGCACAGCAGTAACTAATACTTTGAATTAATCTTTCACATTTGGAAATTACTTACTAAAGGAGCAAAGGGAGTGTTTCTTTCTTTCTTAAAGAGTGCTGCTCAAAACTGCTGCTTTCGGTGGTAAAGAAAGGAAAATTTTTTTACTGTGTTCTAGTATCTCTAGTATCTCTTTTCTTAAATCTTAAAATCTGCATTCATTTAAGCCCCACTAATACTGTGTCAGAGGTCAAATGTCATGTAAAAGCCCTGTTTCCAGGGCTGGAGGGAAATGAAGTGTTTGTATTGGGCTTAATGAGAGGTGAAAGCAATAATTTATTGGATATATTGTAGACTGAAATACTCTTTTCTGATAGCACAGTTGTCTCAGTAGCAGCTGTTCACAAGGTGTCTTAGAGAAACAGAATTAATTTAGAGGTACCGGAAGGTGAAGCTGGGAAAAGGTGAAGCTTTTCATTCTTACAGATCTGTTACAGCCTCTTACAGTGTTTCAGTGGTTGGGGCCACTGCCCTTGACATGTTTGTATAACACATGATGATCCTCTCCTGTCAGGTTTGTGGAGGCAGGGACAATTAGCATAGTGTTGAAATTAGCTCCTGCACTCTGAAGTGTGCTGCCTGCAAACTAAAATTCTTTTAATGCCTCTACCTTTGTGGGTGTTTTCTTCAATGGTGGGGGTGGTACTTCAGTGCAATTATGCTCTGTCCATTTCATCTTCGCCCAGCTCAATTAATTGCTGAGCAAATCGTTCTGAACCTCTGACTCAATGCATAGATTAAAAATAAGAAATGGGAAGAGTAAATTTTGTAAATTGAAAACCAAAGTTCGTACATTTTTCTTTAATGCAAATTAGCATGTTCCTTTCATGTAAGTAAAACCCTGCCTAACTCTTACCTTTGGATGTTAGAATAATGGCTACTGCTAATATACTGCTATTCTTCTTACACAGACCAGCATGTTTTGGAAATTTGATCTCCATTCGTCATCGCACATAGATACACTTCTAGAGAGAGAAGATGTAACACTGAAGGAATTGATGGATGAAGAGGATGTTCTACAGGAGTGCAAGGCTCAGAACCGCAAACTTATAGAGTTTCTGCTGAAGTCAGAATGTTTGGAAGACTTAGTTTCATTTATTATTGAAGAGCCACCTCAAGACATGGATGAAAAAATTCGATATAAGTAGGAAAAGTTTTGGGGTTGGGGGAGATTTGGAAGGTGGAAAGAGGACTAACTTAATCTAGTTAATTTGATATTTGAATCCCTGTGTGCTGGTGTATAGTACAGTATTGGTGTGTTTTAGATTAAGTATGTTTTCAAGAGGATTCATAGAACTTCTAAGTAAATCATTCTAGTATATGCATAGTTTTCAAGTGGAAGCTTCTTATCCACAAATGCTTCCAAAACCAGTTCATGTCCAAAGGAGTTGCCAAAAAAAGTCCAACCAGACCTCACATTAAGAATTCTGTAGTTGTGATTAAGAAAACAGTTGAATGAAAAACCCTTTTTGGGTAGTGTTGCTCCATGGTTAGCTTTGTTTTGTTGACTTGTAAGATGTTTTAAAGATGCCTTTTAGAATATTCGTGGTACTCCTTGGAAGAGTGTCCTTAGGGTCTAAATGCTGATGTTTTCCTTTCTGGAGTATGGCCATGACTTCTGGCTTGCTGAGAAGGTTCAAACTCAAAATCCATCTAGCAATTTGTATAAAAGCACTTCTGCTGCTCTTGGCCTATTTTAGTGTTGCCTGTACAGAAAGCTGCTTTTTTTCTTAAAATGGTGTGTTAAAATAGTGTGAAATAAGCCACACTCTTAGTTCCAGAACTTGACCATTTCTGGTAAACCAAGCCTCCTGTAAATGTTTCTGGTAGAGCTGGAAATTGAAGCAAATAAGAGGTCAGTACTTGAACAGATGGATTTAACAATAGGTCTTGAAATGAAAGCTTGCTCTTTCCATTGTCAGCTTCCCTACTGGTGTTCAGTTGCTACTGAAAATCAAAGTAGTGCACTTCTTAAATGAAAACAGAGCTTATAGGCTGAATATGCAGTTTTATTGCTTTGTGTTAGTTTGCTACTTTATTGTAGACCAACCCTGCTTGAAAATTTGGTCGGATGCCGTACCAGGTTCTGAATTCAGAGCTAGAAGTATGAGAACTCTGAAGTATGAGTGATGGAGAATTTTTTCTTTTCCCCAGATATCCAAACATATCATGTGAGCTGCTTACATCAGATGTCTCACAGATCAATGATAGGTTGGGAGAAGAAGAATCCTTACTCTTGAAACTGTACAGCTTCCTCTTGAATGAATCTCCTCTAAACCCTCTACTGGCCAGTTTCTTCAGCAAGGTGTTAAGTATCCTTATCAGCAGAAAACCCGAACAGGTAACTCTTTGCAAGCTCACCAATTTAACAAGTGCTCTGATAAAGTTGTAGTACTCAGCAACTCTGCTTTAAGACTACACAATTGAGGTAGAGCAGCGGAGTCAAAAGAGAGCATTCAGCTTCCATACTAGCTGGAGACACCTTTTCATTAAGCACAGGATTAAAGAATACACTTGGATGAGTAAGATGTTTTTGATTCAGATTTCCTGAGCTGTTTATGCAATCAGTGTGAGTGCCTACCTTTTGGCTTAGTTTAGCTCAGTGTTTTATATGATGATACTTGCATTTATTGCTGTTAGAAGCAAACGTAAATGATTGGAATCAGTGATAGTGACTCTGACTTGGTGTGAAGAATTACTTAGAACAAGGAGAGAAGCATTTGGAGTCCTTGCTCGGAAATGCTCTTGTACTCAGTACATATGGCCCAATACTGCAAACAGCTGCAATGAATTGACTCTCAAACTTGAGATACTGTTTGTATTATGTTAAGAGTTTTGCTGTGTTGAGCTTTGCCCACTAAGCAGAGATGAGACTGATTCATATCAAAACAAAAACCCGACTCTGCGTTGGATTATAAGTAGGTTGTGGTCAGCAAGCTGGGTTTGAGAGGAGGCCCAGGACACACTGCGTGTAGTACGGATCTGCCCTGTGCCACTTTTGCTGTTCTCTGCCTGTGTTTTATTTCATTTTATCTTGTCTTGTACTGCAGGCTTTAAGTGGCAGAAGTATTTAAGAAATTCTCATCTATTTTGTCGTTTTGGTAGGAGAGTGAAATTAGAAGTGATTGGTGTAATTTATCATGTAAAATACATGAAGCAAATAAAAGCTTATCTTTTAATTTCCAGATTGTGGATTTTTTAAAGAGGAAGCATGATTTTGTAGACCTCATTATTAAGCACATAGGGACCTCTGCTATCATGGACTTATTGCTCAGGCTACTGACTTGCATAGAACCTCCACAGCCCCGGCAAGAAGTGCTAAATGTAAGTAAAACATCTCAGAACTTTTGTCTGATGTCTGTGAACTCTAAACTGGCTTAACTTCTGCTGGCTTTACTATGTTTATTTCTTAAATAAGCTGAAATTGGGTGTGTAGGGTTTTGTTTGTTTGTGGGGTTTTTTTGTTTATTTTTGGGGTTTTTTCTGAGTTGCCAGTAGTTTTCTAGTGAAACCTCAGTGCTCTACTGGGGACAACTTAGAACCGGAGTGGCTGGTCTCTTCCCCAGTCTTTAATATCTAACTTATACCTGACAGATGCAATTTTAAAATTGTTTTGGACCTTACCAAACACACTTTTGGCATCAAAGTTTGTTGAAATTAACCTAAGGCTTTCTTTTTTACTGTTGCTCAGAAACGCTAATTTTACCTTTTTTTTTTTCCTGAAGTATTGCTAATCCTTATTTAGAAGTATTGACATTATGTCTTGTGGCAGTTGTCAAAAGGCTGCTTTCAATTTTGTGAATTCATTTAATTCATTCACTTTGGGAAAAATTCTCATTAACATCCACAAACATTTTTACAGTGGCTAAATGAGGAGAGAATTATCCAGCGGCTTGTGGAAATCGTACACCCGTCTCAAGATGAAGATGTAGGTATTGGTCTGACACTCTCCTGGGTCTGTGTGTTCAGCTGTACAGCATGGTGTTAGAACTTCGAGTTTTACTGTTTTCTGCTTGCTTTTTTCAGTAAGCTGATTTCAGTATTTAAGTGTGGTTATTTGAGGGAGGGCGTGTGGTTTTTTTCACCTCCCTGTCCCCTTTTTGAGATCCATATCGAAGCCTTAGGCATACTTGGAGTTGTGGGAAGATTCAGCTCTAATGTTTTGCCACCTTAATTTTGGAAATAGATTCTTGCCTCGTGCTTCAAGGTTTTTTTTGGTTAGTTAAGGGTTGGTTATGGCATAAAGATACTGCCTGCATGTTTTTTGGGTAGGATAGCTCTTGTCCATACTGAAGCTTTCATGTTTTCTAACTGGAGAATTAGAGTCCAGCATGTTATTTCTCTTGTAATGAAAAGTGCTGTTTTTCTGTTTCAGAGGCATTCAAATGCATCACAGTCACTCTGTGAAATTATTCGTCTAAGCAGAGACCAGATGTTACAAGTACAGAACAGTTCAGAACCAGATCCACTGCTTGCAAGTTTAGAGAAGTAAGTTGGTTTGAATTTTTGATTTTATTCTCGCTTCATAAGAAACTAATTTTTAACTTTTGACCTTGAAAACCTTCAGAAATGGCAAGCTCTGCTTTTCAGGTGAATTTTCTTGACTACCCATCTTTTGTTTGTGTAATGAAAAATAACTTGGCAAGTAAGCAGAGCACACCTGGAGGATTTTTTACTGGGGAATGTGGGAGAGGAGTTGTCTCATTAAAGTTTTTCCTGTGCTGCCCAATTGAATGGGATCTTACATTTGGAGGTCAGCTTGATACTGTGCAGACTAAACATGGGAGACTTTGGCTTTGTTCTGTTACTTGTTTTAAGTTAATCTAAGTGTATGTTTCTGCCAGAAAAGATTGTCCCGTACTACCTTCTCCCTTTTTTTATGTGGGCAAATGGTAGTTATTTCTGCTGACAGCTGTGTCCTGAAGTGGTGTCATCTGATGCCAATGCTTTTCTTTTCAGACAAGAAATCATAGAGCAGCTTCTATCTAATATTTTTCATAAAGAAAAGAATGAATCTGCAATAGTCAGTGCAATCCAAATCCTACTGACCTTACTTGAGACAAGAAGACAGACGTAAGTGTTGTTATTTCACTTGGTTTATGCCTGCAGTAGCAAATGCCTTCCTTGTGCTTGTGACCAAACCATTTCTGTGGCCTGTTGTAGCTGAAGGAGTAAAAATGCAAGTCAGGTGATTGTGGTTGGCGTTACTACACTTTCACCAAATGACTGGTCTTTCAGCAGCTTTTTCTAGAAGCTAGTGTAAGTACCAATTGACAGATCAGACTACATTTCATCAGTTTGTTTCTGGATTCAAGGAATAGATTAAGTACGTATAGTGCAGTGACTGAATGTTGACCTTTGAAAAGTTATCTGTAATGTTATTGCAACTTCATTTGGAGAAACTGCTGAACAGATCTGTCTGGTACATTCAACTTGCATTGGTTGGGATAGACAAATGAAACTCTTTATCTGCTTCAGTAAAGCAAATCAAAATGTAATTTTAAATCTCAAAAGTATTTTGAGGATTTCAAGCACAATAAACCTAGAAATACTAGGGCTAGTGTTTGGGAAAATCTCTTGTTCAACTATTATGTCACACTTAATTTTTATGGATGTGTAACCCTATGTTTTTGCATTTTTTGCCTCTTCATTATTTTCGCATCCTTTCAAAACTGTTACATACCTCAAAGATGTTTTGCAACTAGTTTTGGTACTAATTACCAGATTTTGCTTATGTGTGTTTTAGATTTGAAGGCCATATAGAGATCTGTCCTCCAGGCATGAGCAATTCCACATATTCTGTCAACAAAAGTGTTTTAGAAGCCATAAAAGCACGACTTTCATCCTTCCATGAGCTCCTACTTGAGCCTCCAAAAGTAAGTGAAATCTTGTGTTACCAGATTAATTGAAGCAAGACTCACTATGTGTCTGTTTTAGGCAGATTATAATAATAAACAAAACCCAGTCTGACAACTTCCAGGCAAGTGCCCAGGCTACTTCCTAGCCTGTTGTGAGCTTTGGCTCAGGCAAACAGTAATAATGAACAGCAATGTTTTGTGCTTTTCCAGCACAAGCTTTGTTTAATTAGCAAAGTAACCTTGGAGCAATTACTTCTTTCTGAAAGCAAGGAAAAGAGATTTGCTATATATTCTCAAGGGAGGTCCTATTTTCTGCTTGGAAATCCTATCTGGATAGGAAACGTGGACTATAGATGCTACAGTTGTTTGGAACTTTGGAATGGCCCACTTCAGACTTGTGCAATTCTCTTGACTTTCCCAGGACCCAAGCAGACCAGCTCCATAGCACATCCCTGCACTCTAGGCTGGTTAAATTCCTTGGGCTTTTTAACTGATTTAAGCAACTTACCTATGTCATGCTCTTGCAAAAGATAGAAAATGTATAAATAGAGGGTTTACCTATGATCCATTTGTATTTTCTACTCACATTTTCACTGGCACAATTTTAGCTGGAGCACTGCACCCTGAATGAGGTGCTGCAGATTTAAACAGAGAAATGGACAAGAAATTGTTTTTAAGTATATGAAGTTGGGGTTGCTGAGGCTCTGTAATATATTTAAACTGTCCCCCTAGCTGTTCTGTGTATATTGTAGTAACGTAGAATATAGCTGGATTAATGAGTGAGAATAATTTCTTAGGAACTGTCTCCTAATTCCTTTCAAGGTTGAGTAGACTTCATCTACTTTGAGATCCTGTCTGTAGTTAGCAAACATTTTTTACAAAGTTGTTGCTTTCATGTGACTCTAGTGCTTCCTGTCTGTGGAATTAAAACAAGCTACAGTATTTGGAATTAAAAATAGGGGTTTTTTCAAAGATGAAGGTAAGACAGTTGCTCAAGGACTGAATGTATCTTTTTAAGCACTACTCATTGTATGTAGTAATGATAAGCTGATTTTTTTAAAAACATATTTTAATGGGTTTGCATTTTAAACTTTTTTCAGAAAAGCGTCATGAAGACAACCTGGGGTGTACTGGATCCACCTGTGGGAAACACACGTTTAAATGTGATTAGATTAATATCTAGCCTTTTACAGACAAATACAAGCAGCGTGAATCAGGAGCTTATAGAACTTAACAGCATAGGAGTAATACTGGTAAGAACTTTATGCTGTCGTCTTTATTTTTATGGATTGCTGTTAAGATCTTGTTTGCTTTTTCTGACACTGTGGATAATTTTCCATCCTAACTAACTTTCTATCCTAACTTTTCAGCACCTTTGTATTTGATTAGGTGGGTGAGACTATTGGTTATGTTCAGTGGAAAGATCTTGATTTGTGTTAACCTTGGTAAATTTGTTTTTCAGGACATGTTTTTTAAGTATACATGGAATAACTTTTTGCATACGCAAGTAGAAATCTGTATTGCATTGATTCTTGCAAGTCCTCTTGAAAACACAGAAAATGGCACAATTACAGATCAGGATTCCACTGGGGACAATCTCTTACTGAAACATGTAAGTTGTGTTTTGTGAGTCTCTTGAATTTTCCTGTTTCCATGCAGTTAATATTACATAAAATACACCCCAATTTTACCTAATGTATAGAATGAAGAATAATGTGTTTCTGGTTTTACTTAAAATATTAGTTCAGGGTGTTAAACATGAAGCTGCCATAGAGTAGATTTTATTTTTTTTTTTTTTTGCTCCGAAGTGAGCATGGTGAAGAGCTGCAAGTATTTATTTTCCTTGAAGTTCCTGCTATTTTTAAGACTTAAAATTGCTATTTTAAAACCTTTATGCTACTACAACTCAGCAGTTAAGAGGAGTAGGATTAATACAGGTTTTGCTTTTAGGTTGCTGGTTGTGATGTGACTAATGCTTCTGTATTTTCAACCCTTTAATGAAAGTATGTATCCTGAATGTGAAATTAATTGTCTTGTAAACTTTAGTATCAACTGTAAAATGTGTAAATAGTGTTCCACTTTTACTGCTACTAAGCATATTTTGCTTTTTTGACAGCTCTTCCTTAAGTGCCAATTAATAGAAAGAATACTTGAAGCGTGGGAGATGAATGAGAAGAAACAGTGAGTAATTAGTTTTCTCATTCCCTGCAATTGTCTAAATAAGACTTGAGTTGTGAAATGAATGTATAACCAATTCAGAAGTGATCTAGCCCGTTCTAAAATCACTGATACGTTCATATTTGGATTAAAGCTTTCTCTTGTGCTTTTTGGTAGCATTCTAATTCTTTCTCCTGTGACCATTTGAGAGCACAAGAGTTGTCATTCTTGCCATATATAAGATATTCCTATGGTCATTAAAGTTTATCCATGTTCGAGTACAGAAACATACAGTAAGTTTTGAGAGGAGAGGAGATACTTTTCTCCAATAAGCAGTTGAGTATTATTTGTGAATACATCAAAGCATAACAGATACTGGGGAGCATCAGACTCCTAAATAGTAAAAAATTCCTCAGCAATAGAATACCTTCTAAAATTATGTTTGAAAGGAGGTAAGGTTCAAGTAGCTAACATTCTGAAACTCTTTTTGTAGCAGGAGAAAAAGTCCTCAGTCGACACCTGACATGGTACAAAGTTCTTTGAAGGCCCATACGTAATTTTAGCTTAGGAGATCCTGAACAGTAAATGTTGGTTCTGACCTTTCAAAATATTGAATTAACTAGCTGGAGTAGTGCTGCTGGTTTGATGGAATGTTGAGACAGTTCCACTCCCCAAAACATTCCTGTTCCTATCTTAAGTCAATCAGATAGTAAATATATGGCTAATGTAACTGACCTGGAAATAAGGATGGTGCAGAGGTAGAGTAATAAAAAAAGGAGTGTGCTAAATTTAACTTGTAGCATGTAGAAAACATGCTCTCCTGAATGTCTTCCCTTTTATATCAATTCTCCTGAGGTTATAGAGAATTGCAACTTTACTGGCAATTAGATTCTCATAAGAGAGAAATATGAAAAGTTTTCTCTGTGACTCCAACCTAAAATTTAAGTTTTACTCAGATAAGACTGTTCTTGATCCATATGAATGATTTAATTAAATATTTAGTCTAAAAATAGTCTCATGTTTGGGAATACTAATGAAGAAAAGAGTGTTTCAAATCTTAGATTGTGCTTTCATCTGGAAACAGACTTGTAATTAATTCACTCCTTTATCCAATTTTGTACAGGTATGGCTCCAACGATAAAAGATAAATCTTTAAGGGTACTTTTAGGGTAGCTATTTCAGGAAATGGGTATTTTTTTAGTCCTTTTGTGTTCTGTCACTTAATGTTATTTCAAGCAGCTCTAGAAGCTTAAGAGTGGCTGCTTTCTGCTGGTAATAATCTGACATAATAAAAGTTGTTTGGTTTGCTGCTGTTAATAAGCATTTGCTCACGAAAGATACAGTTGTATTCCAGACTTTCTGGCTGGGCAATGGCAAGTCAGTCTAGTTTGTCAAATAGAAGCACTCTGTGTCATATCCTGTATTAGAAACTATAACCTTTGCTATCATCGTGTGCTGCTCTTTTTGAATGTGCTTGTTGCCTAAGCAATCTGTGAACAGTGTGGTAGTTTATTCACGATATCTTGCATAGACATAACATAATTTCAGTTACTTCATATGTTAGATGATGATGGTGGAAAATAAAATCATGTGGTCTGTGTTTGCATAACATAAGTTACTTCATGAGCTGCTGTCACTTTACAAAGATTTCAGTCATAGGAGGTTTGTCTTGGTTTTTGTTTAAAACACAAAACCTTAAACTGGTGCAGCAAAGGTTTGGTTGGCTTGCAGCTAAATGCTAGATAATCAGTTCAAGTTGGACCTCTCATGATCGCTATTTGGTCAGATTTAGAATGGTTCCGACTGACAGTAGGTGTTCAGAGCACTACTCTAACATCTGGTAATTCCTGTTTCTGCAGAGCAGTTCTCTGTGAAATATTTAAATGGCCTTGTAATTTTAGCTTTGGTAAGCATGTAAATGTCATTCCTAAATTTCAGGAAAGCAATGACCCTAACTTATATGGGTATGCTAAATGTAGTGCTAAGATGCCCTGAAATACTAAGGCATACTTAAGAATGCTTTTCCCTTTTGATCATGTGCTGAAAGCTCGGAGGGAATATTTGGAGTTTTGGGGTTTTGCGAAATGCTCTTGGCAAAAGAAATTTCCTAAAATCTCTGAACCTGTTGCTAATTCTGTCATTATTTTGCTAATGCTGTGCATTTTGCTTTCTGCACACACACATAAGCAGTACAAACACTTCCATCTTGGTACTTGATGTGCCTGTTAAGTCTCCTAAACTGGCTCAGTGTAGTCAAACCAGTTGATACCTTAAATTCCTGAGTATTTTTGTGAACCTGTGGTTTTAGGATGCAACTCTTTAACTTAGGAGCCCCTGTTCATTGTCTTGTGTACCATCTTGGCTCTGGCAGTGTTTTACAGCAACGTAGAGTATCAGAGTTGCTCTGAGTGCGGCTGTTGAACTCTGTCTCTTTCAGGGCTGAAGGAGGAAGAAGGCACGGCTACATGGGTCACCTGACAAGGATAGCAAACTGCATTGTGCACAGTACAGATAAGGGGCCAAACAGCACGCTAGTCCAGCAGCTCATCAAAGGTATTCATTCATGGTCTTAACTTTATCTTCAGGGCTTTCATTGTCAAATGCTGAGGAAATTAAGCAAACTTAAATTAGAAGGCAGCTGTTGGATTAAAGAAGAAAATAACTGGATTACTTCTGAAGCATTCAGTTTGGAGCAGCTATCCTTAAACAAATGCATAAGTATTTTCATTTCAAACAGTGTCAAAACTCCCTGAAACAGCTGCAAAGAGATGCTGACCTGCTTAATTTGGACTTGTTTGCTGGATGGAGTTACATTTATGGATTTAGGAGGATGTATATGTTCTTACCAGTGTTCTTGGTAGAGCAGATAAAAATATTTGAAAATTAAGTGATGCTTCATTGTTGGTAGTCTCTAACTGGTTTGGTTTTTCTGTTTCCTGTACTAGAGCTTCCAGAGGAGGTCAGAGAGCGATGGGAAACATTCTGCACAAGCTCTTTAGGAGAAACCAACAAGAGGAATACAGTGGATCTGGTAAGTAGTGATGGGTAAGGTATGGAAATTGCTGCTGCTTTACTTGGACAGTTTCTTTTTGTCAGCAGCACTGTCAGTCATCCAAAATCCGGTGTACTTGTAAGGAGTCCCTCTAGTTGCTGAGCTATGGAACTGATAATTCTTTAGTTTACTTTTCAACTAGAGCCATATCGTTAATATTTGTGCAGGCATAATGCAGAAGATCAGTTTGTACTAGCTAACGGCTCATTACCTAGTGTAGCTCATCCCAGGCAACCTGCAAGGAGGATTTCTTTGCCTCTTCAAGGCAGTGTCCTCGAAAACTCCTGTCTGCTTGAGAGTACAAACTAAAAGTGCAGGAGCTGGTGTTGATTGCTTTATCTACAGGGTGTAAATGACCCAGTAAAAGTTTAACAGAAGACTGCTACCTGCACTCCACTGCCTGTGATACTGACTTTGCTTAAGTAACTTTGCATACTGTTGTGCACCTACCACATTTCTTCTGCATGCAGCTGTAGTGATTACACTTTTGGAAAAACACTAAACTCAAGTAGAAGAGGTTCATGTAATCATGGTAAAAATACAGTCTAAGAGTAATCACTTGGAGACTTTAATAAGCAGAGGCAGTTTCTGATGTGAACAGACCAATTTATGAATTTTAATACGCCTGACTTCCCCAGGAATGCAGTACTTTGCATGTGGCTTCATTAACTTGTGCTAGTCCTGTTATTTGGACTATGAGACTAATTAACTGTTGAATTTGCTATTTCAACATAAATATTAAGTGGAGCCTAATGTTAACAGGTGTCAATAGAAGCAATAGGAAGTTCATCTGAAACTGTGCGACTTGTGTACAGGACAAATGATGTACATAAGGCATTTTTTCTTGAGCCTGTGAAGGCAAAGAAGTGCGTAGGGCTTGCAGAGGAATGTTGTTTTTCCTCTGGGTAGAAACTGCTTCTTGGTCAAGACCAAGAGAAGGATCATGTAAAGAGGAAGAATTTTAGGTTTATAAAAAGTAACAGTAATTGGCTGTTTAGATACATGATCATGTCCTTGGAGATACTTGATGTAATGAGACTAGAACTTAATTGAAAACTTATCTCCAAACTCCACAGTTTTCAGTAGAATAGAAATACAAAATATTAAATCAATTTATTTTATCTGAAATAAATGAGTATGTTATATACTATGCCGATGGCCCACTTTCTTTATATAGGTTACTACCTGCCACATTCATTCTTCCAGTGATGATGAAATAGACTTTAAAGAAACCGGCTTCTCACAGGATTCTTCTTTGCAGCAGGTGAGTTGAATTATTTTAATGGCTTAAGTTGCTCTTTCTGTAAAAATAAATTAAGACATTTTTTAAACGGCAGTGGAACTTTTATTTTCTCTCATAAGCAAATATAAATCTAGAAAGTTTAAATTAAGACGTAGACATGTGTGCATGCACACAGCTGTGTCTTACCAGACTCATAATATGCATATCTTTGAATTCTTCTGCTGGTAGTGAAAGAGTGGGAGCCTTGTGGCACAAGATTGCTGATAGATCACTTAGATGGAATCAGATGCTTCAGATGGCATTATTTGTCTGGGTTACTAACCAAAACTTTTCAGATCACACTAACAGCTGTGTAGTAACTACCTAGTCTAATTGGCTTTGGTATCTTATGCATTTTCTATAGTTTTTATAGTAAGTAATTGCTTGTCTAAGTTTGAATTGTGGGTGGTGGCTCAATCTTAAAGAATCTGTTGCATTTTTATCTGATTAAGTGCTTTTGTACCTGTAAGGTGCACCTGTACAAAAACTTGATAAGTTGGGTGCTATCTGTAGCAGCTTTAGTGAGAAAGTAAGATCTTCTAATATCTCTGTGCTTTTCATGCATCCCCTTAGTGACCTGCTGTGCCTAGGCAATCCCAGCAGTTCCAGGTAGTTAATCTGGAGAAATGCAGATGGTCCAGTGCTGCTTCTTTCAAGTTTGTCTTGCTGTATACCTCCTCCTTTTATATATATTTTCTTTTTCCTTCAGTTTTCATAATGCCTTAATCTAATCTTGGGGTTTTTTGATCGTTCTTTTGTTTTCTTTCCATATTCACTTTGTTCAACTTTACCACCATACTGTGTCCCCTCAGCTACCTGGGCAAGAAACCAAGAGAGTTGACATGACAGCTTTATTTCCTATAATATCTTAGTGTTGAGTGACTTTACACATGGAAATAACATTATTAAAAGTCCCCAGAGGATGTGTAATAATTTATAATTTAATTATAGTCCTGGGAAATAACAGACAAAGGCTATTGTTATGGATGCCCACATGTACCTTAGTGTATATAGCCATCTGCTGGCAGTTGACACTGGCATCTTTTTTTTAAAAAAAACAGCACAGTCATGTCAGTGACACTGCACTGAGATGTAAAATGTTCAGTGGTTTCATTCTTCTAATATTTAATAGATGCTGCTGGTGTGTGTGCCCGAGACTGATTTTGCTAGTGATACCTGCATAATAAATATGCAGTTGTGCTTTAGTATCTATATATAGTTTACTTTTCTGGTTCTTACTATTTATAACTTCATGTTATTTTGAGCAAAGACAGCTTTTTCTTTTATATAGTGTTGTTTCTCTGTTTCTTTGGGGTGCATTTGGAAAGGTGCTGGTTAATGTGATTAAACTACAGATTTAACTTTTTTATTGAAAGCTGTTAGATTGGCTTTCAAGTCAGTACATGTAAGTAGGGTTGTAATTGATGCTACCTTTCAAAATACTTTGAAAAGACAAAAGACAAATCCTTTTCCTGTCCTTTATGTTTAGTTTAGATAGACTTTTATTTCTTTGAAGCAAAATGGGCAAATAGGTTTTAGAGTATCAGTAGAATCATTATATCACTGTCGTTGGTCCTGGGGTTGCCAGGCCTTTTCTGATTATCAGATGCAACAAATGACGTCCAATTTTATTGACCAGTTTGGCTTCAACGATGAGAAGTTTGCTGATCAAGATGACATTGGCAAGTGAGTACAACATTACACTGAATTTGGCTATAGTCTTATGAGTTTTCTTTTTTATTGTGTTTTTGGCTGTGGTTTTGCTGATGATAAGTATAAGAATTTACTGATGTGAAGCAGTTGCCAATCAGTCCTGTCTTTTTGTGCCATCTGTGTGCATTGATAGAAGCCTCCCTGAACAGAAGGAAGCAACAGCTTCTCTTCTTTTTCTAATCTCCTGGTCGAGCCAATGTTGAGAACACTGCGCTTTGTGAATCAAAAACTGAATTATAACTCTGCTTCTTGAAAGCTATGGCTCTCTGTTGACCTGACATTGTTTGGGTCACTTTCTCTCTGTCTCAAAGTGGGTTTTTTCCCCTGCTGATGACCAGATGAATAGCTCTACTTGTAACTTTTTCTGGAAAAGATGACAGGAACAACATGTTTCTGAGTGTACTTTTCTGTAGGGGAGAGTAAGGAAGGGCATTGTAAATCTACCTTTGTTTATAAGGTCGAGGCAGTTAACATTTATTTCTACAAATAGTCTTAGGTGAAAGATGAAGAAATGGGAACAGTCTTGGTCAGGTTAAAAAACCCCAAACTAAACAAAAACCAGCACACAACAAACACCTCTCAGAAAAGCTGGTATCTTTCTTCGTAAGTAAACTGATGCAATAAAGGCAAAAGGGGAGAATGCGGGTTCTTGCTGATAGTAGAGTTGATCATAGTTTTTATAAGCTTTCATGGTTTGGGATGCCAGAACATGCAGATAGGAATAAAAAGCATTACTTCAAGGTGGTTTTCAAAAGGGTATTTTTATAATAATCTCAGTGGTCTTCTATAAGACATGTTCAGTAAGTGGTGTCTTGTATCTTCCATCCAAGAAGCACTGCTGCCTTTTTACACCACAGAACCTGCTGAGAGTAGAGATTAGGATATAGTGGTAGAGGAAGTAACACAGGATACTCCTTAACTTTGTTAGAAGCAAGTGGATTTTGGCAAGAATAGGAGATAGAATTCCTTTAAGTTCATGCCTTTGGAAGTCTGTTGTCTTGGTAGAAAGAAGATTACTGCTTATATAAAGAGGTCTCAAGATTTATGACCGGTACACTGATGATGTACTCATGAGTTGAATTAAGCTGTAGGTGAAGTTACTTCAAAGTTACACTTCATGTGCAAGAATGAATTACACTCTAAGTTACCTGTGTAGCATTGTACAGTAATTCAGATGATGGCTTGCATAGTAACACAGTCACACTTGCAACTTAGGTTCATTTACACCACTTACCTTTTTCCCCTCCTTTGTAATGCAGTGAATATTAGAGGAGGAGTAGTGTGTGCCCTGTTGAATGCACTGCTGGCTAGACAAAGAATATGTTAACTGTTCTGATATGTAAAGATGTGTCAAGCCTAATATATAGTGGTATGTTTGGGAAAATATTTCAGTGATCGGTTAAAAAAATATATTTATGAGGTTCGTTTGTTAGGAAACAGAATTTGATATTATTTTTCATTTTGTCCCTTCCTGTTGAAAAGGTCCTTTGATAGAAGGGTGAAATCAGTTAAAATATATAAGAACTGCAGATGCAGATATTTGCAGGATTTTGAGGTATATCATGGTAGACCATAGTCAGCTTAGGCATTCTTTAGGCCTAGGTTTTTTCCAGTGCATAATAGTACAGTATTTGAGATTTGGGTATATAATTTCAGTTATGCTTGTTTAGGCTTGTTGCATCTTTGCGTGTAACTGTAGATGGCAATGTTCTGTGGTTTTGTTTAAAATATTTAACAGTTAGAAAAATCATAGGAATGCCAGGCCTCCTTGGAGTGTAATTTTGACTCTTCTGTGTTGGACATTACATTGTCTTTTATCTTCTATTTCTAGATTATTGGAAAATAAGAAACCAAAGGGAAATTAAATGTCTTCATGTCACATTAGAAAATCTTGTTTTATTGAGTAAATTTCTTTTTTTCTTGTAGTGTTTCTTTTGATCGGGTTTCGGACATCAACTTTACCCTCAATACAAATGAAAGTGTAAGTATGTGTTCCAGTATTATCAGAAATATTACTGTATTTTAAACTTTGACATGACATCAAAGTTTTGCAGTGGTTATCTTTACTCCTTTTATGTGGAAATTACTGGAAAATAATTACCCTACCTTATTCCCATATCATGAGATTTGCTAATTGGAAGACACTATTATTGTTCTTTTTGATCAGTATTAAGCAGAATTGCTTCTAATTTTCTATAGCTGGGTTTAAGATTAAGTTTAGATCTGATTTGTGCATATTGCACATTTGTGTTTTATGATTCAAAGCTATTTAAATCTTCAGTGAAATTGTAGTGACAGGAAGGTAAGAACAGAGACTCTGAACCTCGACTGAGTTATTTGTTGGTTGAGCTAAAATGACCCCCCACTACAGAAAATAAAGCTGGAGTACTTCGTGCTCTGATATCTGGAAAGCTCTTTGGGATCACTCCCGCTTCTCATTTTTAAACCTGATGGAAGCTCCTGAGTGTTCTTTGGTCCACTCAGCTTGTTAGTAGCCAAGTAAAACAAGCAGCACCGCATATTTTCTTGACAAGCTTTAAATTAAGACATTCCGATTTTCTGCTGCTTTTAGAGAAATGTTTAAGATTATCTTCAGAATAGTTGTGTATTTTGAAGGTGTTTACTGATGTAATATGGATTTTATACTTTTGCTGTATTTAGGGCAATATAGCCTTGTTTGAGGCATGCTGTAAGGAGCGGATACAGCAGTTTGATGATGGTGGCTCTGATGAAGAAGACATTTGGGAAGAAAAACATATTGCATTTACACCAGAGTCCCAGAGGCGTTCCAGGTGAGAAGGGTGTTTCTCATCCAAATAGCAGTGTAGTGAGCCTGCAGTGATGCACCTGTCCTCTGGTTCAGTCTGTCTGTCAGTACAGTCTGTCCAACCTAACTAGATATTGCCATTCTGTGGAGAAATGAGTGGAGATGTGGCTCTAGTGCTTTGTTTTCCAGCCATAATTTGCAGAAGATGCACTTTGGCTTTTTTAGCTTGTTGGTTTTGGGCTTTTTTCCCTGCTGTGTATTCTTCCCCTCTGCTTTTAAAATGGCCCAGCCGTCCTTGCCTTGGACAAGGCAGCCCAGCTCCACACCTCTATAGACCTTGCTGTCCTTACTACAGTACCAGGGTGGCTGTAAACATAGGAAAATGCATGGAGTGGAGGGAGCATCTAGTCCCCAAAACTCAGGGATGTGCAGGCTCCCTCAATATCTACTGAAAGCTTCTTTATGTGATCAAGTGAAAAATCTTAAACCTTGGTTTTTTTGAGAGAGAAATGAGTGGAATACTAATAGTTAAAAATTATACCTCAAGTAATCTGTCAGAAATAATAGTTGTAATTCTCTTGAGCCTGAAACTCTGCAGTATTTCATTGTGCCCAGGGTGTTGTACTAAAAACAGAATGTAAACTCTCTCTTTGTATTTGAAGTTCGGGCAGTACAGACAGTGAAGAAAGTACAGATTCTGAAGAAGAGGATGGAACTAAACAAGACTTGTTCGAATCCCACACCAATACAGAAGACAAAATGGAAGTAGATTTAAGTGAACGTACGTAGCTTTTTTCCCTGCTGCTTTGGGTTATAGGAAATCGTTAGACCTAGCAGCCTGATTTTGTACGAATTTCCTCGTTTACTGCTTTTATTCCAACTGTCTTAAAGTAGGTTTTCCCACTTGCCACAGAGCATGCACATATTGGGAAGTTTGAATTCCTTACATGTCTTAAATTACTTACTCTCTCAGAAATTAATGTTTCTACTCTTCAAGAGTTAAAAAAGGAGGAGTAACCAGAAAGGGGAGAATTAAATGCGCTCATTTGTAACTATTGAGTGCCTATAAAAACCTAATATGTTAATCTCCAAACCCAAAAGATGGCATTTTTACTGGAAGCCTTTCAGGCCAGCTTTTTGTCTAAAGATGCTCTTTTAGAAGACTTCTTACAGAAGCTAAGTGAGCTTGCATTGTTCTAGTTTCAAATGTGAATGAAAGATACACATCAGGAGACTCTTATGTGGAATCTTAACTGATGTAATTGGTTGAAAAGTTTTCATGTTCAAGTCAGACTAAACTGGCTTTTGTCAAACTGACTATGTCTGTAGGTAAAAGCCCTGTGTTTATCTAGACTGTAAGGAATTAAATTAAAATAGAAGGAGAAGTTAAGGGTTTTCTTTTCTTTTGTCAGATTGGTGTCCTTGGCATCTGTGTGTCAAACAAGTTTTGATCCATGTGGGTCTCCTCCCATATCTGCCTGGGTTGGAATTTCTAATTGCTAGTCAGAGCTTCCTTTTCAGCCTGTTTTTTTGTATGTAAGTGTTAATGAAAAACATGTTTCCCTTGGGTAGGTGAAGTATTTTGAATTGACCTATCCTAAATTAGATGCTATTCGCAGTTGCTCCCAAATTTAAAATATCAGTAAATATTTTAAGTTGTAAAAAGCCATAAACTTTTCTGAAACTTAGCAGTGGTGTTAGTGCATGAGAAATTATTTGAAGAAATTGAAAAAGGGATGAAAACTCTTTAAGATTTTCATTATTATAGAAATTAGTTTGAAAAATGGTAACAAATAATGAGGTTAATTTAGAGGATAAGGTGGGCTTGTACTTATGATCTAATATGTTTTATTAGTTTTGTTCTTCAGATAAACAATATTATTTTTTTTTAGCGGAGTACACTGAGTTACTGATCTTAAAATTCTGCCTTACTAGCAGAATATTCCTTTTAGGGAAAACATTGATTTTTTAACAGGATGTACAGGATTTTTCTGCATGTGCTTTGAAGTCTAGTTATGAATTTTGCGTCTCTATGGAATGTACATAGAGAGAATCAGTGTGTTAGGCATATGTGACTCATGATCTCTATTGAAATTTGTTCCTAATGAACTTCATGATGGTTTTTCAGCACCTAACTGGTCAGCAAACTTCGATGTACCCATGGAGACTGCACATGGCGCCAGTCTGGATTCTGTTGGCTCTGCTGTGTGGAGTACTGAAGCACCTGTGCCAGCTAAGGAAACTGGCTGGGCTTCCTTTTCTGACTTCACATCCTCTTTGAGGTAAGAATGGCTGTTACTCAGGGTGAGTTTGGCTTTCTTGGGGTGTCCATCTCTACGCAAGCCTGTGTTGCTGGTGTTCTGGTGGAATACAAGGTGTATGTAAAGTATCTGAAAAGCCCTGTATGTTCCAACAGCGTGTGTCTGTATGATCTCCCTTTCCAGGATGAGTGGGTACTAGTGGTTTTTGGTTTTTTTTGTTTGTTTGTTTGTTTTTGTTTTGCTTTGTTTTGTTTTGTTTTGTTTTTTAATTTCATATAGTTATGCAGCTGTGATAACTAGGTTAAGTAGTTCTGCATGATTTTGAGAACGCCCAAGATGATGCTGTTCTTTTTTTAGATTGAACTCTACACTACTGAAGTCCTGTGTATGTACCTAATCAAGTAGATGTAAATTTTGAGTTGCCAAATACTGGCAGTCAAGAACTGATTCCTTCTCATATTAGAAGACTTTGCTTTTATACATTTGGCTTTTGACTTTCTGGGCATTAAAACAGCTCAGACATACAAGCAGGATTTTTTCCAACAAAGAACAGTGTTGTTTCATGATTGAGGCAGGTAAATTGATAATCAAATTAAGGACTTAGAAAATGAGGACTTGGAGTTGCCACATTACTGGATAGAAGAGACATTCTTTAAATGGTGAGAAGTTTTTCAAGTGGCCAAATCTTGTCATCTGAGTTCCTTTAGAATGAAAAACTTGTAGCTATACTGTATATAAAATTAAATAGTGAAATCACTTTTGTAGTGATTGATGACTGCGTTGGTGGTGTCAACAGAGAACTATGAAGTTGGAAAACGGTTAGCAAAACAGTTAGAAATATTTGGAAACACTGCAAGGAGCTGATGATACCTGTATGCCTTACTTACCAGGGACATGTCCACTACTGCTTGTAATGTAACAAAATCAAGCAAGTAAAAATAAAATGACCATCAAACGTCCTCAGCTCAGTTCTGGTGAATTTTGCATTACTAAATTTCTATTTAGCATGTCTTTCCAGGACTTGTAGAAACAAACTTGCTGTAATTCAGTTTCAGTATAGTTCTAGGCCTTCTAGCTTTCATAGAGAACTATTACTGTTTTAAGAACACTTCATTTTGCTCTTCAGAAATGTTTCTAAAGTTTTTTTACTCTACTTGAAGCTCAAAAGACTCCTTAAGAAGTAATTCTCCTGTGGAAATGGAAACAAACACAGATCCAGGTGATCCCTTGAGTGCAAATGCAACTACTCTTACAACACAGATAGAGAGTAAGTAAACTGCATTTCCAAATGTGAATGGCATGATTGTAGGAGTTGTACATGAGAAAAATCTCCCTGAACTTTAAAATTTTAGGTTTCCAGAGACTCTTCTCTCTCTGCTGCTCTTCTGCCAGGTAATAAAAGTGACTTGTCAAAGAATTTCTGAACTATTTAAAACAGTTTCCAGTTTAAAACAAGAGCCGGTGCTCTAAAAAGTCTCCACATCATGAACAGAAAAGCATTACAAAGAAACAAAGCATGTTCTGTTAGAGAATCCTCTCACCTGTGTCAGTGTTTAGCTGAGCTGGTGCCCAAAACGAATGGTAACCTCCAGTCTTGTCCTGTGTGGCAATAGGCCGGTAGCCTCAACATGTTCAAATTTCTCCTTCCTGCTCCTGCCTTTCTAAGTCACCTTCACTATGCATGCACTAATTGTTTGTTCTACATGTATGAACTGGTTAAAAGGACAAAAGTATTTTAAGGAGCTTTTTTTGTACCTATTACTACCAGAGAGAGCAGGAAGTGCAAGTGAGAAGTCCAGGCAGACTGGATATCCCAAAGATTTGTCAGTACTTGAAAACTTAGAGTCAAATTTGTACTGTGTAGACTTCTCATGAATTTGACTGTACAGAAGAATGATTAATCACTGTAATCCTACTAAGGCCTTGTTTAGGTAAAACTGTTGCAATAACCATTGTCAGTCAAAAATGAAAAAAACCAGAGTGTGGCTTTTTCTTAAGTCATCTGTAAGTAATACTCATGCTCTCTCTATATGTGGAACTTGCAGAAAGGTGACATTCTCTTAAAGGAAGAATTCAAGAAGTGTGCAAAACTGCAAAAATACTGTTCTTGTTATATTGGCTTATGTGCTTGCACATGAAATAGAATCATAACCAGCCATGTACTAAATTGCTTGTATTTCTGCTTGTAGCCCCAGGAAGTGTTGCTATGGAGGCCAGCTCAGATGGAGAGGATGATGTGGAAAATGCAGACAAGGTAACCGAGACAGTCATGAATGGCAGCATGAAGGAGACACTGAGCCTAACTGTAGATGCTAAAACTGAAACCGCCGTTTTCAAAAGGTGAGAATGCCTATTTATTGTCTTCCCACCTTGGAAATAAAACACTGTTGGTGGAACACTCTGTCATCCAAGAGAGTTCTTTTGAAGTGATAATTCCTGAGGCTTTAACTAGAAACCTTTCAAAGTATTTGTTTTGAAATGTGACTTCTAGTTAGTTACTATAACATGGGACTTTACTTACCAAGCCTTAGTTTCAGTGGAAGGTTATTAGCGGAAGACTGACTCAGCTCTTGTCCCTGATGCACACTGTTGTGCATTTTTCATGTACAGTTCTTTTAGTACTGCACATCAAAACTAAGCTTTTAAAATTTTGCACAGAATTCTTAGATTTGGATTGGAATTTCATTCTTCTTATCCAGGAGGATGGAAGACAGAAGCTGAAGGCCAGTTAGGCACTGCTCTTGAGTGTAGCTCAGCAGACACTTGGGGTGATCACTGTTGGTGGTATGCATGATGGTGTTAAATCTGTTCTGGGCTACAGGTGGCACATAGAATTCCAGAATAACTGGAAGAATAGCTTCTTAATTTTGCTATCCTCTGATGCAAAGATTCAGGAATAAGTGTCTTACAATATGGTCAAATTCTGTATTATAGGAATATCAATATTGTGTTCCTTTTGTGAGAATAAAGCACATTTCAGTGTTGTCTACTCCATCCCATCTACTAAGATATTGATTCAGATTAAATCTAATCTCAGATTTAATGATCAGGTGTTTTTTATTTAGTATCAAATATTTATGTAGGGAAACAGAGGCTACAAACAGTCTGACCTGCAAAAATTTTGTCTTTATTGGAGCTGGTGTGTCCTGCCTCCACCCTGATGTTGACAAATTGGAACACACTGCTAGAGCATTTCCACATGCAACCCTCTTCTCATTCTTTTAGAATAACTTCCTAGTATCTGTCCCTATTCTAGCTTTAAATATTGAAAAGAAATTGTCAGTATGTCTTGAAAGTTGCTTACAAAACCAATCCCGAGTCAATTTCAGTATAAGAAACTTTTCCAGTGTTAGTCCTTACATTGCCTGTTGTTTAAATTAATTTTGCTTCATCCTGTTAGTGGTAGAAGATAATTCCTGAACCAGAATGAACAGACCTTGAAAACCAAACAGCTTTCTGTCACTCTTGCTTCCATCCTTCTGATTATCTGAGTGGCTTAACTTCTGATGGTTTTTCTGCACAGAGGAGGGAAAGTTTGTGACTGCACAGTGTTTCTAAATCAAATGGCATTGATAGAGGAATGAACCACGGCACTTTAGAGAAGTGGTGGGACTGTGTGCAGATGTGACATGAAGCCATCCACAGTACATTGCTGATTTAGTAACTGATGTGTCTGCTTTCCCGTTTTTTCTATCTTTTGCACAATGCTTTTACATGGTCTTCACTCTTAGATGTTTACAAATTTGATTTAGTTATCCATGGTGTCTTTAAACTTTTCCTAAAACTAGTTTAGCTCACATGGACTTTCAAGTTGTGTGACTTGTGATGCTGGTGCAAAAACTAACATGAGGGGGCAGCATCTGGTGAGTTCCTGCCAACCTTCATGAAATTACCTGCTGGAACTGTAGTTGAAAGGACATGGAGGTGCAAAGGGAGGCAATATCATAGAATTGCCCCTGTCAGAAGGGACCTTGAAAGTTTATCTGGTCCAGTCTTTTATGGGAAGAGGAGCCTACATGAGATTACCATGCACTCTGTCCGATTGCATGTTGAAAACTTCTAGTAATGGGGACTCTCAGATCTTGATTTGGAAGGGAAATTTTAAGGAAATATACCAGGGGGCTTGAAGATGAGATCTTAAATGTAGAATGTATTCTACTCTGGTAGAAATGTGCAGCTTCATAGTGAGTTAATGCTCATGTGGCATTTTTTAAACCAACTTGCTGGGAAAAGGTCTAAATTAAGGGGGAGTTAGAGTAGTGCGGGGAAGTACTGCTCTGGCCTGTTCACCTTTCAAAGTGGATGCTTCCAGGCTTCAGCTTTATCGAGGTTTCTGTCAATAAAAAATTGATGGTGTTGAAGTCAGTGTTGAGGGGATTTATAAGCACACTAGTTAATTTGTGGAAAGCTGCAAAGGACAAAAATGTGATTTCTGAACTTAGTTCAGGGTAGAGAATAGGAAGGAAGAATGCTAGCAGATTCTGCCTAATCAAAAAATAAAAAAAAACCTAGGACACCACTTCTGATGGTGATGGTGACAAGTATTTTATTTGGAAGGAATGCAAAGAGTATCAAGGCAAATGAGATGGGGAGATTAGATGGGGAAAACTTGATAAGAGATTGCAATGCAAAAGACAGTATTTTTGCAGGCTCTGCAGGATAGAACGAGAAAAGAGAAGGATTCATTGAAATTTAAAGGATCCATGGAAAGGAGAACTGTGAGAATAGGAAGAAAACCAGCAGAGGAGATTGGCACTTCTTGAATAAATAGATTTGTTGCCACAGAGGTATAAGATTGATGTTTGTCTACTTCAGAGCTACTTTATAACTATCTCTTGCAGGTATATATGCTCAAATTCATATTTTAGTGCACTCATAATGGTGTGACTGAGGTGGAAGAGGGTGGAATAGAGAGCCAGAAAAGTTTGGGGCAGAAAAGAGGCAAACCAGAAGATTTGTTTGCTAACTTTTGAGGCTGCCTGGTTACATGATACTGTCTTACATAGTGTGAGTGTACAGCTTTTTCACTGAACTTTGATTTTGTCTACAAGAGGAAGTTTGTGAAGTGGATTGGGCTGCAGTCTTTGTGCCTCATAAATCATACATAGTATTCACTGTGGAGCTACTAGGGAGTTTAATATGTAAGATAGTGATGAGTTAATGATTTTGCTGATATGTTTCATGGACAGCCTTTATTAATGCTGGTTTCTGAGGGAATCTTGAATTTCTTTTATACTTTCTTCCATTTTTGCATACTTCTGGCTTCAGAGTGTTGAAATCCTATCGGTATGTATAGTAAAGGATCGTGATTGTTATCACTTCAGGCATCACATATATTCCTTTTTTTCCTTTCTGATCTTATTTGCAATCACTGTGTTTCCTGCCCTTTTGTCCGGTCAAGTTTTAATGGATGTAAACAGCAGTGCATCATTAGGTGTTTGTGAAGTCTAGAGCCATGTGCTTGATCTTCATGTTGCAATCATGACTTAAAATCCATTTGCATGTGAAATATGGACCCGTCTCAGTTTTCTCCTGTTGCCTGAAATTCCCTATATTGTATTTAAAAGTTAAATACGTTAAATAACTACTTGCTTTTGTTTTGTTATGTTTTTTTAAGTGAGGAAGGAAAATTGACTACCTCGCAGGATCCTTCTTGTAAATACGTAGTAGAAGAGAATACAGAGGTTGCAGAAGAGGTCCCTTCAGGTCTTCAGCCTACTAACAGCAGTCCAGAACAGAGGTAACTGCATCCAAGGATGCTTTAAATTCTTGAAATAGCAGCTTGTGTGCTTTTCTAATAGGATTTGATCTAAAGAGATTGAGTTTAGCTCAGTCTAAAAATGTGCTTGCTTTTGTTTTTAATAAATTCTCACAAGTTGAATTTTCTGTTGGTTTTAAGACTCTTGAGTCATCAAAGATGTATTTTTCTTGCAGGGAGTTGTAAATATCCCCATTTTGTTTTGTGACAATGCTACCAAGTTAGAATAGTGAATTGATGCACAGAACTCTACTGCATCTTCTGATTGTACTGTATGTAGACTAAAAGGATGTAAGCATGTTTGACATACTTAGATTCTGGTTTTTAAGACTTGTTTATGAGCCACTATTTAATTAGGCCCTTTCTTCTAACTTTCTGCTCTGTGTAAATCTCAAACCTGATCAAGAAGGGGATTCTAATCAGAAAAAACAACCCTGTACACTTAAAGTGGGAAACCCAAAAACTGTTTTACAGCCTCTTCTAGAGATACTGTCTTTATCAAGATGACAAAGTTTTTTTAATGCTGATAAGCATTCAATTGTAGGAAAGAAGTCCTTGGGTACTAGGTGATTACCTTTTGAGTAAAGATGCTTGTCTGAACCAACAGAGGGCTCTCAGAGCTAGCAGTTTGTTAGATTGCTTTTGGGTTGTGGGAAATCTCAAGGAACTCCTTCCATTGAATCCTGCTGGCTTCAGCAAAGCTCAGGACTTTCTCTAAAGGTGGCTGTTGCAGTAGGTCCTCATAAGCACAGGATAAATACCGAGATAAACATAATGGTGCTTTTGGGGCTCCATGTATGTATGACTAGCGGAAGGAGTCTCCTAGGTAGGTCTCTGGCTGGTGGCTAGCAGGAGTGATCTCTGCTAGGAGCCTGTTCTGTCATGGACTTTTCCCCAGTTAATAAGTGACTGGTGGTTGTGCAGACTGTCACGCTTCTTGTCCATGCAGCCTTTGTTTCTTACCTTCCAGGTTTCTCTAAAAAGTGTTTGCTTTTGTCTAGTGCTGTCTGTCTTTTCTTTAATGTTTACATATGTTTTTTAAAAAGTGTTTTTAGAGCTTAGCAGCCAAAGACTTAGCTAGGGGGCTCCTGCTGGTCATGTGCATGTAGAGCACGGACCCCAGAGTGGCTTCTCTGTGATGTCCACCGTCAGAGAACAGGAGTTACAGGTAACTTTCCCCATCTGTAGTTTCAAGCAGTATTTGCGTTCTTTCAGAGAATCTTGAGATGTGTTCCATAGACTTGCATTGAATGGAAGTTGAGATTTTTTTGCCTCTGTTGCTTGCATATTTTTAATGTTCTCATGCATTGGTTTGATCTCTTTGTGCTAGTCCAGAGCAATTGAGCCCATGTTTACACTAAACTTTATTTAGAAATGTATATACTGTTACTGTTTTTACTCTTGTAGGTTTGCTCTCCATTTTCCTCCATACTTCATGAACGTTTCATCCTAATGGACTGACATTCAAAGTATTTGTGAAAGGCTGTTTGTAGATTAGATTAATAACTAAAACAATTTTCTAAGATGCTGTTGTTTTTCCTGTTGTGTCTTAGCTGCTGGCTTTCCAGTGCAACCTTAAATACTCCTGGTATCACATTTTGCCTCACAAAATAAGATTTGGATAAGTATCAGAAATGTGCTCTTCATTAGTAATTCTCTGAGATACCACGTCTCTCGAGATCACTTAGTATCTCAGTTAATGAAGATCACGCATTCTTCGGTGGTGTGCTCAGTTAATTGAGTGCTGTGCTTAATTAGGAAATCAGAACTTTGGAAATGCTGGACTGCAGAAGATAACTGGGATGAGCATGTTATTAGCACGTTTCCTTCCTTCAGTTCGCGGGTTATGCTGCACAGGATCTGGGGTTGTTGGTTTTTGGTTTGGTTTTTATTGCACCTACCTGAATTTGCTTTGAATCCTTCTTGTATACTTACATCTTTTTTTTTTGGCCTCTTAGGACTGATCAACACACCCATTTAGGAGAGGCATCTGTTAATGGCCCTGTATGATATGTGATGTCTACTACCTTGGCTGAAGAGAAAGAACTGATGTCCAGGTGTTTGAGTGTTTCTTGAGGATATCATCTAGACCCTGTTGAAGCCAGTCACTGCTGCACTAATTTCGCAAGGAATCAGGACCAGCAACATTTATATTCTAGATTTTAAGACATTGTACAGAAATTCATAAGTGTAAAAATATTGCACATTGAGAAATACCAATAATTTTTGCGTATGTTTATATTGTATTGTTCTAAATAATGGGGGGCCTGTGAAATAAGATCCTGCTACCCATGTAATGATGACAGTAGTGTTACTATAGTTAAAATGGCTGTAAGAATAGTTTTATAAAAAAGTGAATACAAAAATCTAATGTATTTGAGACATAACTATTTGACGATTAGTGTGACCAAAGTATTTAGCAGTTTTCTTACATTTTTCACCTTGTAAAAAAGAAGAAGAAAATTCATGTTTTTTCTGAAACTGAAATGCCCTATAAATGTTATTTTGGTTGGTTTAGCTTACAAAAGTGATTTAAATAAGAATTTTTTGGTGTTCAACATTTTACAACAGGTTTTTTAATTGGTAATTGTTTTCTGTATTGTTCAAAACAGATCAAAAAATGTAAGTCTATTGGTAGAGATTTTAAGTATTTATTGCAACAGCTTAGTTGACAAATTGATGTTACTGTAAAGCCATATGTTCTGTTAAGTCTAGTTTGCTTGAAACAATACCTTCCAGGTGAAACACTAGAATATTTGGAGTGCACATGGCTTGTTGTGTTTAAGTGGTTCACCTGCCTTTTAAACAGTTCACCATGATTTAGTTTAATACCAAGCATTATACAATGGAACATTTCAGAACAATCTGCGTATTTAAAACGCTATAATCCTTTTAGACAAGTCAAGTAAAAGAAATGCCCGTGCTGCTAATGTAATTACAGTACATGCATTTTAAAAGTAAATAGTGTTTTTAATACAAATTTTGGCAGCAGAGCATGTTAATTGTTAATTTCACTGTACTGATCTGTGTGAGGCTTTCATTTGTATGTTCTAAACCAGTTTTTTCACAGCTGGTTTGTGTATATATATAGTGATTATGGAAACTAATTCTGTGTAATTTATAATTTTCTATGTCAGTGTAAAATTCCAACAGCCTTCTCAAACAAACAGAAGCAATATACTGTATATTGCCACATTGTCTGGTGAAAGGGTTAAAATACTCCTGCACTTTTAGACACAAAACCATTTTGTTTCTGTAATAGTTATATTCATTTATTTTTTACATCATTTGTTTTCCTGACCAGTATTTAAAGCCAAAAGGATATTCTAAACAATGGCCAATGATTTATTTTAGAAGGCGTCCCGAGCAACGTGCCTAAACATTACATTGCATACAGAAATAAAAAACCCACATGTATGTCACTGCCCTTATTGCTTTCTCTTTTGCATTTTCTGCAAGGTTCAGTGCACTTGTCCTTCGAAGTTTTTACAAATTGATCAGTTGTGTGAAAATGAAGGGGTACAACCACAGTATCATAGGTGGAATTGGTAACTATGGTTGCCCTTTTATTTGTACTTCATAAATGATGGAATCCAGTCAGTTTCTAAGTTTTCTTTTTCAGTTCAGGATTACTTTCAGATCAGCTTGACCAAAACCATTTTGTGTGTTAGCTTTAAGGTTGGCAGCTGTCCTCTTGTCACTTTGATCTGTTACCAAACAAGCTGCTTTGGGAACAGAACTGCTCATTTTGACGTATGAATTGAAGTCAAGTAGAAATTCCAAACACAGGCAAGCAGCAAGTTGGTTTGCATAAGTTTGATGCTTGTAAGGAGAAAAACTTGAGTTCTTTCCAGTGGAGCTATTTGTCCCTTGCTAAAAAGTTGATTTATCTAGCTCTGTAGCCGTGAAAACTGGAGAACACAGTAGATGAAATTGAATCTGGGCCCTGTTGCCTTCAGTTCAGCTAAGTCTTGTTCTTGTCCTTCTGTTCATGAACTGTCATATCAGTCCACTGTTTTGAGGAAGTGCAGGGTGTTTTACCCACTCACTCTATTACTTGCACAAGGACTCCTGAACTTGAAAGCATTGGAGGTGTGTTGGGGGGGAGGGTGTATGGGTGTGTGTAAACACACCTCTTTTGCCATCTTTTATCAACACTGCTGCTGATATGCTGCTCACGTAGCCTTACAAAGGTTTGAACGTACTGGGGGAATCCTGAGTAGCGGTTACCCAACCTGTTTAATCAGATTTGACTTGCATGCAATGGAGTTTGAGTCTTCTATATGAAAAGGTATTTTAATGCATTCGCAGCATGGGCTAAAGTCTTAATACCTTTGTACAGGAGGTGAGTTCTTACAGTGTTTTTAGCGGCAATAAGGATGAAATTGAGCTTGCTTTGAAAGGCTTGTCCACTGCCACATTCCACAGTGCTCTTGGAAATGGCTAAAGGCTCAGTCGCTTGAAACTGAGGAATAATGATGTCAGTTGATGTCAATGGGCAGTGGATTTAACCCTCAGGATTTCTCTGGTAAAGGATTTTTACTCAAGCAACAGTCTGTTTCAAAAGTGGCTCGACCAGTAATATCTGTAGTAGCTCATTGCCTCTTCCCACCTGGCAGAGTGGGTGAATCATGCCTTCTTGACCAGTGAAACCATTATTTTTAAGTGTAAGCCCTGATATAGTTTTATAGCAAGATGATTACATTTAAGTAAAAGCGTAAGTCATCATCTTGACTAACATTGCTATTAATTCACTGAAAAGATAACAGGATAGTGGAAACAATCTCATTATGTCGTTGTACATGGAATCCCATGTGACCATGCTCTTGAGTGAAGTCTACATTTTTGCACCTATTAAACCTTGTATCTACCTCTTGAAAACAGTGAGTTCTGTGTTGTCATCTGCATACTTCTGTGGAAACTTACTGTGACATTCATTCTTTGTGTGAAATCCATTGAGGAGACTTGTGAGGAAGATGAATCAGGTTCTTGCTGTCATTCATTATAAACTTACCTTTCTGTTTAAATTAGCGTTAATTTCGTTGGAGATTATGTTTTCTGACATGTGTCATATGGTTATATCAGGAAGTACTTACTGTATATAACTGGCTCTATTAATAGACTTAATCACTTCTGACTGTCTCAGAATAAATAGTGCTTTCTCCAGTGTAGTATAAGTGCTTTGAGTTTCATTATGAAAGTGTCTATATTGTTTTCCAAACCAGGATGGAAAATGGCTGTTACTGCGGCAGCAAAATGCCCTTTTTTGGTAAAGTTTTTAACGCCCGTCTTTTAGTTTCTGCATCTTACTTGCTAGCAGGTAAGGATTTGGCATCTTCCTGTTCCATTATTGTTTGAGTGTGTAAGGTTACAACATGGAAGGAGATGAAGGCAATAAAATTAAAATAAAAAATATTCTCATTGTAAAGATAGAGGCATTTTTCTGTCTCCTTTAGGTAGGACAGTTCGCGACATTTTTTGGATTTGCTCAGACCTGGTTCTGCTATTTGTTTCAAATTGTGATTTGCCCTGTGTTTAGTCTTGGTCAATGACTTGTGTGTAATCACACTTCTAAGGATATCCAGAAGAAATCTGTGTGCTTCTTACTCTGCTGCCACAAGCTGAAGCACTGAGACCTGAACTTTACCTTGTGTTTTGCTGATAGCATCTTTCAGAATTTCTCTCTTAGATGAGTCTGGGCTTAGTGTTGGCATATTTTTTATTGGAGAGGGGAACTTTTTCTGTATTTTTATCTTTAAATCACTAAGTACCTTGCAGAGTGATGTGGGATTCCCTTTATCTTTCTGGCCGTAGCTTAAATACTGTAATTCTGATTCTGGGGCCTCCTTCTGGATTTGAATTGTGTATGGTGTGGGTGCTTTCCTGTGATCTGTGTTTTCTGTGTCTCAAGTCATGATTCTGAAGACTGTGATTTAGATCATGATTGTCTGTTGGCGTACAGCCACCTAGGGTGAGAAGGCTACACCTTGCCTGGCTGTGGTTATTTAGATTTTGTCGCTCATGTCTCGTGAGATTTAATGCTTGCCCATTTGCAGAGGGAAAGTTTCTCTCACTACTTTGATCTGTGGATGATATTTAGGTAGATGGGTGTTTGATTCTCAAGGGTCTTATAGATACAATTTTTTCAGATGGAACCTGGACCTGTTACAGATCAGTTAGGTCTGCTTTTAAACTCCACTATGTGCCACACTTCTACCTGGGAGGGGTTCTTCTATTCCCCTTATCTACACCAATTTTCTGTCAAAGGCTGTCACAATTTGACCTTGGGTAATACACTAACCTGACTCTTTTGCCAGGGTATTGAAGCCTGACTGCAGATGTTGCAAATAAAACATGCTTTTCCTTACACCAAACAGAATTAAGTGTTTGGGAAATCCCTCTGCTGTTTTATCAAATGAAAGATAAAAAATGTTGACTGTCTTCTGCTGATTCTCATGTCAGACAGAGGCACAAGATTGCTAAGATAAGCTAAGACTGCTAAAACTCAAGTGACCTTGTTTCTGTTGTTGGGAGTTCTCCAAAGCACCTTTCCTCCTGTATCTTTATAGAAACAATTGTTAACGCTGTATTGGTTAAAAAGGCTTGTTTTTCTTTAGTCACTGCTTAAACTTAGAATTCTGAGATGCGCTTTCAGATGAGAAGGGCTCTGCTTTGGAGTGAGCCATAGTGGACTGTGCATATTGACAAACAAGGTGGTAACAAGGAACTGTGAGATATTCTTGGGACTGTGGGGCCCTATTGTTTCTCTCTAGAATAAAGTAGCTTGAAAAGATAAAAGGGCTGATGAAATGTGCCACTTTTCTTTTTAATGCTGGTACTTTGCTTGTCTAGTTTGAAGTACTCCAAAGACAAATCTCTGAACTTGGAAAGTGGTGGGTGACTTCCTGGTAAGTAAATTGTTTCAAGCTTTAGTTGCACTATTCATATGGAATTTGTGCTTATTTCTGTGTACAAGCACTTAAGACAATTTTTAACTAAACTATTTAAATAAATATCTATAGATTCATGCCTGCGTGCATGCACATCAGTGTGTAGGATATATTCTCTTAACGTGGCTGGTGCAGTGCATTTCCAAAGTGCTCTGAACTGTAGAATACCAGGAAGAACGAAGAGATACTTGTGCACAGGTTACAGCCCGTTCTGAAGCATTTCGGACTTCTGTCTCTGTGTGTGTAGACATTGTCAGTGGTCTCTGGCCAGCCTGAAGGTATCTTGCTTGATGGGAGGAGGAACTGGTGCGTCTGGTGTCTGAGGCAAACTTCAGCTTTTGTCAGATGATTTCTGATGCACTCTTAGTCCAGCTGGTTGATACATTTGAGCCTGTGGTAAGGCATATCTAGCTGGGAGTCTCTTCTACGATCTTGATTACGATCTAGAATGGAGTAACTCGGGAAAGGGCTTGGATTGTAAAACTAAGTGCAGGGCAAGGGTTATGTTAAGCATGAATTTGCACATGTGCACGCTTGGTGCTCTTCCATCTGAGCTGTTCTCCAGTATCCTTTTTTGTCATATGAGAAGGTATGGACTATGTGTTAAATGACCAGCCGGTTCCTTCAGTGAGAGGAGTAGATGCTACTTCCGGATACATTTTTGTGCCAAGCGTGTGGAAAGGGATAAAGAAAGTGATGGTGGTGTGGTGTGGCACTTGTACAGAAACCAGATCATCTAGTCACACTAAAACATTTATTGGGAGCAGGAAGACTGTGTGTTCACAAGTGTGCAAAAAGGTTATAGGTAGGCAACGCTCAAATGGAAAGGTGGTTGCTTTCAAGTATCAAGATACTGGCTTGAAGGAAATAAAGCAGGGAGATGGCAAAGCTTTGAATGCAGGGGAAGGCAGTTTGAAGTTCTTAATCTCAGGCAAGGCCTCGTTTCACTTTTTGGTCATTGCAGCGCTTCAGTGAGCTAGAAAAAGATGAAATGTTCTGGCTGCCTATCTGCCTGTGGAATAATGGATTGCTTTAAACAAGAATCCTCAAGTGGCCTTGGGCTCCTGGGAGAATTCTTTTTCATAGTTCATGGCAGTGATGCCTGTGGCACATTATTCATGAAGGGAAAAGATTTAAGTTGTGAGTTGCAATAGGAGAAGAAAATACACACTAATGAAATCCTCTGAATAAGTTGTGTAATAAAGTCAGAATTAGACTCATGGTGTGGCTGTGTGTTACGTAGTGACGTCTGGTCCTCTGGAAAGTGAAGATTCAGGAACTCAAATGGTTGCTGCTGCTAGACAAAATTAGGTGTTTTGTGTTAACATCAGTTGTCTCATGAAACCTTTGTCTGTCTAAACTTGCTGTGAGGACTGTGAATTTAGTTCTCATTTACTCATAAAAGATATGACTGATAATGTGGCATGTTTGCGAGAGTAACTAGTTAATTTTTAAGATTATTTTTGTGACTATCGTAATGTCCAGCTGTATGTGTCATCAAGGTATTCCATGGGCACTTATCCAACTGTCAGACTTAGTATGGCCTCTGGGCTTCTGATTTGCTCCAGCTTTGATACAAACCAGTATTTCACTACTTGAATAATGCTATCTCTGACAATCTTCATTGTATGTTTTTATGACAAAACAGCTTTTTTGACCTCAGAGCAGAAAGGGTAATGGAGCAAGAATGACTTGTTTGTAAACAATGTATGGCCTTGATGTGTGCTACAATCCTCTAAGAATGTCTTGGAAATTCAAAAATAAACATAAGCGTTTCTGTTAGCTACAGCTTTTCTGTTGAGGAGAAATTAAGGTAATGAGGCTTACTGCTAAGCTGCCAGGCATTTGTTAGGTGTTCAGTTTACTGAATGTGTCTAAGAGTCACTGTCTGCTGCTGCCATAGCAGCTTCCATGGTGGCTGAGAATGGAACTGATGAAGTCCTGCAGTAATAATACTTGAACTTTGAAACAAACCGCTCTCAGTCTAAGAAGCAAAGGGGAGAGTAGAATCCGTGTCAGTACTTCCCAATGCTTTTCATTAGAAGAGGCTTGTATCCTTTTTCTCCAAGTGCTTTATCAGGATAATTTCTTGAAGAAAAAAAGGAAAAGGAACCAGTGCTAGAAATCGTTTTTTTTTCCCCTACAGTCAGAGGATGAAAATAACAAATAGGGTGACAGATAAATGTTTGCAGGTTTTGAATTATTTCAAAATTTCAATACAGGAAGCTCTTCCTTACTCTCCATTAAGAATCCTGGCAGTCTTGCATTTGTTGTTCTCTTTTGCCTGATGTCCCATGGAAGATTTCACAGAACTATTTGGGATTGTGGAAAGATAGAATGAACCGTTTTCAGAACTGCAAAAACCACATACTGAAGACATAGGTGTTTATGAAGTAAAAGTTCCTTTTTCATAGATGTTACAAGTTAAATAGACATGATGGCTGCTAAGTAAAGGCTGAAAGAGGTAATTAAAAATATCTCTTATACAAATCTTTGTAACAAAGACTAGAATTTGACTTCATTCTAGATCAGTTTGAACTCTGGGTCTGTCATGCTCTGTGAAAAGCTCAGTTTAACTTGACTTCACACAGCATCATTAAGATCATTGATGCTTAAATTCTTACTCTATTTCTCCTCTCTGCCTCACTCACTTCTTGAGAAATGACAAAATGTTAGAAATCCAAATAGGATGTATTTTTCATCTATGGGAGGCTGAAAATAAGTAAAACTTACTGAAGTTATACTTACTGAAGTGCTGGAATCAGGGAAGAATACGAAATGAAGTGACAGGAGAAGAAATTGAAGAAATGAAATGCTAAAAAAAAGAAGAAAAAATTCTGAACCGAAGTGAAATCAATAAAGTGGGGTGGGATGACGTGAAGTTCAGTGAGGCTTTGTACAGTTCAATTTGCTTAGAGAGTAGTAGCCAATACCTCAAAACCTGAGCTGCACAGCCAAGTTGCAATGAGAAGGGAAAACATGACCACTCAGCCCACCCATGGCATTTTTTTTCCCCATGATGCATTTCTACACACTTTATAAGTATTTAAAATTTTCTAAATCAGTTCCTATAATATATTTTACTACTGTCAGTATCTTCAAAGGAAGGCATTTGTTTAGTTAAAAGATCCAAAGTTATTTGTAATAGGTTAGAGCTGTTAAATAAGAATATGAATGCTTAAATGGGTTTGAGATCAAACTTTTGTTATTTTCATCAAGTTTTACAGCTATTTAAAACTCCAGATGATCAGTAGTAGTGGCATGTTCTCCAACAGGTGTTAATGTGATATTAAAAGATGCAGCTGTCCTTCTGAAACCAGGAAAGGGAAAAAATGGCCCCTTTTCACAATTTGAGCACACACAGTAGACAGCATAGCAGAACTCCTCAATTGCTCGTATCATCCATCACACTGCAATCACTAATATAAGTCTGACTGTTGTGGCTGTGAAAGAATAAGGAAGAAAAAGATGGACAGTTTTATCTTACAAGAATTTTTTTAAAAATTCTTAATGAAGTACACCAGAATAATCTTACTACTGTGAACTACATACTTTAAAAAAAAATTCAGCAGTCTTGGCTGTAGTACTGAAGTACTGCCAGAGAATTTATAATGCTCCCCATATGTTAAAATTAAAAAGGTCTGACAAGTCGTTGAACTGAGATTTAGTCAGAACTGGGCACTTTTGTATTGGTGAAAAATTTTCCGCACAAAACACATTTGAGCAATGTCCAGGATAACACTTTTTGTGAATGGCTGGTGTGTTGTTGGCATCAGCAAACATTATTAGTTGATGTAAGATTAACAGCTAAAACCTCGAATGCCTATACCCATTTATTAGTGCCTCGTCATATTTATTGAGTCTGAAAGAAGTGACTTAGTTGATTTTTATGTTTGAGAAGGCAGTATTCCTGAGCTGCACTGAGTAGATCCTGAGTGATCCTCTAGAGGAACCTGCCTCTCCAATGGTTATCAGAAAAGCCTAGGGAAATAGCTGGCATGTGTAATGATGCAATTACCTTAACTAAAACCCAACGATACAGACAGTCCTTTCACAAAAACACTTTGAGTTTTCTCTCCCTGGAATACTCTTTACTCCCATTCCTCCATCCTTGTGACAATAGATTGACTTTGTGGTGAGGAAGGCAAGAGAAAGACCTGCCTCGTGATTATACTTTCAAATTTCCTGCTTCCTAGTCAGCAGAACATTAGGTACAAATAAAATGTAAGTGATACTCTCTAACACTGAACAGCACTTACATAAGAAGCAGTGTGCTGCATTTCCTTCTCAGGCAGGTCAACTTGCCCCTTACTGCTCTACGTACCTGTTAGGCTGGTGAGTAACTGTAGAATGTAAAATCCAAAGTGAGGGCAAGAACCATAAAGCTTTCAAACTGAGAAGGATAACAAGATGAATCAGTGACTAGAAAAGTTAAAAGGAATTAAGTAACTATCCTATGATCTTAAAGTAGCACCAGACAAATCAAATGCCTCAGATGCATATGAATTCTGATCATTAATTTTAAAAAATTAATTTAAATGCATGTTCTGCTTCTGTTGTTAGGATTAGCTTTAAAGGTCACAATCCAATTTGTAATACTGAATCTGACAGAGTTGTGAGGCACAACTTCCCTTTAACTTTCCATGTTTGCCATAAAGTTTGCATTTATTTACTTTTTTCTAATTTTATTCCTTATTACGACTTATGCTTACTTGTAATTAGCTTGATCTTCTTAAAACACCATAAAAATAGGCCCTATTTTGTGGTTTTCCACTCCTCTAGTATGAAGTAGCATTTATCAACCAAATCCTCAGAAGAGAGTTACTCTCTCTTCTGCCCTTGACAGGCAGCACTGATGTCAGAGGACTTTTGACCCTCTTGAAGGCAGATTACAACAAATACATTGCCGTATTAACCAATGCAGAGTATCCACCCAAATTCCCTGACAGCAAACACGAGAAACTTAAACTTTTTGCTGTCATTACAGTGTCTCCTTTGGTTACAGACTAAGTGGTTTCTCTTCATAATCAGTCTCAGCATCAGTTATTTTTGTGGTTGCATCGTATTTGATCATGTGCACTCTCTTTGTCTTTTCGATCATAGTAAACTTCTGTAGCAGACAGCATCTGAACTTGGGTCCTGAAGTCTTCAGTTATAAAACATTCTCACTAACCACCTATGCCCAGTCACCCACAAGACCAGGAGTCCTAATGTGCTCCCTGGACAGTGTTTGTAAGTATCTGAGTTCACCATATTGGAGAGAAAGAGTGAAGTGGTTTTCAGTGGTGCTGATGAGCTTGAAAAACAAATGCAGAGTACTCTTGGGGATACATGGATAAAAGCTTGGGGTTTTTTTTCAGGATTTCACAGAGGTAGATTACTGATTTTGTGTGCCTAAGCAAACAGGATTACTATTTCCTAAAATACTAATAATGCTGTCATTACAAAGGCTCTGGGAACTTGCGAAGTTATCCAAGCTGTCAAAAATGAAAAAAACTCCAGAGTCTTTGGACTTGTCATGGCCTAACCCCAGCCAGCAACTAAATACTGCGCAGCTGCTCACTCACATAGGTAGAAATGACCCATATGATAACTGCCCTCTGAGCTCACAAACAAGTTGCTTAGATAATTTAAAAAAGATATCATGAAGTTGATGTTGCCATCTGATAAAATGAAAGTCAATACCTGCAGTTCTAGATGTGATTTTGAATGTGTATCCTTGATTTTTACTGGATCTCTCAAAAGCCCCAACAAAATGAAACCATTTGTGGTCTA
Organism: Melanocharis versteri; assembly: GCA_013397845.1. Classification (NCBI taxonomy): domain Eukaryota; kingdom Metazoa; phylum Chordata; class Aves; order Passeriformes; family Melanocharitidae; genus Melanocharis; species Melanocharis versteri. The sequence continues at coordinate 60,362 of VZTG01010151.1, forward strand.
CATAAGCAAAAACAATCCAAGAAATTGAAGCTGATTCAAACTGGATGTTTTGTTAGGGGTAAAGATTTACCTCTTTACAATTAAGTTGTATTGTGAAACTTTAGATTCTTCTATGAAAGAGTGCTGTTAATCATCTCATTAACCACAGAGTTGGGTCACAGCGATGCATATGATTCATATGAGTATAATCACGTCAAATTCCAAATTTATGAGCATTTTTATGAGTATGTCTGGAACTCAGTCTTAGAAAATGAAAAACGACGAAAAGTCGACCTGATCGTACTCTGAAATGGGATAAAAAAAAGTTGCAATCAGCTAGGTAACATTTTGAATAATGGACATAGAAGTGATCAGAAGTGGAGAAAGTCAGGTAAATTGCTGTAAAGAAGAGGGATCACTGGAGCTGTTTGTAGAGTACATGTTCCCTTTACTTTCCTTGAGATATCTCTCTGTGTAAGTTGGGGTATGTTGGTTTGCCTTCGCTGATCCTGAGGTCACAAGATAGCTCCACATTTTTACGTAGTCCATGAAACTGTGAGCCATAAGGCCAAACATCAGCTGAACATAGATCAATAAATACCAGCAGCTGGACAAAAGCGAACTGAGAACTGTAGCAAACAGATTAACATAAGAAATATTTACTCCATTCAGCACAGGAAAAAACCTCAGCTGGGGAACTGGAGAACACTTTTGTGTTTCTAGAAAAATGTACCCATTTGGACAGAGAACTTAGAAAGCTATGCGAACTGGAGAGGTCTAGTAAATGTAACTCATGAAAAACACTTGAATGAATTACTGGATAATTTTGGTCACTAAAACTCCATTTTCAGTCCCCTGATTCTTGATAATTTAACATTTACCTTTTTGGATTGACACAGCAAATAATTATTGTTCTATTTACAGCTAAGAGTTAGTGTATGGTGCAAAAGCTTGTCTTCCTGATAATGATAGCTTGCAAATTTCCAAAATAAATACAAAATGGATCTTTTGACTCATCCATTTTATGGGGAAATACAGTGTGCAGTCTAAATTGAGAAAATGAATGTTCTGTTGCAAATAATCTATGTTCTGTTGAAGGGAATATCAGACTATATGCAAAAGAAGGAAAATGCAGATTTGTTAATTTAACTGAAATCAAGCACTTACTTCAAATAAGTGACTTGGAAATGCTTCATATCTTATTTTCTACTACGCAGTTCTTAGTTTGAAAAAAGAAAATCAACTTTTTTATCATCTATTGTAGTAAAAGAATCTCTGATTCAATAATATTGGAAAGAACACCAATGCAGGCAACAGACAAGTGATTTAAAACAGATGTGAAATTCCCTCTGTGTAGAAAATTATAGGCACTGGTGATGACATTAGATGCATATGACTAATCACAGTTAATGCTTGCTGTTGCCAATTAGCTTTATTAGCACAAGCAATTTGAGCACAGCATGACATTACTTTAATTACTGTAAGCAGCTTGTTCATTTATTGAGCAGTATGCATTTAGAAAAGGGTTATTCTATCTGCAAATTAATCATAACCCTCTTTATCATTAGAATTTCAGGAACACTGAGGTAAAAAGACTTTACCGTGCAAATATAAAAAATGGGTGATGAAAGTCTGGCAGTAATTTTAGTATTTTACTACTATTCTACTTTTTTGTAAAAAGACAAAAGCTATTGTGTGACTTCTGTCTGAAAGCTGGACATGAACGAGACAAAATTACTACCATTAGAGTTAAGACAAGACATTATGACCATTAGATGGTAGCAATGCAAAAAAAATCTTGTAAAAGTGTACAGCAAAAATAAGGCTAAAGGTGTCTAGGACAGAAAAACCCCAATCCAGACTCCAAGCTGCACAAGAAACTTATTTTCTCCTTTTTATATCATATGAAGATACATTTGTTATCTGTGGCATAAGTAAAAATTTGCATGTCAGAATTCAGTCTTCAAAGGGTGGAGGATGCATCATTTCATTAGCAAAATGCAAAAAGAGTCATCGTGCAATTATGTTACTCAAAATTGCTGTAGCAAATGGAACAGAGCTGCATTATGAGCTGATTGCGTTGGCACCACCCCACTGGCTCACAAAACGATTGCAGAAATGAAAATCACAGTTTTGTGGAAGCAAGAATTCAAAATAAGGTTTTTTTTTTAGTTTGTAGTTTTCCCCAAGACTTTAAAATATCTCAGAAATTTATATTTCTTAATTCAAAAGATAATAGATTCAAGAGACAGAACATACCTCTCCTATATTTTATGTCTGTAGATATTTTGAGCTTGGGTCATGAATCATATTCCTCATGTTTTACAATAACTATTTGCAATCTTTCTTTTAATCCTCCAGTCGCAAATCTTGTTTTGGACAAGATATTCGCTGTTCAAAAATGAATTTAGAGAGGCCTTAAAGAGAGTCCTTAGCAGTTGTTGGCTTCTGTGCTGCTGTTACTCTTCTGTTCATCCCCAGGTCTTGCAGAAGCAGTTCTGCTAGAGGAAGTAACAAGTCTGTGGCTTGTGCTGTGTGGGCTTCTGTGACATGGAAGAGGTTGCACTGAGATGTGGAAGTGTGAGGCTGGATGGAGGTTTGAGCTCCATCTGATCTGATGGGAGATGTCCATGCCCACAATGGAGGGCTTGGAGCAAGGTGTTCATTAAAGGTCCTCTCCAAACCATTCTGTGATTCTGTGAGTGAAAGGTTCATCCTACAGTGATGTGGAGGAACTCCTCAGGACCCACTGTCTGGATTGTTGACTTTTACATCCCAAGATCTTGCTTAAAAAGGTATTTCTCAATGAGTACCAACAACATTTTGATTTCCTGAGATTTAAAGCACCTGACGGGGATCTGAATCCAAATTCTTATTCAATACAGAGTAAAGATGAAACTCTATGACAGGAATATGCCCATGAGAGAACAGGCAAAGTTTGAAAACATACACAGCTAATGGAAAAACCACCAAGCAAGAGAATAAACGGAAAATTACAGAAAGAGAAATATATCCAGCAAAAAATGAAAGGTGTAGGGTAAGGGCAGTCTCAAGGGAAAGGCTGCCATAGAGCTGAATGGCTTGGAGGGAAGTCAGGACCATATAACCTGCACAACGTCTGTAGGCAGGTACGTGGTGAGCTTCATACCCGACACCCACTACAAGGCAAAAAGCTGCAGTTTGACTGCCTGCTAGGCCTGGGTTAAGCACTGAGCAGACACTGAAAGAGGAGGAGCTCCTGTGGCTGGGTTCCCAAACGAGCTGTTCTGTGTGCCTGCACTCATCAACATCTCATAATACTCATCGCATGAATGCACCACAGATTTCTGTGTTGTGTTCAAAGGCCAGTCTGGGTAATTACAGTTTATCCCAATTTTCCTGGTTTTACTCTGATATGGTTGTCGGTAGCCTAAGAAAGATCCATATGAAATTATGTGCTTTTATTCATGTGCTGCATCGCAGTGAATGTCACGGTTGAAAAGGCAACACCAGTGAATGCAATTCATTAACAGTATTGTTAAGGTTGCAAAAGACCCCTAAGGTGGTCAGGTCCAACTGTTCACCCAGCACCACTAAACCATGTGCCCAAGTGCCACATTCACACATTTTTTGTATGTTTCTGCCACATTCACACATTTTTTGAATGTTTCCAGGAGTGGTGTTTCTACCGTTTCCCTGGGCAGCTGTGGGTAAAATAGTGAAAACCAAAGTTCAGTAAGAGGGCGTGCTTGTGTTGTCTGTGGTTCAGCAGGGACAAACTGTCTGCGCACCTTAGGAGCAGAAACACAGAGGGAGCTTTGTGTACCAGGACAAGGGAGATACGGAACAAGGGATGGAGCGGCACTGAGGTGTTGTGGTCACGCTCTGTTGAAAACAATGCAGCAAAGGGGAGCCAAGCCAAAGGAATGATCCCAATGGTAACTGAAACTGGAAAATACATATTAATTCTCATGACTCTATATATAATAACTAAAGACAGCCTTCCTTTTTTGTCGTAAAAATCTCCTAAGGAGGGGAAAGTGAGAATGAATGGGAGATTGCTACGATGGATGTCATTCCAAAGTAATATTTAGGGGAGGAACAGTAATCTTACGGTTTTTTCTTAAATCTGACTGTAGCAGTTTTAAATTGCATGAATTACAAATGCTTGATGAGTGTTATGGGGGAAAGCTACTTGGAGATGTTTCCTAAATAAGGTTGGATGTAGGCTGACAGTTCGGACTTTTTTAGTTCCATCTCAATTAATGTGGAGCTGCAAAGAATAAGCATCACAAATTTACAAAATCGTAATATTTCATCCAAGTGGATGCAAAGAGGCTAATTAGAATTCACAGGTAATCAAGTAATATATTATTTTTTAAAATCTATTTAAACATGGCTTAATAAGGAAGGTTGGAGGTTAACACCTCCCTGTACTACATTTCCTGTAAAGGTAAGGCTTATTTAGGAAGAACTGATTGATATATGACTGGGACAAGAGTTCTACACCCCAAGGAGTGTTAATACAGCCCTCAGCCAAGTCCTGAAGCTTTACGAGCAGTTTCGCTGCCAGGGTGGGGTTGCAGAGTGGGGAGGGAGAAGTTCAGAACAAATAAAAGGCAAACAAAAAGGCAAAGGGTGACAACTATTTCAGCAAAACTCAGTATGGAGAATATCAAGTGAATCAGACTGAGCATTAAAGCAGTGTCTAGAAAACAGAGTGATCAGGATACATGGAAGTGCACAAAACCAAATGTAATTCACATTGCTTACAGTGGGATTATTTTGCAAATGAGAGGACTATTTTGCTAGTTAGTATTTTCTGAATATTCTATGAATTAGTACTTTGTTTTAAAAATGCCGTATTGAGAAAAGATGAATCTGCTGCTTAATAGCCCAGAATGACTCACAAGGCTTCATGGTTGACACCAATTGCATTTTAAAGGTCTAAGTTTACAAAAGTCTAATAAAAAATATTCTAGACAACTCTAAATATTGGAATGTCTTTCAAAGCATTAATATTTCCCTAAATATCACATACATTTTTCAAATAGGAGTTAATGCAGGAATAAAATGCTAATAAAATAGGCAAGCTAACCATAAATATACACAAAATGAGTAAATTTCATTTATATAAACCATGAATGTCATTTTCTAACTGTAGGCCGCACAGTGAAAACTGACAGAAAAATGTGATGCTCTTTAAAGAAACCAAGAGGAAGATCTCTGTGGTGACAGAAATCATAGAAGAGAAAATTATCTAGCTGTTTCTAATATCTGTGGTTCATGTGAGAGAAAACCAGAACTGCCACTTCAAAGGGTAAGTTTTTTCTTAGCCTTCAAAAATGACAGTAAATACATTAAAAAAGTATTATGCACACAGTATCGATAGGACCTTTGCAATAGAGAAACCAGCTCTAATAGGCATTGTGCTCTTTTATGCACTATCTTTCGGCATTTTTTTTCATTACCTGACTTTTTTTTATCTGGGTTACAAGTGGAAAAGGAAAACAACGTTTTAACAAGCACAGTTTGAAATTTGGAACCACGTTCATGAATGGAAACAGTAAACTGAATTTTTTCAACTTAATGGTTAGGGGTTTTATTTTATTAACAAACTAGTTTTCTTCATGTTGAAGTCTGTAACAGAAAAAGGATTAATCAAAAGTAATGTTCTTCAGAATCACTTGGCAAAGGTATTACTTATGGTTGCATTTTCAGTTTGCTGGCATGGTAAAGGAATAAAATAGGGACAATATGATCACTTTGATTAGTGTCTAATCAAAGACATCGTGCCATTTAACAGATGGGACAGTGATCCTTCTTCCATTCTGTTCCTCCTCTTGAAGCATTTATTTTTCCCAGTGGAAACCTGGAATGACCTAATTCAAAACTGATGCATCTTGGTTTATGTGAGAGGAGCAAAAGAAAAGGGGGTGTCTCATTTTTCCCTTGTGGGAAGGTCAAGGGAAGTTCTCCAATCACTCAGAAGCTGTCTGCTGCTAAATAAGGCAGAGAAAGCACTTGCTTTGTTTCCCCACAGCATACAGGGAAATCTTCCAACCACTGATGCTTCAAGTTTAGCTCTTAAAATACAAACAGCAAGTCCTTACTAGCTGGGACTCTAGATACTGTTTTAATATTAGTACAAAAAACTTGAAAGATTATAAGCTAAATTGTGACAACATTCTTTTCAAATTTGTTACTTCATCTTATTTCTCCGCATTCAGCTGAAGTCCAATTTCACCTCAGTCTTCAATTCATCAGTGAGGATAAATGCCTGCTTACAAAGCATGCAGAGTGTACTTCCTATCACAGTTGACTGCTGTACTGATTCTACTTAAAAGGGCCTAGAATACCAGTTACCAGCATAAAGATTTGAAAGGAGGCTACATTTACATGACATAAACAAATTTTCTGACAAAGTCAGTGAGGAAGCCAGAGCAGATAGTCTGCCATACCGATCAGATATTAAGAATATTTACCATATATTGAAGTTAGGGACTGGTATCCCAGCTGGGCCCTCTCCTGGCTTCTTGTATACTCTCATGGGAAGCAGAGAAAGCCTTGATGCTGTGCAGATGCTGTTCAGCAATAGCTGAAGCACTGGTGTGCTTTCAAACTTATGAGCTGCTATGAAGGAAATTAAATCTATCCCAGCCCAAACCAGTACACCTACCAAGGTGACAAATCAGAAAAGACAACCTAAAGCTCGTGGAGCACAAAAGTCCTCCTCTTATAAACAAGTATGGTATTCTCATTTTCTGTGATGTAACTAGATTTGGCATGATGTTTTCACCACTGGGTAAGTAAATAACTTTCCATGTCCACCCTGTAGGTATTTACATAAGAATTTGTTGTTTGAGGTGTCATTATATTTGAAAGACAACGAGCCAGTGGTGTTCAGAAAATGATACATCTCATCCTGAAGTACACAGTTTCCTACAGATAGATGGATTTGCACTGTAAGTTCCAATGTTGAAGCAGTCTCTTCAATGGAGCTAAGATAACTGACCAGCTCAGCGCAGCTGCCTAAAGGTAGGTGGGCAAAATAAATCTTACCCCTGTTTAAATGTCTTTTTCTGTAGCCTAGGGAGACATTTGCAAGTAAAAATACAACTTTACCCCTTCTTACCCTGCACCAGTCCACCTTTCCTCAGCTACCTGTTGTTCCTAATTCAATATACCAGATACAACCTTTAAAATCCTCAGTAATTTAAAACCTCCTATTGGGAAAGCACTCTTCTTGCCACAGAATATTATCTTGCAACTGAGTTGTCTGTCAAAATGTGTAGTTTTTCAATATTAGGGCTTTGATTATGAAATGTTTCCTTTTAACCTTCACCAGAGTCTGTATTTGCTAACTTCCAAAGACTAGAAAAAGCCATTTTGCTTAGCCAATAACAGATGGAAAAGCAAAGGTCTATTTTACGCATGTGTGCACATCTTTACCCAACAGTGGAGACAAAGCTTTAGACCACCCATGACTTCGTTTATTTGTTAGCATGTGGGTCATGCCAGACTCTGCAGCTACTGATATTAATTCTTCTTGCAATGATATATTAATGATACCCAGGACATACACAGAAAAACCAACTGGAAAAAGAATAAGCATAAATATTCCTATTTTTATCATGCTGGGAAAGTCTACATTGATACAAGTGTTCATTACAGAAACTTTTAGGAAATTTCTGTAGATTTCTAATGAAGAACTATTTTCACAGTTTATAATACTTCTTGTTTTTTTCAGTATCTACAAAGCTTATTTGATAAATATTATTAGATTATTCAAGAAAACTAGTAAGCTACCTGCCTGACAGGCATATTTCTGATTTTTTCTGGCTTATTTAATTTGCTTTATTCAGTTATTTAGGGAAAATGGAGCCAGTAAATTTTCAGTAATAACTGAACTGCTGTGCTGAAAGGAGGAAAGAAATAAAGAAAGAATAAACACACAGAGAAGTTTGAACTAATCTGAAGAAAAGCTACCCATTTGTTCTACCTCAGCATTTGTACATTTAGAGAATTACATTTTGAGGTGAATAATGAACTTCTTTTACTATTTGTAAAAAGGGAAGAAGTATAATCTTTCAGAGAAGATTGGCTTATAAAGTCAGGCATTTGTGGCTGAAGTTCTGAAGAACAAACCTTTACTTTAGTAAAAAAACTAAATCCGTTCTTAAAGGCTTCTATGTAATATGGGCAAGTGTGGTTTTTTTTTAATAAAGAGGCATTTACACCATCAATCTTTAGAATCTAACCAAGACTTTCAATACAAGTTCTTAGCTGCTCGTGTTTTCAGCAGAGAGCAATTGCTAACAAATACTCAGAATCCCTTTCTTGAGACCTCACTGATCCCTAATTTAGGTACTTACACACCTGAACTTGGATGGTGTGAAACTTATTTCCTGAAAAATGCAATGTTAGGTTCTGAATACAAGACAAGTGCAATGATATCTCTTTGAACCTATAAACAGTTCAAAATAGTAGTCCCAAAAGAGGTATGAAGCATTCTTATTTTAGTTTCTTTTTTAAAATTAATATAAATATCATTGACTAAGATGGTAATAATTTTACTCTGAGTTACAATATACAGAAGTGATCCAGTGGGGGTGACTTGGTAAGTACTAAAGTTTATATTTTTGCCTTATACATGTTTACACGTGTAAGAAAAATAAATTAAAAATTAACTGCTGGTTCAAACTCTGTAAAAACATGACTCCCAAAACCTTCTGATGGCCTTCTTACACTGATAATAAAGAAGTGAAAGTTGATTAAAATACACCCATAGAACAGTACTTCTGAACTTTACAATCTTGCTGAAGTGTTCAACCAAGTAATGATTTTCTGTACTTGAAAAATAAAGGAAATATTTCTTTCCCTCATGTCAAAACAAAAAATCACCAAGTAACTCCTAGGAAACACAGAACGAAGACAGCAACCAAAAGTAAGGTAACATGTTCCTCTGGTAAGTGTTGCACATTTATTCCTTTTTACCCATAAAAAAAAGACATTAAAGAATTAAATGGGTATGGATGGGGAAAATAGAAGGAATAAAATGTGGGATTTACTTGGTGCTACATAATAAATGTGTGTAATAATTCCAAAGATTGCAATCCAAAGGACTTAATGAGATACTGCTTTTTATTTTTTTCTTGAAGAGGGTAAGATTCAGGGACAACGTGGGTGACACTGCTGTGGGTGTTCACCACAGGCCACCCCACCAGGAAGAGGAAGTCAATGAGGAATTCTCTTGTCATCTGGAAGCAGCCTCACAGTCACAGGCTCTGGTGCTCACAGGGAACTTCTGCCCTGATCTCTGCTGGAAAAACACCTCACGTGGGCACACAGGAGCCCAGGAGGCTCCTGCAGAGCACTGATGGTAATGTTCTGACACAGGTGGTGGAGGAGCCATTGAGGAGAGATGTGCTGCTGGACCTTGTACTGACAAACAAGGAAGGACTGGCTGGGGAATCACAGAATCATAAAATCATAGAATCACTGAGGCTGGAAATGACCTCCAAGTTCATCAAATCCAAGCATTAACCATGTGAAAGTTGGGCTCAGCCTTGGCCACAGTGACCATGGAGTGCAGGATCTTGACTTCAGGAGAGATGTACCTTTGGCTTCCTCAAGGAGCGACCTGGAGGAATCCCATGGGTTAGGGATCTAGAAGGTAGGGCTGTCCAAGAGAGCTGGTTAATACTCAAGCATCACTTCCTCCAACCTCAAGACTGGTGCATCCCTATGAATAAGAAATCACACAAAGCAGAGCAGGAGACCTGCATGGATGAGCAAGGAGTTTCTGGCAAAACCCAAAAGGAAGAAGAAAGTTTACAAAATGCGGAAAAAGGGGCAGGCTGTTTGGGAGGAATATAGGAACATTGTCGGAGTACGCAGAGATATGATGAGGAGTGCTCAGGTCCACTTGGAATTAAACATGGCAAGGGATGTCAAGGACAACAAGAAAGGTTTTCCACCCAACTTTCTCTAACCTGTTTTCAAATTACACAGTGAGCCTGTAAGATGGAATGGGTTATTTCTTATCATAGCAGAAAAGGACTAACTGGGTGCACTTATAGTACGATAATGAAGGCTGTGTATTATCATCCTTCTAACTCTATTTTGTGCTTTAACAAAATAAAACCCAGTAACGAACAAGATACAAAAGTGTATTTTGTTGCTGGCTATCTATCTTTTACCATTTTGCCTATTTATTTTTTTTACACTTAAATGAACTTACTATAAAAACACTTTTGGAAAATATTTGATGTAAGTATTATTCTGTAGCTCCTTTTTGAAATATTGTGAATGCATTTCATGTCTGAAATGCCTACTTGTGAGGCTTTTTGTATTATAAGGTTGCAACACACTTGCTAATGAAGCAGCTGGCACTGTGTCCTGTTAAAAAATAAGAGCCATGAAAGCACTGACCTTCTTTCCTGTGCTTCTCATTTTAGTACACATAATTTGGTAAAGCACTTACTGTAATTTAGCCCAGGTTGGAACGGACCTCAAAAAATCATCTCTTGTTTAGTACCCTGACCACTTGACTTTAAAACCCTGATGATGGGGACTCCACTAAGGCCCTGGGATATTGATTGTTTTCACTGTAAAAAATTCCTCTCTTACATCAAAATGAAGCCTCTCTGAGTACAGCTTGTGCCCTTTGCTTGTTGTCCTCTCCATGTGTGGCCTTGTGAAGAGAGAGCATCCATGCTTTTCGTGGCTGCCCTTTGGGAACTGGAAAACTGTGATGAGATTCCCTTGAGCCTCCTCTTCTCCAGCGTGAAAAGACCTAAATCCTTAAATCTTGCCCCACAGAGCAGGTTCTCCAGCTCTCTGATCACCTTTGTGGCTCTCCTTTGAACTCTCTCCAGTGTGTCTTGTGTCTTTTCTGAATGGAGCATACCAGGGCTGGGCACAGTACTGCAGGTGTGGCCTGACAGTGCTGGCTAGACTGGGATGATCACAGCTCTATCTCTGCTAGTTTTGCTCCATGGAGGCAGCCCAGGATCCCATTTGCCTTCCTTGCTGCAGCAGCACACTGTGGGCTCATGTTATCTTGCCCACCAGGATTTCCAGGTCCCTTTCACCAAGGCTCCTCCTCAGACAGACGGATTCCAGCCTGTACTGGGAACTTTGGTTATGCCATCCCAGGGGCGCAGCCTTGCACGTGTCTTTGTTAAACTTCATGCTGTTCTTTCTATCCCACTCTCCCAGCCTGTTCAGATCTCCCTGTAAGATATCCCTTCTGACAGTTTGGTACCACCACCAGATTTGGTGAAAGTGCTTTCAATCCTGTCATCCAGACCACTGAGGAGGATGTTAAACAGCATGGGGCCCTACAGGGATTGGGTGGGCAGGAATTCCTCCTGAGATCTCGCAGGACCTGAAACTCTCTTGTGTTTGGTAGGTGTGAGCTTCCCCTGAAGCTGATCGAAGGAGGAAGAAGTCATCGGTGAGTGAGGAATTAAATGGAAAACTAAGCCAAGAACCAGCCTCCTTCAGGTAAGCAGAATTCAGAGTTTGGTAAAGGAGCCCATGCAACTGTAAATCCTGAATCAGCCCTTTGAGTCAGAGGTTCCCAGTTGGACTCAGACAGAGTCAGAGAAGCTGAGCTCTAATATTAGCAGGAGCTGAGTGCGAAACTCAGCCCCTTACAGAGCTGAGATACTGTGTTTGCTTCTGAGAGAGGCAGTGCCTCTGACCCATCCTTCTTGGCCTACAAAAGAAATAGCTGAAGCAGTGGCTCTCCTGGAATTTCAGTGAGCCTTCTGCAGGTATCCCCTTTGCCCAAATAGAAGTGTTCTGGGGATGCATAGACTGGGAATGGCAATAGGGTGTGCAATCTGTATTGATCTACTACTATTCGTACCAGAAACGCTTGAAAATGGTATTCCTCATAATATTTCAAATTCTCAGTGCTTTTCTCAGATAAACTGTCACCAGGAGAGCCTCTGGTTCTGTCTGACTTCTTTAGGAAATGAAGCTTGTGTCTTTGTGCTGGCGAGAAATCTGTCCATGATTGGTTTGAACCTACTGGCTAATCTTAACCAAATGGATACATTATTCGCCTGTAAGAAAGCAGGGATCAAGACTAAGTGGTTTTTTTATAATTTCTCACAATATTATTGTTATGTATAGTAATTAACTTTCAGAATTTTTCTCTGAAGTGTTTATTCTGTGGTTTCTTTTTTATATATATACAATTAGGCTAAAAATCACCATGCTTCTTGAACCAAAAATCATTTTAAAAATACATGAGATGATCTAACATGTGGTAGTCACAGTTTTGATGCAATGATACATATTTGTGAATAACAGCTCTGGTAGCACACTGAATGATGTAATAAGAGGAAATTATTGGTTGATATCAGTATAATTCAGAACAGAAAATAGCCCTTCATTCAGAAGATATCTATAATATTTAGTTCTATTTGATGCTGAGGTGGTAAGATGTGCAACAGATTCACTCAGTGAAAATTGCCTACGTTTCACAGAAATTACAAAATGGGAAGAAAACAATAGCAAAGGGTTTGGAAGGATGAAGGAAATTACCTTCTCTTATTACTAATTTGTTTTTAGAACAAAACACAAGAACCTCTTCTCTGTTCTACCTCCATTAAAGAAGGAAGTAATTCTATACATGTGAGGGAAAAAATAATCATGAGGTTTCTTTAAAACCTAAGAGCAAACTATTTACCAAATGATAGCTGCATATTGAAGTTCTGTCATCTTCAGATAAATGCAGACAGCATCATCTTCAACTTATCTCTGCTTAGGTTAACAATGAGCAGCTGAGATGCAAATGTTGAGGGCTGGGGATAACGGTGTTGAGCTGAAAGAAAAACTCCAAATAACTTTTCAGCTCTGTGGCAGTACCACCAGACTCATTTACCACAAGAATAGCAATAAGCCTTTAGATCAGTGAAGCAATTCCCAGCCTTGATGGCAACTGGAATGCCTCTTTGCCTCTGGATACTCAGACCTCTCAGTGTCTGTACTCTGTTAGAAAGAGATTTGTGCCTTTCCCACTCAGATTTAGCCACAGAAAGTCTTGTATTTGTGTACTCCATGCTCAGTTATGATAAATCTCTCTATTCAGGGTGGAAACACTGACCTCAAAAATCTAAAATTGTCTCCAATGCAGAAAAGACAGCAACGTAAGTTACTGGTGTCACTGCATTTTAGTGATCACCTGGTAAATATTGAATAGGATTCAAAACAGACATCTTGAAACTTCTGCAACCAATCATTTCTAGTTAGCTGGATGATGACACTCCTCCAACAAAGCGTTTACTTGCTGTAATGTCATTGTTTCACTGGAATTACTCATATAGGGGAGACATTTTTTTCTTGTAATTTATCTCCCAAGCCTAGAATTCATTACGATTGCTCATACAATATTAGGGATTTTGTGTACTTACCTGAGAAAGGTCTTAAACAATATGTTCACAATTGATGTTGCCTGAGAAGTAGGAAAAAAACCTCAGTCATTTTTCATGCAGAGGGACATCACTGTGACTGCAGTGGTTTCTAATATTTGATTTTAATATTCATTGGTGAGTTGCTGAAAACAACCCTACCATAAAACTTCTACACAGAAATAGCAGACACACTTTTTCCTGCTTCATTCATTATCTCTCAGTAATCTTAACTGTGAAGGGAGTCAACTGCAGACTCCAGACCCTTTGAAAATATAATGTAAAATCCACTTTTATTCAGTGTTTTTCCTACTATACAAGATAGCCATTCTGTATGGTTTATGTTTTTGCTAATTAAAATTTAAATGGGTCCATCCTATCTCATCAATTGTATAAAAGAGACATTTTTACCATTAAAGACATGGTAGAATCCTTAGGGTTTACCATTTGTTCTCAAAATGAAACCTCCAGTGACAAAAATGCAATAATTTTATTTCCCAAGTCCAATGTTTCAATACTGTTATTTATTTAATCCATATTATAATTTCTTTAAAAATTCAAACCTTTTTGCTCTGGCTGCAAACAGTATTCTTCCCTGTTTTTCTTTTAATTATTTTTGTACTGCAGTTACATTCACATCTATAAAATTACATATACGTGTTGCTGTGCGAGACAGCCAATCCTGTCTGTCATGTACCAGTTTAGAGACATCAGAGGCAGTTTTGTTATCAATGCTTATTGTTCCATTGACTTGAGTGGATTTTAGATGAGCTTCATTGTGAGTTTATCTCATGATAGACCTCTGGTGAGGATTAGGCATAACCTAACAGCTACTGCAAATTGCATTTAGCCTTTACAATTAACCAGATGACAAATAAATCAATGGAGGAATCAGTCCACTGAAGGGTCTCCTCAGTGAAAACAAGCTGTGCAGTCACAGAGATGGCCATTAGTCAAGCTAAGCTAGGAAAGGCAGGCTTCAGACTAATGCTCATTTTTTTTTGTCTGAGCGGTGAGATTTAAAATTTCTATGGAATAAAAAGAAAAGACTAATGGCATTCTTGACAAAGAAAATTGAGAGAATGAGACCATCAATTGTAGGAATGACTGATAAAATTATTTAATTGGCACTAACATAAAGATAGATTTAGACAAAAAGTATGATGGGCAAGTGATGGATTAAGCTTTTCAGTACACAAGAAGGCTTTCTTTTGCATCTCACTCTAGTGGTGATGAAGAGATCATTTCACTCTAATTTGACAGGAAGGTGCAAGTACCGTGGATGAAAAATCAGAATAAAAACAGCAGGTTCAAAAACATTTCAAATACTTTTTACAGGAACATCAAGAATAAAACTGTGGTCAAAGCTCACAGAAATAACAGATTTTTGTAACATTTCTTGAATGCAAAATTGGACATCTCTTGATATAACTTCAGTGGTTTTATTCAAATAACATGAAGAAAACATTTTGTGGCACAAAGAAACTTCAAGTTTCAGAAATTACCTAGTGGAAGTTAACAGCTGAAAGCTAGGGAATTTCAGTCCAAAGTGCACCTTTGATAAGGTATAGGAAAACCTCACTTTGCAAAAATTATATTGCTATTTTCCAGATCTATCTAATCTGAATTGTGAGGATCATGCAATAGCTGAGAGAACATCTTCAGCAAATGATAAAAAGTATCAAATAAAATATGCAGAGCTGAGCTTCCCATGTATGTACATCAGCATTTCAGAATTGCATAAAATAAGCTTTATCCCAGCAGTTTTTGCTCAGAGACCCAAAGACAAGGCTAGACTATTATAACCCTACTGAATCTGACAAAAGAGAGTAGGATATAGAAATACAAGACACAGCTTTTGCTTCTAGCTTGGAGTATGAACACTATGCTACATTGAAGTAAAAAAAAGTTTGCTTTTAAACTAGTGAATGATAAGTGTGTTGTTCAAAAGTTTGCAGAGACTCTTTAGCAGTTTCTGGAAAAGCAGCTGTCAGTATAACTTATTCCGTGCAACATGTGTGATGTTTTCTCATTGAGAGAGAAATGAATTTGAGGGATTTGAAGTGAATAAACTAATTTGTTGTAGAGAAAATACAATTTGGCCGGGGGGGAAAAAGGAACTAATACTGGAATCTCTGCTTTGTAATTCAGTTTTGCACATCCCGATGCCAGCTGTAACCACAACTGAGATAAGCCAACTGGTGAAACTCCACTGGTTGTAAACGCACAGGCCAGGGTTAGTCTAGTCACTGGGGAGAGCTAAATCCCTGGCTTTCACACACAGCCCTGAAAGGAGGGCTGTCTCAGACACGGGGCGGTAAGAAGTACAGAGTTCAGCAGCTCCTCTCGCTGATGCTGGAGCACCGGGCCCGAGCCAAAGGGATTTCAAGGGGCCGCCAGGGAACCACAGGGAGCTGCAGGGCTCGCAGGCAGAGCAGAGCTGTGTGAGGTCCTTCCCGTCCCAAAGGCCATGACTCTCGTCGGCCAGCAGCACAGGCAGACAGGTGTGTTGAGGTGTGTTGAGAGCTCCGTGCCGGAGTCTCCGAGAAGCGATGCGCAGCCCGTTTCCGCACGCTTGTCCCGCCCGGTGCCCCGCTCCCGCGGGCACAGGGCAGCGGTGACCGCCCGCGCTGCCGCTCCGGCTCCCTGCGCCGTGCTTCCAAGCGCCTCTAATTGGATTGCCGTAATTCCTGCCCTTCCTAAAGCGGCGGGCGGCCAGGGGGAAATGGCCCGGGGGAGGCGGGGGGAGGCGGTGGGCGGCTCTGCGCTCCGCCGGCGCGGCCGCTCCGCGGCGCATAAAGCGCGGCGGGAGCGCGGCGCGGCCGCGGCCATGCAGTGAGAGCCCGCCGTGCGACCAGCACCGCGAGGGACACGCCGAGGGACACACCGAGCGACACACCGCCCAGCTCAAGGTACCCCCTCCCGGCCCTGCTCCCCGCGGGAATTGGGCTGCCGAGCGCCGGCAGCCGCCCTGGGGAGTAGGTTCGCCCCGGGGCAGGCAAAGCGTTTACCCCGGTGCGGTTTCTTCCAGATGCAGAGGTGCACCGGTTTCCTGTTTCTGTCCTTAATCCTTTGCGCCACGCTCTCGGAAACACTCGGGCTGGTTTTCTCGGTAAGTATCCGTGTCTCAGCTGGCAAGGAACCGTGAACCTCCCAGGGATACACACCGTTCTTAGATACAGGGGTTGCAAAAGACCTTGCGGCACTCAAAACCGTTTCGGGCTATAAACAGTTCGCTTTTATTTTTCAGCTGAGAATTTGGAGAGTTTGAGTACTATCTCCCTTGTGAAAAATACTATGACTAAGGATGTCTAGTTGATAGACCAAAATTGGATGAGTGTCCCACCTGCCTCAGAAAAGAAGATGTACATATGGCTTTCTTTTATGAAGAGGCTGTCATGTAAATCCAACCAGCAAAAAGAGGCATTGCTGTTTGCTAAGGTGGCTATCAGGTGGTAATATAAACTTTAAGCATAAAGTCGAAATTTCTGTCTCCAAAGTGTGATTTGCAGTCATCACTTATGTGGTGTGAAACCTTCAAACCACATGGATGTCAATAGCAACACTACAGACTTGGACAAGGAGGGGGCAAGAGCTCTCCATTAATATTTGCTTCAATATGATTGGCTTTATTTTTAGAGTATTTTTTCTTGATTTTGAGCCTTCAGGAGACTCTTTCTGCTAAGAGAATGTGCTTTTGAGTGTAGGTTGTGCAATAACATACTTTAATATAATAACATACAAATTTTTTTCTTTAAGGCAAAGGACAAAAGGGGTTGGACTTTGAATAGTGCTGGTTATCTACTTGGGCCACGTAAGTGAGGCACCTTTTTTTTTCATTACTTCAAAATGCAAAAATTGTGTTATTCACTTACATCTGAGTATGACAATTTTGTCTAAACCTGCAAGACTGCAGAAACTCATTTGGGTAAACACTTGTTTAGATGTTTGTTACATGCCTATCATAGAACTGAGTTGTCTTAGATGACAGCTGTTCTTTTCTAAAGAAGTGTGATGGGAGGCCTTATGTCCAGAAACACATCTGCTCACATTTTGTGCTTCTGAACTGTAATTTTCATGTGACAAATACGTCACCACCAGAAGTGTTAAAAAGTCTTACAGCATCTTTGATGTCAAGGGCAGAATGACAAAATGTGGCATTTGGCACTTCGTATATTTCAGATTTCACCTTAAAATCTTTTTACAAACCGTTTCACTATCTGTCTTTATTATGCCACATTTTTTTAAAATTAAAGCAAAATAAATTAAAACAATAACTTGCAAACTCAAGACTGTTAACAGCTCACTATGTGAAAAATCAATATACAAGGTGTTCAAAATACAGGAGTACTGGTTTACAGGTGGAAATAAGAAATGCAGGTTGTAAGAAAAGTAATGCAGAACTAAGCTGTCTCAAATATTTGTTCTTTTACCACTAATTCGTGTGAATGTGGTAACATTCATTACCAGCATTTCTATATTTTCAGTCTCAGTAACACATAGACAAATACTACAGATACTTACTCTGACACTCTTCATTCTTTTTAGGTAACAGTAAGGATAATTAAAAAAAACAAACAATGAAGTTTAATGCATCTTGAATGTATTAACTGGTTCTGTGAATGTCTGGAATTTGCCCAAAGTAGATCTAAGCAAATTGGAAAAAATACTGTAGGGAAATGTGCTTATCAAAGACTTATATTTTATATCTAAGACAGGATAATAGGAATCATCCTTCGTTGCAAGTTGTATTGATCAGCTTTTACTGATAAAGGAAATGCCCATTGCAAGGGGGAGAGAAGAGGCACCAGGGGCGTGTAAGATAGTTTCTGAAGGTTATTCATGTAAACTATCTGCAGTTTTCTTTTGAGCAAACCCACCAGCAACACTCTCTTAAAGGGAGAGGAAAGAGTAGTGAGAACAACTTCCCAATTTACGTGCAGATATGCACTTAGACTTTTTCTTTACTACTTCTGACTCCACTAATAGATTCAGCAAGTATGTAGCACAGGATGTGTCTGTAATTGAGAGAATCATCAGCACAAATTTAGAACAAAGGTTATTGTATTTAATGACACATTAACTTCTTCCTTGTAATTTTGTACATCAAAACTGCCCATCATGATCTTTTCATTGAATTCCATGAAAAGCAAGCAATATAGGAAAGGTTCTTGCTAAGTCAATTAACTCCTCTGCTTTTTAATTTATTTATCAGATGCAGTAGATAACCACAGATCTTTTAATGACAAGCATGGTTTCACTGGTAAACGTGAAATACCGCCTGATGAGGACATTAAAGCAGGTAATGAAAATCTGAAAACCAGCATTTTTGATTTGTTTTTAATGTTAAGTAATTTATTTACTATTGAATTAACTGACTACCTGGAAACAAAACTATTTTTGCATTTCAACAGAAATCCTCATAAACATATGAAAGGAAGAAAAATGACATTTGGCCATTCGGTGTGATCTTTGTATGGTCACAGATTACAATATCTAAGTGATTAGGAAAATGTATCATAATTTTATTGCTTTAAATGTATAATAGATCATATTGCTTTCAAAAAACCTTGATTTTTTTCCCTTTTCATATGTTCAAATAAGTATTTCAAATGTCATGCTAGCCACTCCAGGGTTAATTGTTTTTTGGCAAAGAAGAGAGTCCATAAAGGTGTCTTTCAGTAAAGAAGGCTATAGAAAATACGTGTCAGTATTTCCTATGATTAAGCAAGGTGGATTATCTTCAGTAAAAGATTGAGAACCTGGTCACAACTGAAGTCAACACGTTTTGATGTTGCATGTGTCAGAATTTAGTAAATGGCAATCAAAAGGGTGCAGCCTAGTTCTGGATTTGTCATTCAAAGCTGGGCTTCTAAAATATGTGTCTAGACTCCCTTTATGAAGAGAAGCTGACAATTTTTAGGCTCTATTTTGAACACCTGTTTCAGGATAAAATGCAGAAAATTCTAGAAAAACCCATCTTATTTCCTGAGGAGAAAATAAACCTGCTGCAGACATCTTAAGTGAGCTGGGATGAATCTCATCCTTAGGCTGATAAAAGTGACCACAGTACTTTCTGAGTATTATTGCATTTATCACTGCACTAGTGGGGGCAAACCAAAGGTTTTGGAGCCTATTTTAAATACACCCAGAACAGTACAAATTTAGTTAATACTAGACAAGTTCATAAATAAAGGAAATGTGCTTAATTACAATCTCATCCATACATACTTTTTTAAAGAGAAGAGAAACATGAGTATGTTTCTTAGTTGTTAACACTCTCTGAAGGACTGTCAGTTCAGTTCTGGTACACAGTTACAGAGTGGGGGTTTGTGTGTGGGATTTGTTTGGTGCTGTGCTTTGGTTTTGTTTGTTGGTTTTTAAGGGGAAAAAAACCGACCCTGCTTTCTCGAATACTGGTGTAAAACCCACATTTGGCCAGTCAGAAACAATGTGAAAGTAAGGGATTTGCAATCCAGCAGTAGAGATCACATTGCAACATCTTGCCTTTTGTGCATATACCAGATCTCTTACAGGAACATGAATTTACAGGTTTATGGAACCCTCTTGCTGGGTATTGTTGCACCTCCACAATTGCAGATAAACCCAACCAAACTTGTCAGGATGAGACTTCAAAATTATACAGCTGCCTCTGCTATGAACTTCATTCTCTTCGCTTATCAAAAGTTTCTTTGAAGCTGAAGTTTTTACAGAGTTCCTACCCAAAGGGTATTTAAATATATATATATAAAATGCATAAGGTAATCAGTGTCTTGTTTTAATTGAAAATGAAGGATTTCTCCTGATAATTTGCAAAAGCACCTTAAAATGGCAATATATGCACATATTGTTTTATTAATGTAAAAGAGTTCATACAGAGGACTGTGTTCTCCTTGAAGGAATGCTGCAAAATTCATAAGCTCTCCAGATAACCTAGAAAAATTTGTAAGCCATATTAGGAACTGAACACTAGGTCCAGGAAAAAAGCCCCACAACAAAATTACAACCATCTATGAGCATAATTAGTCAAATCTTCAAATTACAAGATCATAATGGTTTCTTTACTGAAATCTGCAAGTTATCGACTATGCAGAATTAAGGTTAATAGCAGAGAAATACATAACTACAATATTCCCAAGTCTTTGAGGAAAAATATTTATCCAATAAATATCACATGGATAACAAAATCTGAGTAAAAAGGTGACTAATATAATAACAAAAATCCATAACAGGTTAGGTGGGAATAAAAGTTAAGGAAAAGTTCCAATAAAAGAGTAATATTAATGCAAATAATGGTTACATCTTTGTGTCAGTTCAAAGACTGGAAGACAAGATTTTTAGGTGCGAGTATATTAAATACGTTCTTAAATGCTTATTCTCCATGTACCAGAAACCTCTGTGTCCCTTGCAACCCTCATCAATATTTTTAATTTGTGCTACAGAGCTCAGTCTGCCTTCTGACCCATCTGATAATATTTTCAGTGATGTAATAATGGGCTATTGGTTCTGGTACCTGCATCTGTGTGCAGAGAACTAAAAATCTTGGGGAAATAACTTCCCGTTTGTTCTTAATAGAGAGCAGTTCTCCATCCTCCTAAAAGTAGGAAGGTGTCTTCCTCCAAATCCCTGCTAATTTTTTTTCCCTCCAATTAATAGATGCAGAAAGCGTCCTTCTCAAAAGTGCAATAACAAGCATGCATTAGGCCATTAGAATAGCATCAAAAAGCTATTTTCACAAGCTCAAAGACAAGTGTATTGGATTAGATGCCTAGGTAAAAATAAATCTTTCTGGACTTCTAGAAAAACACCCAGGCCTAGCTTTTGGGCTACATATCACTTCTATATCATTTGAAAGGCTTATTTGGAGCAAAGTCAGGCTATGTGAAGAAATTTTAACTGTTATGTAAAGCTTTGACTTTGACTAAAGAATTTGTTGGCTAAATTGAAAATTTAACCTACCCCTGCAGGCTCAGGTGGACACAAGGAAGAGTGTTGGGAACAGAGGATAACTCTCTTCTGCAACAGATCCCATAAGGCCTAAAGACCCCAACCATTAAGGTGTCAAAGCAGCTGCTATGCAGCAATGGCATACAAAGCTGGGTGATTTTGATTCTGACAATTGCAGTTACCTACCTTATAGGGGCTTTCCCCTTCCATGAAATGAGGTTTTCCATCAAGGATTTTAAGGAAAAAGGAATTTCAGATAGTTTTAGGGTCTTTTTTTCGCTCCCCAGAGTACTCATAAACTTAGCCACAATATCTTACATGATGTTATCTTTGAACCACGTTAACTCTAAGTAACAACCAGCTTGTTTTACAGGGAATCTTGGAAGACCCGTGGCTGATGAAAACATTGTGCGCACAGTAATTGAATTTTTGACTTACTTGCATCTTAAAGGTTAGTGAATACCTTTTAATCTTTCACAGTTTCTGGTATGAAATTTACTGAGGAGACAAGACTATCCCTTAATGCACACATCTGCTGCAGATTTGAGTGTGCAAGACTTTGTACAGCACCTCTGGGATCACTCACACACACAGAGTGCAGATGATCCTGCAAAATTGCAGCTCAGTGGAGATCTGATGTAGCAGAGTTCTGATGCCGTTCCATCACCTGCTAGTGACAAAGGAAATACATCTCCCTTTTTGCATGTATTCTACAATAAAGTTGCATGATAAAATTGCAACAACTCTAAGCTTAATGTTGCTCTGAAGTAAAAACTCTGTACAGCCTCACAGTTGTGGCAAGAGTTGTAATACTGAGCTTCCGGCTGGTTCTGTGAGAATGGTAACTTTACTATGGAATTCAGTGAAGAAGAAATTTGTCTGCTTCTGAGTTTTCATTAGTTTTGCTTTAAAAAAACCCAAAACCCCACAATTTTTAGCTTTTAAAAACCTCTCCAGCTCTTCTAAAACTGTCTACACAATGTATAAAACCATAATACATACTTGCAAAGAAAGCGACAGGTAGAAAAAAGTTATTCTACTGCAAACATTTGAGGATTTTTTCTGTCTCAGGAAGTAGACAATTCAATAAATCAGTAGCTTCCATATTCTTACTTTTGTGTACAACAAATTATAAGTAACTTTGTGGCAAGTGTATGCTGTGGAACTGTGTGTACATTTGTGTTTTAATTTCATTATTAAAAGAGACTTTCAACAGATCTGCTCATTTTCTGCATACCTGGGATGCTTTTTACTCATTGTTTTCTGAATTACTTGTAACACCCAAGGAAAACAATTCTCATTACTGAAAATATGAACCCAGTGTTTATTGAATTGAATTTGCATTTGAAAACAAAACCTCTCTATAGCTAGTCCTAAGGGCTTGAAATTATTCAAATATATATTTAAAGTAGATTCTTAGCATGTATATTTACTGTGGACAAAGTAGTAGTTTGTTTGTTGTGCCGCTGTGAAGAAAGAGCCCAAAACACTCCTTTACTCTGCTGTGTGAGCCTAGGAAGTAAAATCAATATTTGGATGCAGCAAAAAGGGTGTGAAACAAGCTCAAGCACAGACTCTCTGCGTAGGCTAAAAGCTGCTAAATCAGACAAGAAAATAAAAAGCATCTCACAGAACTACAAATTACTTCTTCCCTGGAACAAATGAGCAAAATGGGCTCCCTCCTTAGGATGGTGATGACAAGCAGCTGTTTTTATTCAGGAAAGGTGGTGGTATTACCATGTCCTTCTGAAAAACAAAAAAATGAATCTCCAGATCTGGCTTTTCCCAGATACAGTTCTTGTATTCTCAGGTTGCAACAGACACAGAATACTAGCACATATTATCTCTTAACAATATTTATTGGAAAGCCTTAGTACAAACTCTTACACAAAACCAGAACAGTAGGTTAAGCAGGTGAAAACCATATTTTTTAATTATAGAAATCCTTTAACACTTTTGCTTAAATGAAACCTTACTACCTTAACTAAATTTCTTTAGATATGTTTCTTGGTGGGGGAAGGGGGAAAAATCCCACTCGTGGGGTTCAGATTCAGGGAATAGTTATTGAGATTAGACACACATTTTAATCTGCAAGAAAAAGGCAGTATTTTTACTGCTAAAAAGTACCTTGGTGATAACTAAAAGTGGCCTTCAGCTCTTTCTCTTTGAAATTATTCCCTCCAGCTTTAAGTGCTTCTCATAAAGAGCAACATGTAGAATGGCAGCTGTAATTAGATAATATTAAGTCTTTTGAGATGCTGGGATCCAGCAATATCAATTAGCATAATAAAATTAACACAATTGTTGTTCTGTCACTGCTGTTTCTAAAATGTTGAAATTGTATCAGGAAGATATTATTGACATTCAAAAGAAAAAACCCCAGTGTTTTATAAATTAAAGTATGAAAAGTTCAAAGATTTGCCTCTTATAGTTGAGAAAGGTATTA
The DNA here is from genome assembly GCA_013397845.1 of Melanocharis versteri. NCBI lineage: Eukaryota > Metazoa > Chordata > Aves > Passeriformes > Melanocharitidae > Melanocharis > Melanocharis versteri. Next base: position 84,140 of record VZTG01010151.1, read on the forward strand.
AAAAATTTATATTACTGAAACTGGATTTCATAACTTAATTGCTAAGATAAATATGCATACTTACATGTGTGTTAATTATCTTTTTTTTTCCTATTTTGCAGATGTGGGAGCACTTGACAAGCTACCTACACCAGAGGAAATGAACCAGTCTTGAAGAATGCATTTTTATTTTGTTGCAGTGTAGATTTAGAATTCTAAACAAAAGACCCAAATGACCTGAAGTTAAGAAGTATTGTTTGCATTTATCTGACCAATGGTAAACAGCACTCTGCCCTCTGGTTTGTTTGTTGGATTATTTTTCTTTTTTTTCCTTCCCTCTCTCTCCTGCAGTGTTACGGTGTATAATTTTGCTTTGGTAAAATTTTTCTGTAGGTAAATGATAAAATAAAAATAAAGAGCAATTAAGTTGTTTCATTTCAAAATTACGTACATACCAGCACACAATGCATCATATACAAAGCCCCGGGGGTAAATTGTAAGATTACACTGCATCTGTACTCTGCAATATTAGAGCTAAATAAAACATAAATACTATCTATTGGGTAGGTAACAGAAAAACAACAGTGACTTCAGAGTGCTGCCATGCAGAATCATTTTAAGTCACAGATCTGTCTGCACTTCTGTGCTGCAAGGAAACATCACTCGCTGTTCATATTTTCCTAGACACGAAATAAACTCATGTTCATAATAAATTTCACATTACTCACCTGTACTACAGCAGCCCACTGGCTGGAGCATGCCTTGATGCAGTGCAAATTGAACTGTTCTGGGCAGGTTTACACAAATCTTACGTGTAGGATTCCCATGTCATCGAGAGCACGGGCGCTGTGCTCCTTAATGAAGAAAAGCTCCTGGCTGCTGCAAGATGAAAAATATACTTTACGAGATGCTTTATTCTGAGCCTAGCAAAGCACTTGGATTCATGCAAAATAGCTTTGATGCACTGGCCCAGGATGCGAGGCCTGCACACAATAAATGTCATATCAAGACTGAGGAAAGGATTGAGAGGATACAGAACCTCAGAAAGGTTTTTCATATTCAGATGACTTTCAGCCTCTGCACAGCGCAATGAAATATCATCCTTTCAAAATGCTGACGTGCACTGACTGACAGAAATTTTGCAGACCTTTATTATCTAATCTGGTTTTCATTTTTAGCATAGCAGAATTCTAAAAGCCAAGCCACGAGCGTCTACTTTGTACCCACGCAGCTATCCCACCTCGTCATTCAGGCTGTGCTCTTCCTGTCATGATCACTCAGCCTCTGAGCTCATGTCTGGTGTTTTCACTTTCCAAAGTGTGAAAATACACTTTTCACCAGATCCGGTGAGCTTCTGAGCAAACCCTTCACCCTATGTTTTACTGGATTTCTTTTTGTTTTTTAAGAGTAATGAAAAAAGTATACACTGCTAGTATACATGCCGCTAGTTCAACGTGATTTGGGAAATTGATGGGCTTCCCAAAGTGTGAAAAAAAGAACAGAGTGAAATTTAATCTCTGTACATTAGTATAGTTCAGTTAGTCCAAACTCTCATTTCCACTAGCAATGTCCACACATCTCACCTTGAAGTAGAGCTCACTAAAATCAAAAGGTTTTCTTTCCATTTCAATTTGGCTTTTGTCTGTAGTGTAAATATAAGCTGGAGCTAATCCTACACAACAGTTGAATATCATGTATGCAAATAAGGAATAAATGATACAATGAGATGAAAAGGGGATTTTTAAATTATTATTTTCTACTGAAACATGTCACATTCTTTTATTGTCTGTTGGCTGTTAAAATCCAGCATCTATTTGAAGAACTCAGTAGCAAACAATCTCTGGCAAAGCAGCTGAACCTATGATCAAATAAAAGGAACTTCATTTTAGCATTGAATTTCTTTCCTTTTCAAAAAGGATAAGAAATTAGAAATAATAGGATAGAATTAGAAAACAGTTATTATTTTAATCAAATTAGCATACCCTCAGGTCCTTAGAGTTGGAGTTGTCCTATTAGAGTGTTTATTTGAAATTCTGAAATTTGAGATTATTTGAAATAATGGAAAACTCATAGGATCAGGAGGATTTACAGCACTGTCTAAGCAGGGAGGCTGTCAAAGTTTTACATTGTGCTGCACTGTCAGAGGTATATATTACAAAAACTAGATTATTATAAACTAATTACCAAAAGCAGTCCACATACTTTCACTAAATAATTTCTATATTCAAACACATATTGATAATATTCTGAAATAGGTAACATTTTCAGCTTGTTTCTTCACCCTTATCTCTACAAACATCTCTTATCTTTACAAATATGAAGGGGGAATACAACAGTAAGGGGCCATTCTTCTGGATCGATTTCACAATTTCAGTAACATTATTTTATTAACATTCATTTCATTTAAAGTATGTCTTAAATCACCTCATCTCAAACATAAGTTCTGCAAATATTTGGAATAACATCTCCATGATCAACCTCTTGGACAAACATGATAAAAATGTCCTTTAAACCACAATTTGAAAACAGTAAGTTTCAACAGGCTAAAGGGACAATAAAAGAATGTGACATGTTTCAGTAGAAAATAATAATTTAAAAATCCCCTTTTCATCTCATTGTATCATTTATTCCTTATTTGCATACATGATATTCAACTGTTGTGTAGGATTAGCTCCAGCTTATATTTACACTACAGACAAAAGCCAAATTGAAAAAAAAAAAGAGTAAAACTTTCTTGTAATGTTTGCCAGTGATATGAAATTACCCTTCATGCAAATTTAGCTCTGACAATGAACAGAAGGCTTGCATGATGCTGAATGACTGGACAATAAAATGGAAGATGAGATTAAATGCTGATGCAAGCAAATTATGTACGCACGGAAAAACAACTCTAATTTTACGTACGCATACTGATGCTCCAAATTGTGTCTGGAAATATAACTCAGACTCATTCTACACAGTCCTCTAAAAATATCCTTTTAAACCTCAACAGTGGATAGAAAGCCAAAGGGAATATTAGGAATTACAATGAAAATGTACCATTCCCAATTTTGATACCAACAGCAGTTTTGGGCAGTTCACTGCAAAGAAAAAAGCACTGTCGAGCCAGAAAAGCCATAGGGGAAAGTGACAAGTATTTTTACAATGATTTTCCTACACAGAGAAAATAAATAGGTGGGAGATGAGAATCTTAAATTTTGTGCTAAAAGTAGTTAGCAAATTCACTTTTTCTTGTAACCCAAGGTTTAATGATTAAATGTCAAATGATGATAAAATTATCAAGTAACACTTTTAAACTCCAGACCTAGAGAAAACCAGAAGACCTTTTCCATACATCTCATGATGAAATTGTGGCACAGGACTTTCTGGAAGCCATAGGTTCTGAAACAGTTACATTCATGGAAAAAAAGTCCTTCAAGGTCCAAATGTTTAATTAAATTTTTTTTAGACCAAATTAGGGACATGAGAGCACAGAGCTATAAAACAACCCTTAGAACCTGATCCAGGGATTAATTAAACAGGACTCCTTCACCTGCACAGCATTTGATGCCAGTTTACAAAAGAAACTTGGAAATCACATATATTTGGCTAAAAATTCTGGAGAAATACTGAGTTCTGAACATTCCCTATAACAAAAAAACCCCTATAATTTTATATTATATAAAAAACTCTATAGTGTTATATTATAGAGTTTCACCTACCTGTCAGGTAGTGTCATTAAAACTTGTTTAAATGCAAATCAGTTCAGCAGAAAAGGGGGAGTTTCTGGTGGCACAGCTGGCACAGAAGAGTCTGTTCAGATTAGGAAGTCACTAGGGAGCTGACAGGATACATGTATTTTCCCACCTGTCTACTCATGTAAAGGTCAGACTGCAACATTAGCATAGGAAAATTAGATAGGACTCAGAGTACTGAGGATGTTTGAGGGGGCTTGATATCGGGGTTGACAGAATCCTGCTTCCAGGTTTAATGTTACCACGGTTCAAACTACAGTTCTTTTTGCCTGAGGGCACAGAAAAGCTTGGTGTGAGTTCATTTACAAAAAATTCTGACATATTCGCAACCGTTCTTTTGCATTTCCAAAGAGATGAGGAGATATGATAAAAGACAGCAGGTGAAGAAACACGTTAATAACACCCCAAAAAAGTGGCGAAAGTATTTTTAGATTATTTAAGGATATGTGACACAAAATGGAAGCAAGTTAGAAATGTATTTTGCAGTTTGTCCAGAATGCAGATTACTCTGGGAGTTTTCCAAGGTGAAAAGGGTTAAAAGAAAGCTTAGACCAAGTGTTATTAGCAGAACAATCTTTTGCCAAAGTTTTGGTGCAGTACTTCTGTCACTATTTTGTGTTCTATCATTTATTTTTAAATAAATGCAAATCATAATTCTGATACTTAATTTTATGAGGACTGAGCGTGACCCAGCCATAGAAAACTGCACCTCACGGATCCCTTTACTGCTCAGATTCAGTAGCTGGGTACACAAATATCAAGTTGTTAAGGCTTTTAATACCTCAGAGCGCTGGATGTTTGCCACTGCATGTGCCACACTCAGAACCTCCGAGAAATGAACTGTAAAAAGCCAGAGTTGAAACGAAGATGAGAATTATTTTACCTCCTTGCTTGTAAAGGAGTAAACACTTTACCAAAAAACTTATTCCCAAAAACTTTATCAAATTCCCTTGAGATTCCACTTATCCATTTCTGATTTAATTGATCTCCACAGATTTTCTACCAATTAAGTATATATAAATCTTACAGCCTTTCTGAGTGCTAGGAGACATGAGCCTCATACAGAATGTCTGCCTGAGGAGAAATTCTAAAATACCTGTTACCATTCAGATTGGATTTTTTTTACAGTTTCTAAAATAACTGTTGACTATTTATCACTTAATTAATTAATTCAGAACATAATGCTTCTATAATTTCCCCTTTAAAATGTTCATGAGATAATGCATTTCCTTGAAATTATTCTATTCCATTAAAAATCATTCTATTGGAAAACAATTGATCAGATTTATGAACGTTACAGCTATTATTTACATTTATCAATATTAAAGGTAGCATTTCTTGACAAAATTTAAAACTGATGCTTCAATTATTTACATCAATGTAAGTTCCTATGTCATCTCTTTAGAAGGAGTATTCTTTGCTCACTATTTCTTCAGATAACAGTGTAGTAAAATGACACTCTACTTCCCTAAGATCTTTCTGCAATTTGACAAGTTTATCTGATTCTTTTGCAGCTTCTGATCTAAAAGATAGTAGATTTAGGAATCATTAGCTTTCTGATAGTTTTTATATCTAATTAATTAAAATCCTACTTCAAGTTATTCTCCAAAGGTTTCTGTGAGAATTTGATGCATCTTTTTTGCAGATCAGAGTTTGAGGGCACTTATATTGAGTAATTGCTTCTAGGACTCTCCACGGGCACTCAGGGTGCTGGAACTGGAGAGGGCAGCTCTGCAAATGGAAGATTTGAATCTGCTCCCTGCTTGCAGAGCGTGGGTGCTGGCTCTGAATCCAGAGAGACCTTTTAAATTAGGCATTTGGATTTCCTTCTTCAAATCAAGCAGAACGAACCCAGGCTCCAAGGCTTAGAGAACCAGTAGAAGCAGACAGGAAAAATAACCATGTTTTACAGCTAAATGTTACATTTTTGTACCACTTTTCAAAACATGGTTTTGCAAATTGTGCCTGCTTGGCTTTCCTGCTGATTACCCACTTAGCCACTGTTTCAAAATAAAGCTCATCAAATAGCACATATGAGGGCTAAATCCTGACCTATGAAACTGAGTGCAGTGGCATTGTTGACCTGGGAAGTACATTAATTTATATCAGCTAAGGTTTGACTTTATCCAGTGGAGCAATGTTATTAAAAGAAATTAATTTTAACAAATCTTGTGTAAAAAATAATTTCAGAAATAAAACTATAGTCACCCTTATTCCATCAACAATACTCCTCCTTCCCACTGCTGCAAAGCATGTTGTTCATTAATTCCTTCTGTCACTTTGTGCCATCTACTGTTTCTAGGCATTAAAGAAATTGTACTCTGTCTGTGTATTATTTAGAAGGATCCCCACATCTGTGAGTTTTTAATTAATTTTATGTAGTTCAAACAATATAACAATTTTTTCCCCAAATACTTACATTTTTCTTTGCCTTCTAGTCCATTTTTGTTTGAATTCCTTTCGTAGTGCACATTAGAGATGGTATTTTATTGTTCATCAGAGCCCTCAAACATCTGTTGAATTAGACACAATAATTTTGTAATGTTAATAATTATTTTGATATTCTTCTCCCCATTCTATCTATGTATTAGCGTAAAACATAGTAATTACCAATAATTAATATTTGTGTCAGCGTTGATAAGCCAGATATTTTTGGCTGGATAAAGGGAAGCAGACGTAACTTGTTTTTTCCTTCTATCATCTGTAGTAGTTATAAAGCATAAGCGTGATTCTTCACCTCAGCCAGACAGAAAGGAGGCTTTCCTCTTTGGGGAAAAACCCCTAATATTCTTTACACACTACCTTTTGTGAATTCATAGTAAAATCACATCTGTTGACAGACTTGAGATATACTCTTCAAAAGAATAAAAGCAATAAAGGATTTTAGTCCTTTATTTTCAAGAATGATTTGAGAACTTTTTTTTTGGAGGTGTTAAGTTATTTTGAGATGCAGAAACACATTTGATTGGATTTATATGCAAGGAAGTTGAGTATTGAATTACCAACAAGATTCGAAATTTTAATTATTTATATGCAATATGAACCATTATTAAAGCAAGAATTTATGTGCTTTTATAAATCCAACTTTATACAAACCTCAATCGTAGGATGCCAAAATAAATTCCTTCTAGAGGTGAAAGCATGGAGAACACTGTTAACTTACGCTATCAAAGTTTTGTCTGGTTACTATTGGTTTACCTGTTTTTCAGCATAAATGCAATGCTAGCCAGCAAATAAGATGAACTCACCAGCATCTCAAGGCCAAAAACCTGCCAGGAAAGTGTCGAGGCAGGTCCACAGCAACGTAATTGCAGGTTTTGGGCCATAAAGCACGGGACACCCTGCACTGGGAACTGCAGCCAGCCAGGTGTGGATGTGCTCTGGCCGTGCCTGGGCCCCCACACCTGGCAGCAGACCGGATGATGCAGGCATCACCTAAACCTCCTCTGGAGTATTAGAAGACTTTGGCACCACAATGCTGAAAATTGTGCGAGAAAACTGTGCTAGGGACTTGCGTCACCTTCTGAAAACCTTACCCTTATGCTACGAAGCCTGGGAAAAAATTTTGCAGAGCTTTCAATTTGTGTTAAGATTAATAATTCTAAAATAATTTAAAAAGCTGAAACTATAGCTTGCAGCAGGAAGGACCTTTGTTTGGAAGAAGGAAAGTATGAATAAAAAGATGAACACTGAATATACATGTATGTTCTGGCAAGAGCCAGGAAATCCTCTATGCACTATCCTTCTTTGTTACCTGGTATTATGGCACTGCCCTTCTGAGCTCCCTGGTGCCATCTCCCAGCAAAATCCCAACCAGAGGGGACATCGTGCTCCTGGGCTCATCTTCTGTTCAGTTGTGCCTTTTCCACCAAGCACTTATTTTACTGACCATGGACATGGGAATAATTTTTCCCTTTGCTCAAGAGAGTTACTATGCCCTGTCTGACAATCCTTTTGGACTTTTTTCCTAAAAGTAAACAACCACAACTTGCTAAACTTTGGAGAAAACGTGGTAAGGATTTCCAGAAGAAAAGTTTCAGATATTTGGAGGATCAAGGTTTACAGCTTGCTTTCTTTGTTGTTTTTTTTTCTTTAATTTTAAAATATTATCTAGACCATGTTAGGGCTGTTTGTTCTTAATGCTTTAGTTCTCTAGTTTTTGTGCATGCAGGTGAAAGCAAAGATAAAGCAGAGAAGGCTGACAATTTAGAAGGCTGCAATATACTCCAGCACTATTCTTCTGAGTGTAATAGACGGCCTAAACAGCCACAAGGTGGTAATAGTGCTCTTCGTGGAAAAGCTCAGGCGTGTTTAGCAGAGCAGGTTTAACTCCGTAGAGATGGCTGATTTGCTAAGAACGATAATTACAAAGAACGGTAGTGCCTCTGGAAATGAGGAAGTGAAAACTTCCAGCACAACAGCATGTGCTGGCTAAGAGAGAAACGCCCTGGCTCAGTGATACACACTGACTGTAAACTGTGGTTTAAAAAATGTTCCTGTAGTCGCGTGGCAAACATTAAGAACATCTTTGGAGTAAAGCGAGGTAATGAAATCCACAAGAGTCGTGCAGTGGTTATCTGGGTAAATTACAAAGGTTTTAGTAAGAAGGAAGGGGGAAAAATACTCATAGGTTTTGCATTAGAAATAAGCAAGATTATAGCTGTTCTGATTTGAGCTGAGGTATAGTTAGTTTTCTTTCCAGTGGCTAATATGGGGCTGTGTTTTGCATTTCTGCTGAACACGGGGTTGACAATGTAGAGCTGGTTTTGTTATTGCTGAGTAGGGCTCACACATTTCAGTGCTTAAAAGCACAAGAAAAAATCCTATATATACGTATATAATATGTATTTATTTATATACATTTGGTTTATGTAAGGCAAACCTATTGATTTAGAGAGTAATAAATTTGGATACTTGGGCTTGGAGGCAGTATATCAGTCCCAGGCATAAATGAATTCACATCATTCACATAAATCATTCACACAAATCAACAGAAACATTGCTGATTTAGAACACTGTTCTAAAACACAGCATATGTCTGTGGACTCCACGGAGCACACCGGTATTAAATTTGCATGAAAAATAATTTCCAGATGTGTGTTATATTCACGCAGAATAAAGGCTATGACATATGCAAAGTGACATTTCAATTTCTAATCACACAGCTCAGCAATTATTATGTGGGCAAGTAATTTCATCACAAGGTTTTACTTACTCTAAGATGAGACTTGAAGAACATTATTGCAATGCAATTTTAGATTTATTTCACATTATTTCACAAAGGATCTGTAATTCTCCTTGTGTTCCACTTAAACACAGCTAGCCATGGCAGACTTTACAGCACAGTGTTCTACCCAGGCTGTTCTGCGTGGAACAAAAGGAAAATTATGAATTTAAATTCTACCATGACTTCTGAGTCCAGACTTTTAAATCATCCCATGTAAAGTCAAGGCACTCTTTCCACAGCTAGATACTATCTCCACTGAAAGTTTTAGAATCAGGCCTTTTATCGAATGATTGCATCAATTGCCTGTGATATTTAGATCGCTGAATCAGGTGAGTAATAGTTCACTCATCTTCTGGCTGTCTAATCCACAGTTAGTGAATGCTCTTCATGCACCCTTCACTGAAAGGACTCAACTGATAAATCGCTGCCCATTCGTGAGGGACATCATTTAGTCTGAAGAAACACACTTTGCAATGATGTGACTTTTATGCTTGTCATCTCTGCAGAAGGTAGTAAGTCAGTGGAAAAAAAGGTAAATCACACTACCTTGACCCACAGCAATTTTCTTTTGTCTTGGTACAAAGAGATTCTCACTTAAGCATATAACAGGACAGCATTTAGTCTCTTTGTCACAAGGCTTTCTTTTTTCTCCTCATCTCCTTAAAAAGATCTCACATATGCTGTTTCTCTTCAATCATATTTTTTTTAAGTTTTAATTATAATTTCATAACTTTTTTCTCTTGTGACTTCATTGACCCATTTAAAGATCTTGGTTTTAACCACTCTAAGGTTTACAATACCTCTTTCTGTAAAACATCACAATGCAGTGGCCTTAAAGCCTGTAAGCAGGGAGAAATTAGATTACTTATGGGGTGTCCAGCCCTTGAATTTGAACTTCGTGACTGGTTCTCAGAACAAGGACCTCTAGTTCTCAGGAGTGCCAGTTGCAGCAAGAATAAATAACTTTAAGATAGGCCAAGGCAGAGTCAGACATTAGTACTGGGCAATGGGCATGCAGAATTGCACAGCACGGATTTACTCTGAGGGATGGTACAAAACAAAAACCTCTTAGCCCACCAAGTTCAGTCCTTTGCTATTATTAACAGTGATCTTGTTAATAAGACAGAGCTGCCCACATGTTGAGAAATAAAAATGTTTAGCGTAAGTAAGTTTCAAGTAGAATGAGTTACATAGATTTATAATACTTGTGATTTAGTACGTTCTTTGCTTAACTTTACTTGCTCAGCAGGAGTAGCTGGATTTGCTGAAACCTTGCAAATTGTGAGCTCACGCCTAGATAAGTTGTCAGCTGGAATAGAGTTAATTTTCTTAAAAATTTTCCCACTATCTGGTACAGTGCTGTGTTTTGTCTTTAGTATGAGAAGGAAATTGGCAACACACTTACGTTTGGGTTGTTGCTGAGTAATGCTTATCTTGAGTCCAGGGCTTTTTTAGTTTCCCATGCTCTACCAGCAAGCAGGTGCACCAGGAGCACAAACAAGAAGATAAGGAGGTTATAACCATCAGCAGAAGCTGCAACTTGACAAGACAAGAACAGGGTATGACCTGCCTGCATGAACACAGAGAAAAAAATCCAATAAGGTACTAAAAGACCCCAGACTAAAAATTACCATTCCATCAGGAGGTACATGCAAAGTGCTTGAAGAGCAGAATAGGGGTGGGTACATGAGTTATAAGGGTATAATTGCCTTAATAACTTCTTTGTTCTGGGTCTCTCTACAGAGGCACCCAACTAGAGCTGACTTGCTGCTGTACCATGCTCTTAAATTATTTTTTTTTATAAATCCAGCTCCTGAGATTCTGCTGTTGGGGACCCAAAGTCAAGTCTGTAGAAGGAGGAAATGCAAAGGGACTCAGGTCACAGCAGGTAAAGTCTGTGGTGGTCTGTGTGCAACTGCTCACATAAACATTATTCCTCACTGTGTCTATACATACTCAAATTAGGCTACCTGGAAAAGGTTAAATCAAACAGCAGCTCTGTGGAGTTCATTCAAGATGCAACATTTCTGACAGACATTAAAGGGGATGTGGGTGCCCTCGGCTCTTTCCTTATAAAAGCATGTTCTGTGTAGGTAAATGCCACATCTTTCTTCTGTGCAGCGAATACATTGGTATTGTGCTACATTATGTTATTAGAGTTCTTATTGTCCTGAAATGGCCATCCCAATAGAGGTGCTGTGAAATAGCTAGTTCACAGAAACCAATTTAAAAAGTTGTGTCTTCCTTTGTCATAACTCATCTGATGTTCCTTCTGTATTCATCACAGTAACATAATCAACCCCCTTTCAATCCAGCATTAAGAGTATCAAAAGAGAATTAACCTAAAGAAGAATTTATGAGTGGGTACCGAGGAAAGTCCTGCCAATTCCCTGTAATAATTAGGTTGTCATTAGTGTGTGGGATGGATTTAAATGAGATTAAATTTTTAATAAATTATCAAAGCTGTGACTAAAATGACCTATGGGAGCTTGTTTGGACAAGTTGTTACAGATCACTACAGTTTAAGAAAAGACAGGAAAGAAAAAAAGTTATTTTCTTCATTTTCAGAACTTCAGCTAGAAAACACTTTTGTGGAAAATTTGGGAGGAAGATATTCCTATATTTCCTTCATCTTACTTTTGGTATTTTCTCTCTTGCCAGGCCTGCTAACAGAGAAATAAGAATGTAAGCTGTGCTGGGTTTCACTTCCTGCAGTTAAGACATAGAAAGTGATCTTGTTTTCACTATTTACAAATGTTCTATCACGGCGCAAAGTGCCACCTCGTATATCAAGACACCACATCCTTAAAACACATGGGAAAATAAGTAATTCCCTTGCATTGTCAATGTGATTCACATTGGTGCAGCACAGGATTCTGTAAATAAAGCAGAGATACCCTAAGCTAAGCACTTTAGGGAGTGGTACTGGTGAATAACAGGGGTAAAGTTCCAAAAACAAGATGAAGAACAAAGCAATTAAATGATGGAAACAAAAACCACAGGAATGTAGAAGACAAAACTGCATCAGTGCCTAGATCCTTGAAGGGGGAAACCAAAAATCAAACGCCCTTCTTATCCAGGATGCTCAACAACGAGTTACAGCTCCCTAGTTTTGACTGGTTCTGTGGTGAGAACCTGCCCTAGCAATGAACTTTTGCTCATCATAATAGTAAAAACCACACTCCTTGCTCAGGCACCCCCGGCCACAGAAAGACCACTACTGATTGAGCATACGCCATGACTTCTTGGGATTTGATACCTTGAAACTGAAGTAGGGAAAGGATGAGCCAATAGGAACGTAGCCAAACAGTGGCTTAAGTGAGATGTGCTAGTACCTTGAAAGATTGTAACCCCAGAGGTGTAACCCCTGCTTCTGTGTGCAGCTTTGTGGATTTGCCACCTAACGCCCCTTTCTGTGCAGAACTGTGAATGAATCACACACATTTCGGCTCCGGGTGTGCATCGGTTCCTTGCACATTGGGCAGAAGAACCTAGTTTAGGGCAACAGCACCCCTTTAATCTCCATAACAAGTGCAATATTTAGTAGTGTGTGCTTACCTGGGGTACCCCTCTGTTGCAGCGTTAGCTATGTCCTAAACCAGAACTTTTAACTTAGCCCCTCGAACAGAAAGTAAACATTTGATCAAAATACTAAACATAATGTGCATGATCTGATCCTGAGTAAACAGTAGAAACTTGTGCAAAGAATAAATTTGTTCTACCTCAACCAGCATTTAGGTTCCTGTCCAGAACACAGGTCCCAGTCAGCACAGAGAGGCGAGATCCACCTGCTAGCTTTAATCCCATTCTGGGCAGGAGGGAATGCCAGGCCATAGCCCACACACCTCTTTGGAGAGTTCACAGGCTTTTCTACGACCTACAGCAAAGAAGAAGTTGTGCAATACCTGTTCACTGCCAACTTAGCTAATGCATTTCTGCTGTACAGCTGCCTGTAAGCCATCCAGCAGACTCCTGGAGTGTGTCATGGGCAATTTCCTGCTCCGGGTATTGCACAGAGCAAGCAGAGGAGAAGTGGACCTGGTGCTCACAAATGCAGAGGAGCTCCCTGGAGGCAGCTCGGGCTGCAGGGACCAGGCTCTGGTTGAGCTTGTGATCATGAGGAACATGGGCCTGGCAAACAGTAAAGTCAGGATCCTGAACTTAAAACTGATTTTCCAGCTGTTTAAAGAATTAGTGGATGAGATCCCCTGGGAAATGCTGAACAAAATATTTTGATATAACTCTTAGCTTCATTTGAATATGTATACTTATACAAAGAGCAATTATTCTTCTGTGGCTGAAACAAACTTTAAGAGTTATGTAAGAGTGAGACGTTAAATAACTTCCTGATTTTTTTATCTTATCATTATTAAATCTAGAAATCATAACAATAACAGCACAATTACCTTTATTGGTCCTATGTGAAAAATGGGGTGACTTTCAACAGGAGCAAGCTACTTTTCAAATTAATTCTACCATTCTAGTAGTCACTGAAATGCATACAGGCATTACTTTTGCAATCAAACTATCAAAGTCCTGAAACAGGAATATAAATTTTAAAAAGTGGAATAAGAATGTATTTTTATATAACATGCCAGGGAACAATATAAAAATAAATTATGGCTGCAATGAATGCAGATAGAACTTTAAATTATAAAAACTGAAAATAATAATGTGACAGAAAACTGCACAGACAATAAATGGAGTCAGTTAAGAAAGGAGAACTTTTTAAAAAAAACCCTTCTTACTGCCCATTCTTGGTTGTAGTAGAAGAAAGGACGAAAGAAGATCATGTTTTCACCACCTTCTGAGGATGCTTGACATTTAGTCAACTTCCGTGTTGTGATTTTCTTTCTTTCAGGTACTGATTATTTGCAGATCTCCTGGGGTCAATTATCTTTAACTACCCTGATATAATAGAGCCTGGCACATAATTTTCTACCTTTAATCACAAAAGTAGTTTAGTATTTTGTACCTAATTTTCACACATTAATCTGCACACAAACACTGTGAGACAGAAGGCTGTAAAGGACCAAGACCAACTGAACTGGGACTCATATATTTTATGATCTTCAGCTATTTTACAGGTTAAATACTTGGGCAGTATTTGAATGACAGAAGGGAGTGGCAGAAGATGTGACAGAATGGTAAGATTACCATTAGCAAACAGCTAAACCATACCTTTTATCTTCTGTTTCTGCTTGTAATTAAGCTTTCAAAACCACACAGATATAATTACCTGTTCTTTTATCAGGAAACAGAACTATGCACCTTATTGCAGGGTTAAAAACACCAGTTCTGAGGATTTTTAAGGCTACCTAGTAAATAGGTAGTTTATTTTTACTGATACTTAAAGGAATCTACATGGTATGCAATCTTCCTCTTATATTAAGAAGATTCTTTTATTATTATATTAACTGAAAAAAGACAAGTGCTTGTGAGTAATGATTGAGTGGAATGTGAAGTTTGCTGCTGCTTGACAACAGAATGTCACTGAGTAGGCAGCCCCTCTACAAATATCTTTGAAACCAAGACATTTGAATTAATAAGCCACTTAAAGAATAGAGAATGTTACACCTACTTCAGATATTATTCAGGTGGCATTTGCTCTAGAGACTGTGGATTATATCTGACCTACTGTTGACTTTTAAGATTTATGTACAATATCTCAGGAGCAATTTAAAGGAGTGGGTGATGATCCAGGAGTCACCTCCATAATACTATATATCCTCTGGTTTTTCCAAAGTCAGTCTTGCCTCAGAAGTTTTATTCTAGATTGAGACATTACTACAATGATCTTGGAGCAGTTCAACTTGAAATCAAAATACTGTGAAGATGGACATACATTAATCCTGAGGTGAATTTAACCAGCCATGAGATCATCCATCAAAGTAGGATAATCTTTGGCTAGAATTGAGATGTTAATAGTGCCATATTCCAGTTGCTTCTTTCTCATTGGAACAGTGAACGCCAGGATAAGCAGTAAATTATTCTTCCACAGTTGTCCCAGGTGTCAGAAAAACTTTGTGGAATTGCAGCAAGTTATATCTTCTCCACACTTTTGAATCATCTGTGCTGGCAGAAAACTAGGGAAGGCCAACAGCAGGTAGTCTAATACCTGTTGCCTTGACCTGGGTGCCGTATTGATGGAACAGGTTTCCTGAATTGTTTGTTTCTTGCTCTCATTATTACGAAATGGCAGAAGATATGCCTCTGATAATGATGGGCAATATTACAACCTTATTCTGGAGGATTTTTGCTTTTCAAAAGCAATTTTAAAAGAAGAACTCTACATAATTTACTTGTATACTAGCTACAGATCCATTGTTTTTATCACATGAAAAGTAAAATACTTTTCTGATGGTGTAAGTAGTGCTAACTACATGAGATTATTCACACTAAAGAGAATCCATTCCTTGGTTTGATATGCTGACTGAAAACTACAGGAGCACAGAGGAGGTCAGGATTTTTCAAAGTGGTCTGAATTATTCTGTCTCTGCTGCCAGTGCCAACCTGAATTCAACAGCCCTGACAAGATAAGGATGCTGTGAAGCAGTATAAGTATCATAGAATCACAGAATGTTCTGGGTTTCATCTCTTTCCTGCTGTTTGCTGCAAAGCTCTCCTCACGCTGAAAATCAATAATTAAAAAAGTCAACAGAATGTAACTACTGTGAAGTCACAGTGTAAGTTTCTTTAAAGACCAGAAAGTGTTAAATCCATTTGTTCCAGGATGAAACTTCATTTTATCTCATTAAATTTACGTCTGAGAATTGTGAAAGGTAAAGGCTTACTAGTATGGCTCATCTTTTCTTCTCCCTACATTATGCATAAGACAGAGTAAGTAAAATAAAAGCTTACAGTTCCCCTCACCACTTCCAAAATTGTCTGTAGGAAGCAACAACATTCAAAATATCAGATAAACATGTCTTTGCTGTCCTCAGAGCTTCCTTCCAAAACCTGGATATGATGCAACAATATTCATTCAACTCCATGATTATATTCAGCTTCTCCCTGCTCCTGGGCCTATCACTCTCACATACTTGGCTGCTAAAGTGAGTGAGGTGTCTCCATGTAAACATTGTTTTTGTGATCTCCTGACACAGCAGATGACAAACATCTTCTACAACACAACACGTGGGAGTGATGACATTATCTTTAAAAATGTAGCTTTGGATAGCTTCCTGCTGTAGTTGCTGTCTGTTGTCCCCAGTGCTGCTGGTATGTAACAGAAAAATACAGTATTATCTTCCATGATTTCTCTTCCCGCAAAAAATGTTTTTGGAGTTGTTACTCCGATCCCATAAGATCTCTAATTTGTAAACATTTTAAAAGAGCCACCTCATTCACTACGAATATTCCTAATAAAAGTAAACTATATACAAGAGTTGTTAAGATACTTGCATAAAAGGAATTTAGCTTAACCTGACACATTCTCATATTCTGCCGTGTCTGTTGAACAATCCATATTTAGCTGCCAGGATTTATCTTTGTAATCAAACCAATTTTGAGCACCATGTTAATGTTATGAGTTTTGCACGTCGTATATTGCAAGATGTATTCCATAAGTGAACATTTCTTCTCTACTCGAGGGCTATCAGCATTTCAACCATGGCAAGCTGAGCCAACAGAAAGCAAAATCTGCGAGGAGTACTTATATAATGAGACAGACTCCCATCAGCCCGCACCCAAATACAGCCTGCCACTCTCTCATGACCTAGTGGTACCCTCTGTCTGTGAATTTTGACACTGCATAATGTCTCTGAAGAGATTAACTTTTCAATATCCCTCCTAGAATATTTAGGTTTTAATTACTTAGCTACATTTACAGGGAACGGCCTGTCTGTTCTCTCTCAGCTGTTATATTAAACTTCCAATATTGTATTAAAGAAACTGTGAAATGTCAAGTTTCCCTCAAAGACATAAAGAAAGGTGAAAATTAAAATAGAAATCAAATTCTACAGCACACAGTCTAATTAGAATCTGACCCCAGCATTCAGGAGGTTTGCCATTAAATTAAAAAATTAATGCCTATTTACTTTGTATAAAAACATAACCATATGAGTTTCTCTGGAACCTGGTTCCAAGAAAAATGCACTTTTGCATAATAAAACCTACTTCAAAGACAGATATCTAATACTTTCACAGTACAGAACACTAACTCATTCATGTATTTCAAATACATTTCCTCCATGCTTGTTAAGGCATCTACATGCAAAAGATCTTTTTTTTTCCCGTTTCTAGACTAAGATTTTATAGCTTCAAACTCTTATTTTGTTTCCATGCTCCTTTCAAATATGAAAACTTCTCCTACGCCGCACCAATAATGTAATTATACCTTAATGTTTCTCTTGTTACAAAGAATTGAAGCATTACACTGCCTTTTTCCAGCTTCCTTGCTAGGACAGAATACAGAGGGATGTGTTTTTAGCTACAGTAATTACCTTAATTTTGTAGGAACATAAGATTGCTGTGTAATCGGCTATTACTAATGCAATTACTCTGAAGAAATGGCTCACAAAGAGATGTGTCAGGGGTGCTTCTACATCAGCACAGATTGAAGTAATTTAATAATGAGTCACATTTGGTCTCTGAAGTGGGTAATACTGAATGGCAAATATCCACTCTGTAATGAAGATTTATGAAAGCATTATTTTGGCATGTAGTTACAGGATAGCTACTGGGTTTTGCAAATTAACTATACACCTCTTCTTTTCCCAAACATATAATTTTTGTTCTAGTTGAGAGCCCAGCTAGGCTCAGGGTGCCTTTCTGCGAGGTACCTGGTCAGGACCTGGTATTCCTTATTCTTTAAAAGGCCCGAGTCCCAGCTTGCTGAAGTAAACAGAGAGATTTTGGGTGAGTTATGGACTCATAAATGACAGACTACAGGAAAACAAGGTGGAGGTAGGGGCCTGTCATCCCACTTCCAAGAGTCCAAACTCAAGAAGGCTCTTGACAACACGACTGACTTTATTATTCAGCATTCACTCAAATGTTTTCCTGAGCCAAAGCCATGGAAATTCAGTGAGTATCTCAAGACCAGCCCAGAACCATGTGACACAGTGCAAAAATGAACTCAGACCTTTAAAGTCCCTCTCTAGCTCCTCAGCCACAAACCACATAATTTCTGTCTGCAGCATGCGAATAACTAGTAAATTTTGTAACTTACTAGCACCTCTCAAAATGCCTGACATAGTTTTTCAATTAGTTATGGACTGTGATTGCAAAAAACCAGCACAGTGAATAAACAGCATAAATTATGCCACAGCAGGCTGCCACACTGCAACAGCTGGAATTAGGACCATTTGGGTAAAGACAAATTGCCCACAGGTAGCTCTGCAGAACGAGCTGACTTACCATGGCTTTACTGCCCAAGCAGGAACACAGACACACCCAGAGCACCAAACGTACAGAGAACTGTCACTACAACAGGTATGGTAATTCTTTTCCCCCCCTTTTTGTTTTGCTATTCCTGCAACTGAAAAACATACACCAAAATCACCTAAACATGGGGATTAAATGATGACAGTAGAGTTTTGTCATTCAGTAAGAAATGACTGCTCCCCCTAACAGTGCAGTATAGAGTGAGATGAATATAGTAATTTTATATCAGTACAAAATTCATCACTTTCAGCAACATTAATTACAAAGTTATGTATAAAGAAGGCCAGATCTGGCCAGGGTTAACACAGCAGGTTTGAGAAAGAATCAGATCCTGCAGATAACAGAAGATGGCCAATGTGGAGCTATATTAATATGGCAGTAAAAGGATAAAATTTCTAGATTAAAAATACTGAAAGGGAGTATCCTGAACTCCCTTTGAGTGAAGAATGAAAGGATTTACTGGGGTCACTGACAAAAGGCTAAAACTACCAAGCCAGGATGCAACCCTCTGCCCCCCAACCCTTCAAACAACCACAAAACAACCCCCAAACTAAACACAAAGCCTAATAAAACAGGGAGTGTTGAAAGTGTAAAATGGGCATGAGCTGTTTATTAGAGAGGGAGAAAAAAGGGCACCTGCTTTACAGGTTTCTGCCTCCTCAGCACCGTCTGGAGCAGCACAACAAACCTGTGCTTCTGACCGCACTCTCAGGACTCCAAGGCACCAACAGACCCTGCAACCTCCTTCCCCCTCCCAGGCCAGCTCTGACAGACCATCCCTGCAGCCTGGGGTGGGACTGGTGTGAGAAAGAGCCTGAGGAAGCCTTGGTGGCCTCCTCCCTTCCCTCCAGAGCTGCATCAAGCTCCGACCTCGCTCCTTCCCGAGCTGCCTCACAGGCAGATCTGTGCCTGGTTACATCCCCTGCTCATCCTCGCTCACTGATTGGAATTCCTGCTTTGGCTTTGCATTTCCCTCGTCGCTGTGGACTCATCTGGCAGCAAGCAGAGTGTGGATTGATTTTGTTACAATAACCAGAGCTCTTCTGCTCTGCTTGCTTAGGTACCCTGCAGTTCTTTGGCGTGGAATTCAGGCACGATGGGCTGCATCTTCACACCCAGTCCCTTATTGACCATAAGCAACATCGGTGTCCAGTTGGAAACAAACCACAGAACATGGGCTTCACACTCCCCAGACCCTTCCCAGCACTCTTCTGTCTATTTCACATGTGAATCAAGAGATTAAAACCAATACTATGCCACAGAAAGAATCAGAAAGTGAGAACATCAACATCAAAAAATCTTTAAATGGCAGAACATTAAAAAAAAGATGGTCCTCACAGAGAAACATTAAAAAAAAAACCCAAAACCAAACCAAAACCAACCAACCAAACCAAGAATCCCCCCCCCAAAACAAACAAACAAAAACCCCCAAAAACAACTGAATAAAACCCCCCTATTTTTGTAGTTGAAAATTCTTTCATGATCCAAAAGAGTGTTTGAACAATTCAAGCTTAAGCATTTAAACAGGACTATTCAATATCTCCAGGAAGGTGAACACACACTGCCTGCATTTTGCCTCAGCCTCTGTTAGTGTTCAGTACTTAGTGGTTCTAAGAATGACATATCAATGAGAAGTATTTTTTGGGTGCCGTGGGTGACTAGTACAAGACCTGAAGTATGAGATTCATGCAAGGAAAAATGGTTTAATCTGCTGTCTTTCCTTTCAGAACCCCCCGAATATGTCAGTATGTACAGACATCCAAAACTTTGTACTACAGGTTTATTGTCTCCAGGAAATCTGTTTTAATTACACAATTTCTGAAGTTCCATTTTTAAACAGTTTAGGTTCCTGGCTTACACTATCCTCTCTGGAAGACCATTTCAGAACCTTGTTCTCTCAACAGTTAAGAAAACTTCCTTTCTATCCTAAATTTAAGTGATATGTGTCCTTTAACGGCTCCTAGTCCTCTTCAGTATCGATCTCCTGAATTTAGTTATGAAGAGGAAGCATATATCTTCTTAGACTTAATTTGCCTAGACTAAATCAAACTCCTCTGTTCTCTCCATTAAAGACACATATTCCATTCTCTCATTTGTCCCAGGAGACTTTGAGGACTGCATCTGCTCCAAATCAAGTTTCTTTTTCATGAGCACAGATGACCAGAACTGTACACAGTAAATCAAATGGAGATTTCCCAGCATTTTATAAAATACTACAAACATCTTCCTTTCTCTACTAAAAATATACTTTCCAATATTCCCTAGAACAGTATAAAGCTTTTTCATAGCTGTATTATATGAACAAATATTGGTAGCTGACAGTGACCTTTTGATTCACCATTTAATCAACATCTTTCTTTTTGCCTCTCCTTGCCTCAAACCAGTACAAAACCAACACAGAATTAAGAGCTATTTCTTACATTTTGCCACCTTATTCCAGCTGGCACTCTTCCTGAGGTGTGTCTCTCATATTTCCATTTCCTTTCATGTTCCTCTGCATTCTGCTTTCTATTAAAACTTGAGCCCTTTTCACATTTACCCTTTTCTTTTTCTGTCCATATATGCCAGCTTTTCAAAGGGACTATGTAGTGTAAAAAGAGAAGGGGTTTCTGGTCAGAATGTTTTACAATTTTTTAAAATATCTACATTGAAAGGGAAATATTTAATCCCTAAGAACCTTAAGTATAGCTGACTAAATTTGATGACACCAGGTCTAACCAAGCAGGGACTAACTTCAAACCTAACTAACAGGAAGGGCAGCTAATAGCTGCTTTCAATTTTTATGTAAATATCTCATGAAGTGGATTGCATTTTAATCCTCTGTATTAGTTCTTCTAATTTTCCCCTGTGATTTTGTCCTCTTTCTGTATTATTTTCCTACCTCTTGACTAGTCAAAATTCCTAATTATTTTCCCATCATCATTTGAGCTCATCTCTCTTTTGAACTTAATAACCTGACACTTTATATTATGGCATTGTCCCCTGCTGTGTGTTCTCAAATAAAGATGCACCTGGTGATGAGAGTGTATTACACGAAATTCAGTTGTTCGAGAATTCTAAGTTCATCTTACAATGTATTTGTCTTTTTCTACTCCCCCCAGTAATTTAAAACTTTATTTTTAATTTATACTCCTCATTTCTACATTTAATCCATGTTTATGTCACTAGTCCTAACCCTAATTTCTTGTTTACTGGTAATAATCCTACTGAAACTCAATCGTACTGGGAATTTTAGGAAGTGGATTTCTGTTCTACACTGAGTAGCTTCTGCTTCTAACAGATTGCTTCTGAGTTTTTCCTAATTTATCACATGGAAGACTGTGTTCTCCCTACATAATTAAACTTCATAATTTCTGCTGAATGGGTGCAGACTGGGAAAGGTTAAACGAAAAGTCTCTTACTCCATCTGCATGCAACAGTCAGATCCTGCCTCACGTCCTTTAATTATTGTCTGACTTTGGGATACCATATCTTTTAATTCAAGTAAAAAACTTTCTGAAATTAAATTTGGGGTAGAATACTTCCTTCAAAGAATAAAAATCATCCTTCAGTCAACACATGACTAGTTTTAATCCAGAATTCTATAAAGGGAATGAATGACATCCTTAAATTTCTTTATGGAAAAATAATATAGAGGCAATGCTCAGCTTTGTTTAGCCTAAAAATAACACATTTCAAATACTGTGACTAATGGAAAAAAAAATACTGTATTTTTTATACATGAAACTGATACCAGTGTGTACTGTACATTTTTCTTTTTCCATTTTTTTTACCTTACTGTCTTTTAATCACTCAGTTTCATGAACTCAGTTGCTGTAACAATTTCTACAGTTGCAGTTGTTGCAAAAATCACCATTGGGAAAGCAATCACAGTATTTATGATTAACCACGCAAAATAACATTAAAAATTTTTTAAGTGGTGTAAGTGTAAGTTTTGAAATTGAAGTTCTACTTTTAGGCAGAATGTTCAGTATCTACTAAAGAAAAATGTTATTACTGTCCAAATCTAGACACAGAGCTTCTATCAATTTTACATTTTGTAAAATATACCTTGTCCATCAAAGAATAATATTTAATTATTTTGTATTCATCTCTGTGTGTATTATTCATGTACAAAAGCAGCAGCAAGACAGAGAAATGTTATTTTAGTATACAGCATGTGCATTCTACATAGGATCTGCCAACTATTTTTCCAGATTCACTTCTTATTTTTCATGCTGTGGATTATATGCAGTCATCTTCACCCCTGCACGAAATTCTGAGCTTCTGTGACACAAATCTACGTCAACTGTGGATCTTTCTAACTCAATATCAGATGAATAATTTTTAAGACAAACATAATGTTTGTCTTAAAGCACATGTCCTGTGTGTTTGTCCTTTCATCTACACACTGCAATCACTAACCCTTAAATGTTGATAAATTCTTACTTACAATTTAAGGCGCTGAGATTTTGTGGAGTTATGTGGTTTCTTGGACCTGGCAGCCCCTAAAACAAAAGGTAAGCCACAGAGGTTGAGAAAAAAAAGAGAAAAAACAGATACAAATACAAGGAAATTATTCTATAGTTTTGAAACAATAAATACTGTTTTTATCTTTTTTTAAATTGCTGCTACCTAACAAGTCTGCCTCTTATTTAAAAATGATCTGCAATTAAATGTTATTAAAGGAAATCATTAGTGTTAAAAATACAGACTAAACACATGCTAATTAAATTTAGAAACACATCAATTAAGTAAGATAATGAAAGGTTTTTGAGGCAAATGAACTGCACAATTGCATTGATACTAAGAAACCTGAATTAAAAGAAAAATGTGTAAAAATCCTAATGGAAGAAAATATTCTCCTTTTTTTGGTAAAAGTCAATGTGCTTTTCTTCACCCCAAAACAGTCTTAAAAGGGTTCTCAGAGCTAGCTTAATCTACGTAATACCAAAGTTAAAGTGAAATAAAGGTATTTTTCTTACCGAAAACTGTATTTTAATTCTGTTACTTCTAGCAAATGTTGAAACCAAACTGTTATATGCAGAAAGGACACTGAATGCCAGCTAAACCACTTAGAAAATACATACAATTGTTACTTTCCAGTAACACAGCCTTAACAACCCATTTTAAAAAGAGGAAATGGAATGTATGTTGTACTTAACATTTTAAGATTACAAGTTGAATCTTGAACTTGTATTTAACTCCTTCTCATCTAAGGAAAAAAAACCAAACCAAAAACCGCAAAGGACAATTCAAAAGCTGAAGATAACAGTCCCCTAGAAACTTTTAATTTCCTGTCTTAATTCTTCTACTTGCTGTGAAGATGAGTAGAACAGAAAAAAGCTCAAGCAAATAAAAACTAAAGAACATATTCCAGCATGCTCCTCCTCAGGTTTCTCTTCCCTACTATTACAGCAAATAAATGACAATTAGCATTTTAAAGAGGAACATGACCTTTAACCTGAATGTGCCTGTTTTACCCTCCTGATGGCTCCTGACAAATAGCAGCAAACAGGCTCCGTACCTGAGAGATGCCCACGCTCAGCACCTGCTGCTGTGGAGAGCAACATCTGTGCTTGCATGGTGCTCAATATGAAAAGGCTTTGTGTTTCAATCTCCATCAAAATAGAAAACCATATAAAGTTATAATAATAAATAATGAAATAAAGCATGGGAAAAAATATTGAGGAAGCTGCATTTAGGTAAAAAAATACTTACGTACATTAAAACTAAAACTCAAATATTTTGTTGCTGCTTAAATGAGAATGTGCTAGTCCATCTAGATAGCACTAATTTCAGGACCTCAAAACCCAGTTTTTTTTAACAACTTGATGGCATTTCAAGTTCACGTAATTATCTACATATTATGGAGATATTCTCAATCCCAAGACTAAAGAAAACCCCATAGCCGTCAAGGCTGCTCTTCATTTATAGGGAAACAGTGTCCCTTGGTGGCAAACGCAAAAGTACTCAGTGGCTTGTGCCAAATGTGCTTTATATGGAAAGTAATCTGTACTAAAACTTCCAATAATTTTAACATATCCATCGCTCTTATGTCCCTGGAGTGCCTAGCAATTTTCCAGTTAAAAAACTAATTAAAATAATAAGTGGTGGTGTCTCCATTACCATGGCTCATCTGCCCCGTTGTTAAGCTTAAGAACACAAACACGCGCAGTTGCAAATTAACAATCTGTGATATACTATCTGACAGTATATTATCTAGACAAATATATATAAATCTGTATCTACATAATTTCCAATTATCTAGAGACAATTTTCATTTTTATTGAAGAGAATTGATTGAAGAGAATTGTTTTGGTCATGATACTCAGGAATTAGATGAACTAATTTTAGCTTCTGTGTGCCACAACTGTTTATATTAACTGTATTTGAGTACTTACTTCCAACTAGCAGATAACCCTGAATGAATAACTAATAATTAGTTTTAATCTAATAAACTGTAATTTCAAGCATATAAAGATTTTCATAAGAGTACCACCTATCCCATTATCACAGACTGGAATCTCTCAAACAAACATTGTGCATTAAGATGTTTGCTTTTTCACCCTTAATTTTTGGAAGCACCTATTGAGATCTAAAACTGTAGCTCCTTAACATGCCATTGTAACTGTTCACTTCGTTTATTTAGTTGTGATTGATAAATCAGGAGTTTTCCTTTGGATAAAGCAATCTTCACATAGTTGTTTTTTTTCATTTCCATCCATTAAATAGAAAGTAACATGTTATATATATATAAAATAGCACTATATATATATATACACACATATATACACACACACACACATATATATATACATATATACATATATATGTAGCCCATTTTTGCGATAAAATTTAGATATTGAGTTCAAGGAACTACCTTATTATTCTTGATATGGCACTTACTAAATGTGACTTTCCATGCTAGCGTGGTACAAATTAGTCAATTTTCTCTAGCATATAATTTTGCTATCAGTTACAGCATATAATTACCACAGGGTTGGAATAATTTCTGTGGGAACATCTGGATTCCTCTGCTACACTGTGCAATGCTGATAACTTGCAGTCAGACTCATGATCATTTGTGATCTCTGAAGAATTGCTGTGTCTTGGTGATTCTCAATTACAATATTAACTGCCTCTCTTACCTCAGCTTGGAATATAAAGTTTTAAATCTTAACAGGCGTGCTTTAAAACCTACTTTAAATCCCAAACAAACACAATAAATTTTGTAATTTTTCTGTATAAATCATGTTTTTTAAAGCAAGGATTGTTTTCAAGTGTAACACTGTGAATAGTTAATTTAATTGTCAATGGCAGAACCATTTTTGCTTGTACTTAAAGTAAAAATGTTCCTAAAGAATGACAGTCATCAGTAGCATACTTCACAGTAACAAAGGCAATCAGTGTTTTCAACACCAGGAAGCATCCTCTTATTTCTAAATGGCCCTGAGGAAGTTAGGCAATAGCCACAACCAAGTATGTAAAAAAAGACTTAATCTTGAATCTTGAAAAATCCTGTTTACAAAATACCAGTACCTTTCAGAAATGTCTTGCATGAAAACCTGAATTTCTATAACTCATCTTGCACATACCTAGGAATTCACATTTGAAAAACTCAAGAGTTTTAAGAGAATAATTAAGTTGTAAAGAACATCTCTGCATAGGCAGGGAATGCTGATGTTAGAGGCAGATTTGAACCCTCAGCCCTGTTCCTTTACGTACACTGCACATGGCAAAAAGGCTCAAATACTAATTAATCATCTGCCCAGGGTTATTTGGTGCAGTCTTGCTTGGTAGTTGGGGTTCAGGCGGCCTTAGGAGAAGACTCCTTCCTAACTGCCCTGAGCTGGAATCAGAACGTGCAAGGGAAAGGCAGGAGCCAACTGGACTTGAGCCTTGAGGACCAGAAACGGGCAAAAACTCCAGATTCTATTTTGCCTTGCTCCACAATGTAGGAAATCTACAGAGCAACATTTTTCTTTGCCTCTCTTTTGTGAACAGATCAGACAGGACAGTGTTTGAAAGCAACTTTTACCCTCTGGCACTTACAATAAAGCCCATTCTAGACAGTCAATGGTTGGACAGATTCTTCCAATTATCATAAAACCTTGCCTGCATACTTACTATTTAATCATACACAGAAGCACTAGTCTGAGGTAAACCACGGGTATCACTGAAAAGATTCTAGTACATAAAATAAAGCATGTCCTGTTTACAAAAAGATCAGTTTTAACCAAGAACTCCCTTGCAGCATCAATAAAAAATTTTGATGTTGCTACAGCATTACATTCTTGTGAAAAAAAATTAATACTCTATTGTAACAACTTGCTGGGAGAAACAGACTCCAGTTTGGGTGTTTGATGTCTTCGAAACAAAAACATTTATTCTTACCTGCAACTGGAGATAGGAACGATATGATCACCTGAAGAAAAGAAGTTTTTACTTAAAACTATTTCATGCATTAAATGATTCATTTTAAAAAAGACAAATGACTAAACAAAAACCACGACTTAGTGACGTTAAAAAGGGAAGCTACACACATTTTCATGACATAATAAGGCATATAAATGCCGTGGCTCATTCAGCATTATCAGATACTGTTATATATTTTGAATATTTTTTCTGTTTTTTTCTGTTCAGTGTACAGTTCTGGTTCAGATGCATTTACAACTATAATAGTATCACACAGAATACCTACATTTGTGCTTTCAAAAATAAACCAACCAAACAGAAAATGGAACAAAGACAGAAACCAACTATAGCTGGGTTTTCTAGTTTCAAATCAGAATCTAAAGTGTTTAAACTTGACAATTTGCTCTCCACCTGTGTGCGCTGTGCTTCCTCTTTATACACATGGCAGTTCAGGAAGGTGAGCAAGCGACATAGAAACAAGCAATCAGTTTTATTTCAATAAAATTATTTTTAACCTGATCAGAATTTCGTTCTAATACCTTCAAGAAAAAGGGCAAAGGAAGGAAACATTCATATGTAGTGTGATAAACCGTAAGGATATGAGGAAGCAAGCTGGTCAGAAAGATTTTTCTAAATCTCATTTTTAGCTCCTGGTACAGAGACTAATGAATTTTCATTATCTTCAACTTTGAAGAGAGCAACTGTTCCACCTGGTCACATCTTTGTTATCAGTATGACTGTTCCTTCTGGAGAGAAAATGCTTGAAGTCAGAACACTGAAATTTTTATGCGGCATCACCACACAAAAAAGAAAGTGGACACAATTTGATGGCAGACAAGGGTGAAACCATGTGTTCAGATTCTTTTGGGAGATTTAATTCCTTGTAGTTTTAATTGTTCATTAACACATTCTCTATTAACCAGAAGACATGTTTAAAGCACTGCTAAAATAAACCGAATAGTTCACTGCTACTGTACCTAACTGGATTTAGCAGCAATGCCTTCACAAGTCCTGAATTTCAAGAAACTACAGCAAGGGAGCTGGGAAGAAGATACAAAAGATATTAAACATTGTACTAAGTGGTAATTGTGAAATTTTATTTCATTTTTTGAAGTTACAGAAGAAAGTAGAAAATAGAGACAAAGTGTTGGATGTAAATAACCAACAACAGATGTAGAGTAACTAAACAAAATAAAAAAAAATCTGCTAGCTTAAATTAATATATTTTACAGGAGAAAACAGTTGGTACAAAGGCTGAATTAGAACCATGATTTTCAAGGTCAGGCACACACTTCCCCAGTCTTTCGAAAGCCTCAAGCCTTAAAAGAATATTCAGCTGGGAATGGTATTAATCCTGAACAATGGCACCCTGTAAATGGACTTAATGCTTTCCTAACTTCTGCCATGAAATAGCTGAAATAATAAATTCCAAAAATGCTCATTCGGGGTATATTCCACCAATTCCACATTGCTACTTAATAAACAGAAAAATTTATTATCATTCAACCTGACTTTTAATCACCTCCTCAACCCTAAGTTTGATCTCCTAAATCACTAATTGAGAATCAACGATTCAATGCTTTAGTATCAAATTAGTAGTTTTACTGGAATATGAACATTTCACTTTACAATAAAATACACTGTACTAGAAGGCTCATTCAAATCTAGGTAATCTCAGTTACATTCCTATGGCTTTGAGCAAAAAAAACCCAAGCAGTTTTACTGTATGTACACAATATTGAACATCAAGATTTAAATTATTTATTAATAACCTACATTCACTGTGATTTCTAAGATTTACATCCAAAAAGCATATTTTATTTACACGCTGCTGACATTTTAAAGAAATAAAATATTACCTGTTTAGGAACTACATCTATTCCAAAATTTAAAAAGACACATTTAACACCACGAAACATTTTAAACATTTACAATAAAAACCAGCTTTCTGTGCCAATTATATTTACTCTCCAAGAACGTCAAATTGCATTGATAACTGCACTAACTACAATTAGACTAGAAACACTTAGGACCTGAGAGTCAAACCTAAACCTTTTTTTTTTTAAAGAAAATCCTATAAGCTAATATGCCCTTATGTTAATTTAAACACAGACTGGTCAGTGGTCAATTAAAAAAAAAAAACAAACAACCCCAAAAACCCCAGTGCATTATTTCTGCAGCTCCAAAAATAGATCACTATAAAATTGTTGCAGTAGCTTGATAAGTGCCAGGCCTGCCAGATGCAGTAAGGCTTATTTCCAAGTGTCCTTTCCCACATACTGTACCCTAATCAAATAATGAGTGCCTTTGATCAATCCCTGTGAGGATTCCTACATTTATGAAAGTGTGCAGTCGCTTAAGTATGCATCTTGGATTTTTGAGGGTTCCCACCTCAAGCATACATACACAGGTGCTTCAATAGCTAGATCAGAGTAAAAATAAACATGGAGAGGCATAGAAAGTTAGAAATACTGGCCAGAAAATACTCCAAGTCTAATGAGAAGTTTTATATCCACCCCAAGGGTCTTTTAAACTCAGCAGAGCTCAGAAGCATCATTCATTGTATTAGTAACCATTATGTACCTTATATAAATTAAAAAAAAACATTAAAATGGTTGTGCTAACAAGTACACTTTACTGCACTGCAGGACGTAAAGAAGTGACCACACCTATAAAGCCTGGGGAGGAGAAGCATCATACAGAAGTTACTCCATTTGGTAGCAGCCATTTTACTTCTGCACTTGGAAACACCATGCTCCTTTTTCAGTGAAAAAGCTTTCCCCTCCTTCCTGGTATCCTTTAGAAACTGCTTGACCAAGAGCATCTCCCAGGAGGGGGCTGAGAAGGCCACGATTTTCCCCCTCTGGAGCTATTTCCCAGGGCTTTAGCAGTTTGCCCCTCTCATGCAGATGGCTGGCAATGCAGCAGTGGTCCCTCCAGGCCAAAAGCAGCAAGCTGCAATCCATCAGCCTGCACAGGCAGCCTGGCTTTGTGGACTTTCCAACACGTTGCATTCAACCCAATCAACACTTCCCGGGACCCAGAAACTCGAGTGACCCCCAATTCCATTCACCAAAGCAAACACACGAGTATCTGTTAATCCCAAACAACGTTAGTCCTGCCCTTTGCTACCAAAGACAGGAGCATTTCATTAGAGCTTTAAACCTGACTGCACCGCTTGGCAACATATTCACGTCTGCTTATGCCACTTCATCCTGATCTGTAATTTGGAAACCAGATCTGCATTACTACAACTTTACCTCTTTCACCACCGAAACAACTCCCAGCATATGCCTTTTTCCTGGGTTAAGGATCTTCATTTTTCTAAGGCACTTGCATGAACAAGCACACAGGGCCGTTTATTTCTACAGAAATAAAATCAACATCACAAACATGCTTGTAAGCAGTAAGAAAAATGTGGTAACTGCTAATGAGGGGACACACTTTACTATCCAATGGTTGGGTTTCTCTTTTTGTTTTTTCTTTTCAAAAACCACAAAATTTTTACAACTTCGTGTGTTAAGGTGGGTTACAGCAGGGATTTTTTGGTATGTTTTACAGAATTTACCTCGAAAAAGAAACCAAACAAGGCAAACGGCCACAAGTTTTGTCACTCATTTACATAAAGCAGCAGATACATTGAAGAACATTCTGCCATTAATACATAGCAAATCTAGCTTTTTCTAGTATTTACGTTGGTGTGTTTTATCCCTTTGATTCTGGAAACAAGTAAACTAATTTAAAGCAGGGAAAAAAAAAAGAGGAAGTGTTACAAATTAAGAGAAAACTGCAGAAGTTAGAATATACACGACTTCATGCAATGACACTATGCTTCATCTCTAGAAACATAGATTTTAAAAGTCATCCTTTGTGGAAATAAGCTCTTCCATACTACTGACAAAGAAAACCCCAAAAACAAACAAACCACAACAAAAAAGACACATTTAATATACTGCTAAGGTTTTAATGGGTGATCAAGAAGGTGTTGACTCAGTTTCTTCTCCAGCTACTCTTTGACAAACCTTGCGCTCGTGTTCACTGTGCAGAAGAGTTCTCATCCCACCAACAAGAGATTGCTTGGCACCAAGAAAGCAGATCACTTTGTACAGTTTTTACCAAGGTTAAATAAACCCATGATGTCAACCATTGCTTTCTGGATGTTCTCTCCAAAGCGATGAGAATCCTTTAAAAACAAACAAACAAAAACCAAAACCAAATACTCGTACTGTCCATCAACAATTATTTTTCAGGCAAAAGAAAAAACTTCCTAATATTTTGTAGTTTTGGAGCTTATGGAATTCAGGCATGTATTTTACCATACAATGGGGAATTTAAATAACAGAAATTTTAATGCTATACAGATTAATCCAGGTTTATGCTATTACCAACCAATGAGTTCTTCATTGTGCATTGCATTTCCTACAGTCAGAAATGAGATCATATCCTTTTGAAATCAGATGCATGCATAGCTTTCTGCTACTTTAAAATCCCTGGGTTTTGATATTGCTTTTCCTACAAGATTTTGCAAAAGCTCATTTTCAGAAAACAAAGGAATGCTCAGTGAGTATATGACTAATGACCAAGAAGTACTGAAAGAGCAGAAAAATGTTTTTTATTTGAGTTCCTATCAGAAATGCTGAATATTTGCAATTGAAAAAAGTATTGAAAACGAAAATAACAATTTTCTAAGTGTAAACAAGGTGGGAACATGTTCTGTTTATTCCAACTGCTAGATGAATGGTACAAAAGAAAGAAATTAAGATTACAAATAAAAATTATTAGCTACATTACAGGATCTACTACAATGACCCTACTAATATCAAGGCTGCACACATGAAATGCTGCCTTTTCTGTATGAACCTTTGACTCGACTAATCAGTAAAAAGAACAGAGAGAAA
The DNA here is from genome assembly GCA_013397845.1 of Melanocharis versteri. Lineage (NCBI taxonomy): Eukaryota > Metazoa > Chordata > Aves > Passeriformes > Melanocharitidae > Melanocharis > Melanocharis versteri. The sequence goes on from VZTG01010151.1 coordinate 115,762, forward strand.
TTTGAAGTACAAGCTAACAGGCATCTGAAGAACAATTTCAACTATGAAAAAAACAAAGTTGTATTTCCTAATCTTTAATGATTAACCAGAGGCCCCATGATCTCCTGGACAAGTTAAGGTCAAAAGCGGAAAACTAGGCCAGATATGTAACCCTGAACGAACTCAGCATATTTAGTAAAGCCATAAAAATATAAAGGGGAAGGATGAATTGAACTCAAAGCAGGCCTCCGCAACAGCAGGGTATTCAACATATGACATCTACTATACTCTAATAATGGGTGTTATTTTAGTAAATTTTTGATCAGTTATGTTTCTTAAGCACAGATTAGAACTTATGGGTCAGCTTCTTTCAGTATTATTTAAACCAGGAAGGCTTAAATAGAGAGCATACATTTTACTCTGTCTTTACAGCTGCAGCTGAGACAAACCAATTAAACTGTAATAAGAAAAACCAAGATTTGCCCATCTTTCTGTTTAGGGGACACATGATCATTTCACACGCGTTGCAGGGAACCACACGTGTAAAGATGATCCTTGGCCATATGTTTTCTTTATGCTTGAAAACATAAGTGAAATAGAATATGGTATCCTTGGTCCATGAAACTACTAAATTTATACAAGTGGAGACAAAAAACTCCAGCAAAACAGCGCAGATTGAGAAAGAAAAACCACATTATAACAGGATGTTGCAAGTTCTACTATATTTTTTAGACAATGAGTAGAACAGTTCTATAAGCACACATCAGAACAGATTTATTAAACTACAGGAAAGGGCTGCCTCTTACCGTCTCAGAACAAGATACTTTGCTGGAGACATGGAAGTGGATGGCATTTTCACCCAAGATAATGTAAGAAACACCATAGCCATCATCAGCCACCTAGGGGAAGAAAGAAGAGAAAAACACATTTTAAACTTTTCCATTCTCCTTCATTCTCAATCAACTTATGCACAATTAAGAAGTTGTTACAGTTTTCAAAATCAGTTGCAATTTCCTCAAGTAAAACCTCAACTTCTGCATTTAATGCATAATTTCTGAAGACTGACTCCACTTAAGGAATAGTTCTAGTCTCATCTTAAGTGCATGAAATAACCATTTTCTGAATATTTGTCTGTAATATTTCCCAGCTTCAATAGTTTGAAATAAAACACTTATTCAAAGAGCTTCTCTTATCAAGGCCTGGTCCTAAGCAGCTATACAGCTTCAGTGCTTAAGCAGCAAGGAATAAAATAGTTCAGTTGTATACCTAAACAATCAGTTTCCTGGCATCATTCTGCAGATGTAAACAAACACAATGTAAAAGCCCTGTATTACGAAAACTTACCAAAGGCAAGTTTTCGTCTGACTCTACAGCAAACACGTGATTCTGAACACCTGTATCATGAGCAGAAGCCTGGTCCAATTTCAACATTAGTAGCATTAACTGTCCCAAGTTTCAGTTTGATGTTATATTCAAACTACGCCTGGTAAACACAGATTATCCTCATGTCACCCCTCTTCATGTCCTTCCCAACTCAAAGCACCACAACCTTCCATCTCTTTGCTGCCACTGCTGCTAAGCAGTCTGACAGATAAATTCTACTGAATGCTTAAAAAACCCCTTCAAAACCAACAAAAAACACACGCATGGAAAGCTGATGTACTGAATCTCTGGACTACTTCAGCAAACCAAAGCACAGTTCTTGTAAACAAAAATAAAACAATGCTAGAAATTCCTGCAGCCAAAATCCTTTTCTATTTCCTTTTAGGCATTTGGAATACTGACTTCATAACCTACTTGAGGAAGCCAGTTTCTCAAGAATGAGCAGTATGGCCACAGTTAGGCTTCCTTGATACTGCAATTCGAATTCATTCCAACTTCAAAAACTACTGAAAGCTGTGTCAGAAACATGAATAAATAAACAATAACAATTTAACACACCCCACCTCCCACCCCCCATCTTCCAGCTTGACAAACCAGCCAAAATACACTGGACTGTCACCCTAATTTCTGTGGGGCAAAGAGCAGTCCTGTGACACCTCTCACTGTTCTTTCAATAGAAATACTTTTTGAAAACAGAATAATCTAGTATAATAGCCTCATAAAGGCTGCTTAAGAGGTCTTGTTGACACCAATATTCTCATCAATGGCCAAGCTCAAATACCAGTAAAATATTACAGCAGGTAAGCAGCTTGTCAAATCTCTAACAATACACTGGTTTCTTGGAAGTCTACAGGAGCCAATAGAACATGGCTGTATTCTTGACTTGGCCACTATTCAGACCTAGGAGGGCAAGCAGAACAATGTGAGCAGCTTAATCTGGAGGAATGTATGAACACATTTATTAATCAAGCAGGAAATATAAAGAACAAGTCAAGTATAAGTACTTCCACAAATCCCAACCTTAAAATTAGTTTAAGTAATAAGGCATTTGTCACTGTAGCAACAGCTTGATGTACAGAAGATCTGGGCACAGGCAATGTGATAAAAACCCCAGCTTCATCAGATCTCTCTGCAGTGGAGCCCTGTACCACATTCCATAACTGTGTTTCCTTAAAAATAATCCATTCTTGTAGTGGGATACCAGAGAAAGGTGACACAGACTTTTCTGAGCACAGCCACATCATGGGAAAGCATTAAACACATGCATTTAAAAGCATGAGCTGCACCTTTGATATGCAACAGTGAGGGATTACAGAGCTGAAATTTTTAGACTGGTGTCTTGCAAATAAAACTCTTTGTTAGTGGGTACTTGTACTTAGGAAACATACCGGTCCAAACCCTCCACCAGAGGATAACATCTCCGGGTTCTTCCTCAGATCAATGTGCTGCTGTGGTGTCTGACTTGTCGACAGCCTCCAAGGTTCTGACAAAACCTTTATTAGATATGAAAGGGATGCAAACAAACAGAAAACACTGTTTACGAACATGTAACTTTCTCAAAAATTAGTCAAGGTAAGAAGCGTTATAACAAGTGTAATATTGCTTTATAAAAACACTTTGTAAAGCAATATATAGGACAACTCCCATTTCAGTGGAATGAGCAATTAAGAAGCTTAAATGAAACAGTTAAACTTGTCCTGATATGGAAACCATTAACATATGAGGAAGTGATGTCAATTCCTCAATGAGAATAAAACAGAACTTCAACAGAAATGCTACTTCAAACAAGATTATCTGGTCCACAGCCTTGTGACTTACACACAACAGGTCTTGTTTTAACAAGATCATTATTAGTCATATTCAAATCCCAGGAAGATCTCACATCAAGTTAGAAGCTTGTAAAATCTCTAACAACACATCTTGAAAGTTTGTGGAAACTGTAGAAAGTTGTTTTATTCTTGACTTAGCCACATTTAGGAGAGCAAGCAGACAAATGCGAGTAGCTTAATTTTGAGGCAAGGTGGAACACAATTTTTATTAATCAGAAAAAACGAACAAGTGCAGTGTAATTATTTTTATAAAATCCAACCTTAAAATCTAGTTTAAGTAATAAAGAATTTGTCACAGTAATAAACAGTGACATTAATGCCATATACAGCTCCTTTAACTCATAGTAATTTAAAAGAAACGGAATTTGTCAGTTTTACAAGAAAATTCTCAGAGAAAACACACAGCCTCTGTTGTACTCCCTTGAAAATATGCAAAACCCACAAGCAAAAAATTTTTTTTAATGCTGACTCTATCTTTCTTGCAATTCTAAGTAACATGTATTATGCTAAAAAGCTCACTGAAAGCATTCTTCTAGGTCTATCAACAAATGCAAACATAAAGGAAAACGAAACTAACGTAACAATTTTTCAGCAGATGGCAAACAACGCCAGCTGAAATTTTACCTTTTTTTCTTAGGAAAACCAGAGCCGTACAAGTACCTTGAGCAGATACCACAAAACACTAACTAACCAAAGGACTGTTTACTGTCATGAAGAGCCATCAGGATAAGCCACCTACTTCCTTGAGGAAAGGAGAGTCTACGGCGAGGTACTTGGACACGACATAGAGGCAGAAGAGGTGGCGGTCGATGCCAGCCCCAGTCATGGCAAGGCGATACAAGAGCTGATGTTTGCCAGCCGCCAGCCGGAAGGCCTTCAGCTTGTTCTCATTCTAACGGGCAAAAAAAGATTAAGAAAACTCAGTTAAGTGAACTGTGTTAAGGACGGAGGTGCAGAAATTAAATTACAGCAATGGCTCTCAAGCCTTGAGCACTCAAAGGTCAAGCACAAGACAACTGACCCCAAATAGTATCCTCTGGCTTTTCCACCTCACGTATTCAATTTCAGGTATTAGCATGTGTCAGCTACTACCTGCTGTAAACTGCATAATGGAAACTAATTTGTATTTTAAGTGTGATCTAACCCCACAATCAAACATGATTACAACTCAAGTTTACTACATTATTTATAGTTTCTATAGATACTGGTCTTAAAGAGTTACAGAGAGCAAATCTCAACGTGATTTAAGAAAAGCTCAAACTGCCAGAGCTATCTTAGAAGGCAAATTGCCAGCACTGAAGGTACAGAGGTCCATAAATGCTGGTCATCCAAATCAACCTATAAGCGCAAATACTTTCTTCCCGTGAATGATTCTTGCTTCCCTGTCAGAAAGGAAAGCTTAACTGGAATGAGATTAGTTGTTCTACAAATCTATGTTTGAGTTTTACAAGTCACAAAAATTTCACAAGTAATCACAGTTTCCTGGAGTTCAGGAACAGTGAATAATGGTATATTTGGTTAAGTTCTGCCATGCTTTTTTGGTACGGCCTAGAATTTCTTCTGTATTGACAGAAAACGTGGACAATTACCTTATGCAGCTCTTCCTTTCTAAAAACAAAGCATCACTCTAAGTGCTTAAAAACTATTTGTGGACTTACATGGCTGTCTAGTGGTAACTCGTGCCTTACGAATTATCACAGAATCATAGGCTGGCTGTGTCAGAAGGGACCTTAGAGATCATCTCATCCCAACCCTCACATCTTCTACTAGACCAGGTTGCTCAGAGCCCCACCCAGCCTGGCCTTGAACACTGCCAGGGCATCCACAGCTTCTCTGGACAGCCCGTCCCAGTGCCTCACCACCCTCCCAGCGAAGAATTTATTCCTAATACCCAATCCAAACCTACTCTCCCAGTCGTGCAAGGCACCAACACCACGAACTCACACTTTCAGTTGGGTCTTCCATGGCTTGAACAAAGCGACAGGACTCAATAGTGCACGAGCGAACCGTCTCGGTCCTGCCTTCTCGGAACAAGCGTGTCATGGATGCTTCATATGTTAAAGAAAACTTCCCCATATCCTTGAGAAAGGGAAAAAATAAGAACTCAAACGTTTAGCCAGATTTGGCCCCTCTTTCTTAATCAACAGTCCAAGCTCAGCACACAGGCTATGAATCACTCCACAAATTGAACTCAAAGTTTAAGTTTTCAGGAGCCCCCCATTAGCCCATTTACCTGAAGATAATAAAGGCAAAAATAAGATTAGCAGTAGGATTTGATAAACACGAACAGAACAACCAGACTAGCAAGGACTACTCTCTGCATTTCATATTCAACCTTCTTCAGTTTGTAAGAGAAGCTGAATGTTGCGACACCGGTCTTTTCTGACAGCATATTACAGAAAAGGTGAACTACCAGAAGAAAACACAGGTAGATATTTCTGCTAATCCTCTTAGGGAGTGCCCATGACTACTGCATCATGTGTGACTCTAATATAAAAGGTAAATTTAACATTGTTTAGATGATAAACACAGCTACTAGAAGTTTCATATCTTCTTCCTAGTCCAAAATGCCTAGGGATAGACCAACTAAGCAGAAGAGAAAAACATAGAAAAGTATCAATATGTGAACCTTTGGAGAACTGATTTCCAGCTGGTAATCTACTTAGGGTTTGTATCAATTTCCATTGAATGTCTTTAATAACCTTGTACAAGCAGTGCAAGATCACTCTCCACAGTCACATGTTTTAGTCACAAACATGTCCCACCCAACTTAATGAGGTTCTGTGAGCCAGAAACAGTCTGTTCTTACCCGATAGTGAGCAAGCTGCAGGGCAAGTTGCACAAAGGCGTCAGGGCTGGTTTTCGCTTTCTTTATTAGTCCTTTCCCAAAAGTGTCAAAATAAAATGAACAGAAGTCCACATCATCAGCTAGAGCTATGGCAGTGCTCAGAGACTTCTCAATCACTTCTTGGCACTTAAACAAACAAACAAACAAACACCTGTATGTACACAAACATGCATCCATGGCATTTGACAGAAGTATTGAAAAACTGCAAGTATTTTTAACTGGCAAACAGGAAATGCTCGCCTTTATGCATGCCAGGAACATCATTATCTAAATAATCTCTCTCTAGAGAAAGAGGAGAAGCTATATTTGCTACAAAGTTAAAATTCAAAATGATAATAAAAATGTTTTAAGCCAGTACACATCCAAAAATAACACTTAAAAAAACCACCAGCTTTAAAACTGTTCAGATCAAGAGAATATAAAAGAATGACCCACAGTTATAGAACAGCAATAGTAGTGTGGCTTCCAATCTCCCATACATGCTTAATTAAATACATCACCAACCATTAGCTTTTTATTCAAAATTAATATCCAAATAGGTGGTGGCAGTTTTTCTTGAAGTCAGGCAGAATAAAAAACCAACTTAAAAAATCAAATCTTATTAGGCATGTATACAGAACTATGAACACAAGAAAAAAGACAGCTATTCTAATGGAACTTTTAGGCAAGAGTATTTGCTGTGACAACAGTAATGAAACCAAAGCAAGTAAAAGTTTATTTTAATACAGTCACTATCTAAAATAGGTGGCCACTTATTTTTGACATACTGCCAACCAAGAGAGCTTCTAGTAAAATGCTGGCATTTCCCAGTCAGAATTTTTAAAGATTGATATTAAAACCCCCTGACTTTCTAAGTAAACCAAGTAATGGCTACACATAAAGTACACAACCTACAGGACTCGAAGGAATTTAAAGCTGATTTATAGGGTTATCAATAATTACATAAATTATTTGACAGCTGTGGAAAAGAGAAGTTTCTTCCTCAAACCACTAAATCTTTTGTACTTACTTCTTCTGGAATTTCCCACTGCAGTTTGGTAGGAATAGGAATATTCGGATTGGTTTCTCCTCTGCAATGTCCATCTACTGAATAGCCCAGTTCAAGGTACTCAGTTGCCATCACATTCTGCAAAGAATCACATTTCTTCAGAATTGCAACACACTACTTACTGCCATGGAATTAGCATTTCGTTGTGAAAGCAATATAACCTATTTTAACTACACAGCAAAATAAAATACTCAATCCATTTCCAAATACTGAAAACAACTGCAAGTGGAGCCCTCGGTTTTACCTCTTATTTTAAGGTATTTTTACTTGTGTTCTGAGTGGAAAGAACACCAGATGTACAACAAACACTTATTTAATTACACTGGTGCATTTTGTTAGATGCTACTGATTTAATCAAAAACTTTTCAATTCAAAACCCCCCTCAAACTAAGCAGAAGTAAAAACTAAACTCAGTCTTAGATTTCACAATCTTTATTCAGTTTAGTCTAGAGAATTTCTTCAGGTTTGTTATCTGTCAAAACTTATTCATCAAGAAATAATTTATTTCAGAGTAAGCGTAAATCCCTGCAAGAACTCAATTATTTTTAAGATTTGTATTCTTTTCAAAATTGCAGTTTATTTTACATGGGCACTAGAGCTCTTGGGTAGGAAAGAAGAATGTTTCCAAGATGAACAACACAACTTGAACAGACATAAAAGGCTCTGTTTTACAAGATATCCAGCATCATCAATGTTAAAAAAAAAAATCCAGAAACAACAAACCCACAAACAAACACAAAGAACTACCAAAAGATTTGAATCTGCTCAATATGGAAAGAAAAAGCTTGATGACTTATTTCTAATCTCTTATTTTAGTTTCATTTTCTCATTTCACTTAATGGTCAGAACATGACAACTATGAAATAAAGCTTAGTCCGTTCTATTCTAAAAATAGACAACCTGTAAAGAGCTAACAACAGATAACTTTCTATAAAATCAAATCTTATTTTGTTTCAGTCATCTTAATTCTTAGCAGAAAGTGTGTCAACTAATATTAAGTTCAGATACATGAACTAAAGCACATAATATCATTCATTAAAAGCAAAAAAAGTAACCCTCTTTCATTGAGATAGTCTACACTGCATTGTCTAATCACTCTCAGAACAGCTTGGCTTCCTTCTTCCCTGGGTGGAGAATGCAATGAGGCTTTTTTTTGTTCTTATACACATGGGAACACTTCTATAATAAAACTCAGAAATTACTTGGGGGACCAGTCAGAGTCAACACCCATTTGCACAAATACGTACAAAATCAGAATGAACTAATGTTTTCAAAATAGTTTTGATTGATTTGAGTCATGTAACTGTTTATGGGTTTAAGCTTCAAAACAAAAAATGAAAAAATCAAATAGGATTTAATGTATTAAACTAAGCATATGATGAACAGACCTGGCAAAGTGCATTTATTGCATTCATTGCAAATAAGTACAAGAGATAATGTCAACAGCATATCAATCTGCAGCTTATTAAACAATGCTTAAAGATAAAGTGAAACTCTGTACAATTTTTTAAATTTTGAAAGTAAGCATGGGAGTTTTACAGCACAAGAAAGCTTGAGAGCTTTAAGTGCATGTACATACAAAAAATACAATGCCCCATCAAAGAGGCAACAACCTGTGTATTTAAAACATTATGGAAAAGTTAGATGGGGAGTTGTATCACTTCTCTGTGAAGACATCTAGGCTCACTAAAATGCTGTCCTTCAAAAAATAGCAGCTGCTTAAGCAAGGGCTTGGGATCTTTTTCAAATTCTACAGTAGCTGTAGACATAGGCCCCTAGTCACTCATCAGCAACGTGAATGCAAGGGACTGAAAGGAGCTGCTGACCTTCACGGCTGCTTCAAGACCACATCACATAATCTTCTGCATTAGCTCTTTGTACCAAACACTTACCTCCCACAGGTGTCCAACAATAGGAGCATCTGCCCAGGAGTGCTCTGCATTCAGACCCATTTTGCCATTTTTGAACACTATAAGAGTGAATGTCTTATCAAACCACCTGCAAAAGAAATCAAGATTTCTTTATGGTTTTGTACATTTCAAAAGCATTTTTGTATTGTAACTTCCCCTCTCTCTCTCTCTCTAAAATTCACATTCAAATGCACTAGTTCTTACCCCTTTTTATTTAAGAACATTTAAACAAATAGACAGAAATTTGAACCTCATGAAGTTCAACAAGGCCAACTGCAAGGCCCTGCACCTGGGTCAGGACAATGCCCAGTATCAATAGACTGACAGATGAATCGATTTAGCAGCTCTGCAGAGAAGGACTCGGGGATGAAAAATTAAGCAGCCCAGAAAGCCAGTCATGTCCTGGGCTGCTTAAGAAGCAGGGTGAGGGAGGGGATCCTGCCCCTTTACTCCACTCTGGCGAGATCCCACCCGGAGAGCTGTGTCCAGCTCTGGGGTTCTCAGCACAAGAAGGGCATGGAGCTGTTAGACTGGGTCAGAGGAGAGCCATGAAAATGGCAAGAGTGCTGGAATACTTCTCCCATGAAGAAGGGCTAGAGTTGGGCTTGTTGCTTAGTCTGAAGAAGTCTCTGGGAACACCTTCTTGCAGCCTTTCAATATTAAAGAGGGCTTATAAGAAAAGCTGAGAAAGACTTTTTATCATGGCTCATTAGTGACAGGACACAGGGCAACAGATATAAACTGAAAGAGGGTAAATTTAGATGTGTTATAATGGAGAAATATTTTTTACAATGGGCAGGTGAGACACTGGAACAGATTGTCCAGAGAAGTTGTGGATGCCTTGTCATTGCAAATGTTCAAGGTCAGGTTGGACTGGGTTTTGAGCAATCTGATGTAGTGAAAGTTGTCCCTTTCTGCTGCAAAGGGGGTTGGAACTAGATGAAGGTCCCTTCCAACCCAAACCCTTCTGTGATTCTATGGAATTCATCAACTTAAAAGTCATCATTAATTCATATCTATTGGCCAAATTCTAAAAGAACAGGAAGGCATTTTCCACAGAGTCAATACTGCACCTGTCATAACATCTGCCATGTATCAATGATTTTGCATATGCATCCAGTGACTTCACTGGATCTTCTTTCTTGTAGCCCTGCTCGACGTCGTCCAATGTCACAAAAAAAGCTGCTTTTTCAATAGCATCTAAGGACTGTTTGTTCTTTCCACGGCTAAAGTAAGCCTGACGAGCCTTAGCCCACGGTACTCTGTAAAAAAAAATTGGTTTATAGCCAGATTACATAAATTTGGCAATGTTTTATTACCTTTAAAATCACTATGAGACATTCCTCCTGCTTCTGTGGAATTTGACACAACTACTTTCCTTGCATTTAAACGATGAGAGCTGTGAAAAGCTCTGACAATACTTGTATGGTGGAATCCCAGGAAACAATTCAACTCATCATCCCACATGTGCAAAACTTCATCCTCAGAAAGTCAACAGTTCTGCACATGCAACACCTACAGCATAGGTCATCTACACTTAAATCTAAACAAAAGAAAGGATCTATTATAAGGAAGAAGACAACAGTAAAAAAAATAATCCGCATATAGGATTGCCACTGCAAAATTCCTTTAACGCCACACAGTTATAAGTGACTGAAGCACTGCTACACATCATCAATATACAAAACCAGTGACCAAGGTATAAACAACTGACTGCAGACTACTTCAAAATTCTAAAGCCAATATTCAATGATTATGTTATGCAACGATTTCTAAATACCAAACTTATTTAAAAAGAAATAACCACCATACCTATCTCCTGCAGTAAGAGCTGCAAGTTTCTCTTCACCAGGCTGAGGTTCTGAATCATCTTCAAGAATTCTCTGTATTTGCTGTTCAATTTCTCGGGGTCTCAACAATCTGCCATCATGGTACAGCCACACTTTGAAGTAACGGCCCATGTGGTACACAACAATGTGTTTGCTGTCTTTCACATGCTGGAGGGTATCTAGAATTGCAATCACTTACATGAACACAAAGCTGAAGTCTCAAAACACTAATGCACTGAGTAACATCAAATGCCTGTTGCATGCACTACAAGTTATTTCAGCACCCCATGTTATTTCATCACAAAGATTCCTGAATGGAACAGTCATGTTCCCAGATCTGACCATCATTTGCATATACAGCACCACCAGTTTCCACACTGGAGGCCACAATCAAGCAACTAAATCTGTACTTCTGTATCTGAAAAACGAGCACGAGTTGTGCAGTCTGGTGAAGCAGTCAGCAAAGAACACGCTAGATGAGGATGAGGTCAGGTATTTTTAAATCATCTGCATTCAGGTGCTAGACAACTCATGGAGACTCCTAAGAAACCCAAAATTTATACCATCAGCTTTTCTTTACATTTGCCCTGGCAGAAGCAGAGTGAATATTCCATATATGGCCAAAATGCGTAATGTCATGTGAAGCAGAAAACTAGGCCACATTTTTTTCCTCATTTTACTATCTACATGGCTTAGCTGAGATAAGCCTGAATTTAGTCATGAAGGCATTGTATCAAACCACTGGTGAAGCGGTTCACTCCAGAGTATGTTTTGTTAAAAATCATGAATATGTAACAACTGCTCAAGTGACAGGATACAATGTTCATCAAGATTTTACCACTAATTAATATGAAGACATGCCACCAATTTTTTTCCTTTTTTTTCTTTAGGAACTGTAATATACATAAAATAATTGAAATCAGGGGACAAGGAATCAAGCTGCTCATGAGAATGTGTAAAAGATGTTTTTGCAATTCAGACATATACAGAATGACAAAATTGTTTTTCCTTTAGAAAAACAGAAACAAAGAAAAATTGAAAAAGTATAATAGGAAATGTGAAGAGCTTAGGAGGAAAATACGGCAATTATTATTATAATTACTACTGACTGTAGTTTATTTTGAGAGACTTTAAGCAGGAGAAATTGAGGAGAACCACTAAGATATAGAGTATGTATTTTAATCAGGTGTTAGTTAGAATGAGCCACTTCTACACTTCTGTGCAAAACTTATTTTAGACTGAAAGAAAACCAAATCCGAAGCTAAATGCAAACTGTTTGTATCTTTTATTTTACTGAGGACAGGGAAGGGGCAAGGGTTGCACTCTCAGTACTTGGAGTACAGAAGTATTCTAAATATTAGTAGCTCACAGACTACAGTTGTCCGATAGAGATTTAAAAACCTGCTCATCTATTTAAGCTACTGGTTATGACAGGGAGTAATCACACCAGGGATGTCCTTTTCTCCACTCTGCAGATAAAGCTGGCTGGGGCATAGCTGGAAAAAAATTCCTCAGCAATCTAGCAAAGGCCAGCAGCAGAACTGAGAGCAGACTCCTTATCTGACACACGCACTTACTGCTTTATCCACTGCCCAATGCCACTTCTCCCCCTTATCCAATTTCTTACAGCACAGCAATGTCAGCCCTCCAGTAGGGAAGAGTGGGCACATCCCTGTGTCTGTTTAGAATTCTTTGTTTTGAATTCTGTAGTTGAGTGGGGGTAACATGTTCAAAGGCAGTTTGAAACATTAGAGTGAGTTACAGGTCTTGCAGAAAGTAAAAAAATATCCTGTCTTCAAGTGACAGCCCACACATGCATTCCCAATAGAAGTGACTAAACAATAACTCCTGCTTGTATTTCACTGTGAAGTTCTCAAAGAGTAAGAAAATGAATAGCAATGTTTTCTTCCACCTGATGATTACAAATGATAAGACCTCAAAAATCATCTTGAGCTTGGAAAAATGGAGAAGAGTAAAGGTTATCTATAAATTAAAAAACAGGGCATTCATCAGTATCTTGAAGTCAGTTTTTTAATTTAAGTAAAGGAGAAAGATCACTGAAAAAGCCTCAAAATCTCCCTAAAATGAAAAACATCTAGGCACTCTACAGCAATCCATTACATCCTGAGTCTTGGAATACAGTATTGATGTACACTTGTGCCAGTTAGATCTTTATCTGGAAAACCAGATTCTCAGTAGAAAAGACACCAAGCCCTGAATTCCCTCAAGGTGCTTATTCTCCTTGGCTGGCCTTGCTTACCTGATTCCTCTCCCGGGATACGGGAAGTATTAAACATCCTTTCCCACTGAGCTGAGCAGAGTGGAACAGTAGATCCCAACAGAAGAATCTGTGAAGCAAATGTACCTTAAAATGTAATTTTGCATATACAATTAGAAAATTAAAAAGTAAAGAGAAAAGCCCAAGATCTGGTTCAACAAAGGCTTCAGAACAATAAGACTTATAACACATTAATGAAGTGTTTTTTCCTCCCTGTTCATGGTCTTTCCTTGAACAACATGTGGAATATCCCACGGACATTCTAGTAGCATTATTTTTTCCCCTCCTACCAAAAGCTCACCCTTCAGGAGGGAAGACAAGCTAGCTAGCACCTGAAATCTAGAGTTCTCCATGGCTGGTCTGGACACAAAACTTACACATGCAGCATGCATTACCCCTTAATTCATTCTTTTAAGCTCTTTATGGCTGTGTAGGAACAAAAGTTCATGTTTCTCAGACTTGTAGTTCCATACAACTAATCACATCCCTCCCATGACCTTGAACAAAACCACTTAATTGTTTCCACAGTATTTGTTTACTACAAAACACAGCCACTGGATAGCACAGAAACTCAAATGGGATTTGCCTATCTTTGCTACCTAGAAATTAGTGCAACACAGGATTTTATCGTCATCTTAAGCTTCCACTGGCCCACTCTTGGTGTCAAGTGGCCTCCAGTCCTTTATCCCAACCATCCTGTATGGTATCCATACAATTCTGTATTTTTGATAGCTGGTAGTTTCTGCCCATGTGCAATTCAAGTGATAGCCAAAATGATTTGGACAACAAAAATTTGTAACAATAAGACATTCCTCTCCTTTCCCATTCTGCAAACTGGTCAACTTCTCACAGCCTGTGCTGGAAAAACATCCAAAGCCATTTAAACTGATATACATACTGGCTTGAGTTCTTGTCTGTCCAGTTTTTTCCGATAGAGCAGGATGGCATGGATAACATTACCAGCTCTAGCTGCCTGCAGGGTTGTGGGATACAAAGAAAGGAAGTCCTGTAAAGTAGAGAAGAATTGTAAGTTAATGATTACCAGACTACATTAAAAAAAACAACCTGATAGTACTTCTCATACACATTCTTCAAACTTTATTCTGGACAATATAGAAAAGGCTTTAAAATTAATGAAGGGCACGAGTGCAGTGAGCTGATGAAACTTTTCTTCAGCAGTCACAATATCCTTAAACACTATTCATCATTTGAGTAGAAAAGACAGTGCTACATAAAACTTGATCCAAGACCATCATATTTCTTTTTTCCTTTTTAGTTTAGAGTATTTTACAATTTCACTTCCTGTACAGACATTTGCTGGTACGAGCAGGCACCTCCTTCAACGGTGTTACCCATGAAGTTTTACAAAAAGCTTTTGAAAGATTGCTTTTTGCAGTAAGGACAAAACTGTTCAAGTCATTACTGCATGAGTTTGCCAAAGTGGCAGCTGTGCTAGGGTTGTTAAGACAGGTGTACTTGAAGTATTTCAAGTATGTGACATACTGGAAGGTACCTGAACACACTGGCAGCAGGTTATACAAGAAAGAAAAAAAAAGGTTACATACTCAGTGGCAATGGATTTCTAAGCAGAAAGATATCATGAAGCAAGATACCTGACAGAAAAGTTACAGTGCTTGGCACATGGGGTGTTTATAGGATTTACCTACCATTGCAAAATAGTTACTATTAACCATAATCGGTCCACGTCCTCTAAGGTAGATATATTCTTCCCACCAATCACTAACCTGCAGCAGGAAGGAAAAACAAAAGCAGTAAAATCTCATCATTTCCACAGTTTATGTCTTCTACGTTGATGGCTCCACAAGACAACATTCCATACAGGAGCAGGAAGGAAACTGCTAGTTTGCCTCCCTAGTTAAAAAAGACAACCTCCTGCCCTGCTAACTGCTATCAGACTTCAGGGAAAACAGGAAAAAAAGGCATCTAAATTCTGCTATATCTCTCTGATAAGGTTCCAAAGAAGTCATGATCTCCACATAATATTTGAAATGTATCAGACTGTCCTGGAAAAAGCTGTAAAGCATTCAGGTTGATTAGGCCACCTGGGTACAGGTCGGTTAGATAACACATCAAGAAGGAATTACGTTACAATTCTCACTATGATGTTGGGGATTGGATTTTTTATTTTGGCAAGAAAAAAAAGAGAAAAAGAAAAGATAGACCAACAACTCAATTTCTACAATTCTTTATTTTTCTTATATATGCCTTAGCTGCTCTATATTAAAAAATTGTTCCAAATTACTTCTCTAAACCACCTGGGTAGCCAGGCCCATTATTGAGTTATCAAGCTCAACAAGCAAATAAACAGACCCCAAAAGCAATCCTAACAGCAAAATTCTCCAGAATAACAAAATGGAAAATAAGGATTCATTTTTTGAAGTTTCATTCACCTTTGCTCACCACACTGTCTACCAAATGACACAAATTATTTATGTGCGGAGTCACATGGTCTTTAAAAAAATATCAAGCCGTTTCAATTTCCTTCTTTTATATTTAAGAAAAAATGGAATTTAAGCCAAAAAGAGCACCAGGGAACAAATTACGTAATTTAAACAACTGAGCCTCCTATTTATCTACTCACATAATTGGTGGCCCACCAGGATTTTAGCTTCAAATACCACTGAAGCCTTGGTCCCAAATTAAGTGCAAAATCTTTGGCAAGACCCTCCATTCTCTTGAACTTTTCATCATCCATAAGTGGTCGAACTGACTCCAGATACTAGAACACAGGAAAAGAATCAGCATCAGTACAGGAACTAATATGGAGCTTCTCACCATCCCTCATAAAGCACTTTAACAGTAAACAAAGATTATCCAGTCTCAATCCATAAGGCTCAAATACTAGATTTTTAAAATACGAGTATATGCTCTTCTAAATGTCTGCTGCAAACTTCAAAAAATAAAATATTATTTTGGACATTTGTCAGCAAAACACAGGCAGAAGAGGTAACTTTTCTAAAGATTTTCCTCTCCAAAGGGTAAGAAATGCTGCTTCTTTGGTAGCAGACAGATATTTACTTTTTTTCTCCTCTAAAAATCAAACCTCCAGTTTCTGTGACATACAGCCATGTTTACACACTTTGCTACAAGGTTTTTGTGTCATAACACACACATTTAATAACACTGTACAAGCTGGGGAGGAGAACAAAAGTGGTGTGCTTCAAAACCCCTGGAAATCACACTTTGTGGCACAGCCTCACAACAACGGGCGTCCTGTTACCCAGCGTGAATCACACTGGCTTCAAACTGTCACCAGTTTCACTGGTTTGTCACAGCATTTCTTTTAATTTCCAGGCAGACGTTTGAATCTGTTACACCCTGTTAACACCACTATGCAGTAGTTCATGAGGCATGGCAAAAACACCCCTAAAGACACCTAAGTATGGATTCTATGTTACTGAAGAAAATAAACTGGTGAATGTACATACCCTACTAACTGTGTCTTTAACAGCTGGAACTGGCAATCGTGGTAAAGACGTCTGGAAACTGTATAACATGGGTTTACGCCCTGAGAAAAGTTTTACAAGGGCCTGAAGAAAAGCAAAAACAAATGCACACATCAAATTATTAAGTTCAACGAAAGAAAAATGACAAATATGTGATGTAACTCACAGTCCTTTTCACTGGTAAATTATACTGGACTAGATTTAGGAAGCTACCATATTTATCACTGTTTCACAAGTAAAAAAAAGCCTTGACAGAAACTAACTTCCTAAAGGTTAAACAACAGGTCAGTGGAAGAGAAAGATAGGCATGGTCATTCCTGACTTCCCAGTCATCTTCCTGTCACAGACAATATTGCTCTTCATGTACAGCACACCTTGATCTCAATATAAAGACAGTTACTTACCACTTCTTTTCTTCATATATTCCCCTCTGGAAAGATTAAAAAGACCAAGTCTACCAAAAGTTGATCTTTTACTATACTACATAGTAGATACAAGAAACATCTGAATTGTGCTTCAAAACACAATCATTATCAAGCCTGTGACTCAGCTAAGGTTTCTAGATAACTACAGTAATTTTTAAAAATAATAATTATGCTTTCATATCATGGTTTAATGTTTTCCAAAGTTACAGCTCAACATCAATAATAGGACCGATGTTACAGGGAATTAATTCAAGCATGAATCAATCTCAGGTAGTCTACTGCATGATTGGAACATACCAAATTGTGCAAGCATGCCAGTGTTATACTCAGTGCTTGTGTTACAAAAGAACCCCAGCAACAAAACAAAAAAGCCAGAGACAACTTAGCCTCAGAAATCTTCCACAGGAGAGTGAAAACAAAAGCAGCATTTCTGTCTACCACTACTTTTCAGTTGCAGCACACACTAAGCTGAAATTCTAGACTGTGCAACTTCTAGGCTGCTCGTGAAAGGATTTTGAGACTGCCACCCTATTTCAGCATGAAAGTAAAGTCAAGTGTTATACCAACAATCCAGTGGAACCTTTACTGCCAAAGTGTATTCTTGGTCCAATACAGAGGATAGTATATATAAGCCAACAGACAAGACAGAATAAAACAGAGGACATAATTTCACTACTAAATTCTGAAAACTTCTCCTAATAAAACTGTTAGAATGCAGAGTTTTTCCTCCCTCTCAGTTTCCTGGGTCAGCACAGGTAGAGGAGATAATTTTAGGCAGCACAAAACAACTCAGAATTGCAGAGTATTACCAGCAACAAAGACCTCCCTGCAACTGGATCTGTATCAGAGCCACCAGATGTACATGGGATGCACCACAGTGATCTGCCCAATGAAATCTAGTTGTGCTTCAGGACAAGATAATTTTGGAAACAGGTGGGAAAGAAAAAGCTCAGCTTTTCATCTGTAAATCTAATTTCACACTTGGAGATAATTTTATTCCAAAACTCTTAAGCCAGAGAAGGCTAAAATTATTTTCAGAGAGTACCTGCTCAACTGACAAAAACCAGCAAACACATTTCACAGTATTTATCTCTTAAGAAAAATTGTAATAGAGAATTTATAATAGCTTGAGACCAATAAAGTGATCTGACACACACACACATTTCATTACATCTCTGATTTCATATGCAGACACAGCACATAATGCCATATGTTGCATCTGTTCATGCACGATTACCACTTTTTAATTTATTTTTCAAAACGTCAACTAATATTTGGATTTTCCCCCTAACACTGATACAGGAAATTTGACTTTACAAGGCGAAATATGCTGATTAAACGTGCCACCAGACTTCCAACCAACCTGAAAAATCACTTTGTACTGTGACTGAAATTAGAATTTGGGTTTTTGATCTGCATGATCATTTGAAGAGAAAACAGTATTATAAAAAACTAGAAAGCTAAGGTAGTTGGAGCTGTTTCACTAGTTAAGTCAGTCTTCTCTTTTGTTGGGTCTGGTTAAATAGACCTTCATAGTAAGTAACTGTTCGGCATACACCTTCAGTGTTCTGTATTTTTAAAACATATGTAATACACAACAAAATACATATGCAACATATACGGTAGACAAAAATTGATAAATACAATATGCAACAAAGCATGGTAAGTAGCATTACAGTTCATACTGTTTTAAGGTTGATAAGGCAATATTAAGAGCTTTAAAGTATCTATCTGGTAGGACATGCTGGAAACCAAGGCAGCTACAGCTCCAAGCAAGTGACAGGAAGTCTTACCATCGAGAGCCTCTGGACTGTACCAATTCGAGTCATGAGGCTGATACCGCTTCCAGGAGAAACCATCAATTAGAAATTCCATTTGTAACAGACAAACATTAAACTCTATTTTAGCGTACACCATTCTGAATACCTGTCCTTGAACACCTCCCATAGCAAATCATGACCTGAGCTTAGTTTAACACACATCCATGAATTTTTGAGGCCGCAGAGACTAATTTTATCACACTATGGAAACGAAGCTATTTCTACAACAATACGGGCAAAAGTGAGATGAAACAACCGAATCCAAGAAGCAAAACCCCACTTCATCTCTTGCAGCACCAACATCTATATTGCCACACTTTATACCTATCATATCCTTTAAGAATCCTTTTCCAAAGCACCACAACAACCTGCAGGAGACATACCACTCTCACCTTTATCCTTATCTGAAAACTGCATAAAACGTTACCTACACCTTATGCTTCTTCCCTAACTCATTTTCGAGTCATACCAACAAATTAGTTGAAAGGACATTCAATAATATTTTCTTCAAGCATAAGAATAATTTTATAATGGATGACTAGAAATCCTAACATTACAACAAAGAATTAGGGGAGCACTTTCTGTGAGGACAAGATTCTTTGGTGCTGCAGCCGAAGTTCTTTAAGCTGTACTTGCACATAGAGAAAAAGTAGGTATTGAATCACACAGGCCCAAGGCGTTGGCAAATTTAGAAGTTATTCTTGAAGTGTTTACTCTTCCTTCTAGAAGGCCACTAATGCTGTTTAATTACAGCATTAGAAAGGTTACAGTAGAAATAGCTACCTAACAGCCTCCTGTCCCATGACACAAAATACACAAGAAAAGAACAAAACTACAAAATTTTCTTTTAGGGCTTTGAATACTGATCAGTTAGAAGTTAAGAAGAAACAAAGCCAACATATCCTTACCATCCACAACTTGGTGCCAGCAGTTATCTTGCCATATTCAGAGAACATCCAACCGTGGTAGGAGAGCAGCATTTTCAGGGAGTAGCGCATTGTGACGATAAGGGCAACCCAAAGCCCTGTGCCAAAAAGTACTCCACTCACAATGTTCTGTGTTTGGTTTGACATATAGCCACTGTGTAAAACAAAAGCCAGCATTTGCCAGTTAGTGTCCCTTCAGGTTCCAAAGAGAAGCTGGTATTGCAAACGTTAAGTCTAATAGTAGTACAGGCAGGCCTTACACAAGCTTTAAGCCAGCTTACCCTGCTTTCACAAATTCCTTTCCAAACACCTTTTCATGTAACAACATCAAAGGCCATAAAAGTTCCCAAATGTGCTTCCCAAATACCCAGAAAACAATGCAGCAATACTGGTACAACAACCTCCCTATTTCATGTCTTCATACATCTGTTTATTTGGCTTACCAGGCCACAAACGCACTGTTCCAAAACTGATACATTTTAGCAGGAATAGCTTTAAGAGTTGCTGCAAATAAAACTGATTTCCCTTCAGAGGAACAGTAACATTTCGGTCTACTTACGTTGTATCAAGTGTTCGGTTGATCCTGGCTATTATTCCTAAGGAAGGATCAATTTTGGCATACATGGTTGACATCACACCCACAACTACAATAAGCCAGCTCGATGGGCTAGCAGGGTAAACGCCGGTGATAATCCCGTTCTGGAAAGAAAAGCCTTCACATAATTTTTTCATACCAAAGTGATTGACTTCATATTACCATGGAATGAAACAAAAATCAGCACATTTAAGTCATTTAGTTATAAATAAGTAGTTAATATTGTCCAAAATTTTCTTACATACGATTATCTCAGGAGTAGATTATGGATTTACTTAATTTAGATTACCACAGAAAATTTTAACAATGATATCAACAATGAAAGGAACTTTTACATTCTCTTGTAGACATCGCTGATTCTGCTACAAGTTTTACTAAAAATATTGAAATGAACAACTCTAAAACAAATGACATTTCAGTAATTTCAACTTACACCGAGTTAGACCTTTCTACACGAATACATGGCAAAAACATCCTACTGAACAAGACAGTGAGAACCAGAATTGATGTTTTTTTATATAAACAGTCCTTCTCATAGCTTTACTAGAAAGTTTTAATAAGGTTTCTGTTAATATGTTTATGTTTTTGAAAGAGATGTTAAAGACAGCCTGTATCTTATTAGTAGTTTCCTACTAATGAAACAGATATTTACAATTATAATACCATGAACAAAACAATAAATTCACAGCAATCTACATCAAATACCTCATTAGAAACAATACTACTTAGCTTAAATAAAGAGTGTAGCTTGTACCTCTAAGAGATATGACACTAAAGATCACAACTAGTCGTATTTTCGACTTCTGCTAAAAGACTACATAATTTTGTGGTGCATTATGAAGAGAATGAAGTCAGTTAAAGCTATTGTTAATTTCTACATCTGCTTCATCTTGCCTCCATAGAATAAATCAAAAATATGTACCCTTTCAGTCTTTACAGTATCACCCAGTGCCACCTTCCTCAGTACCCCTTGTCTTAAATAAAACCTCCACAAGTCTCTCACAATGAGGAACTTTATTTACCATAAAGGAAAAAAAAATCAGTTTTCCCTAAAAAAACTTCAATAAACCCATAAAACAGTAAATAACTCTGAAGTTTGGTGGACTGGACTAGTTTAGCATACCTTGAATCGGATGAACTTCTTCTTCCATGAGTAGACACCAGATAGGTAAATCTGTTTGAGTGCCTCATGGCTCATACGCAGGTCAATCCCATCTGGAGTTACTGTAAATTGAAAAGCTACTGCCTGATGAGCTTCCGCCATTTTTGGAGAGAGTTCTGTCAAAAAGCAAAGTTTAAAAAGAGTATTTCCTTATCGTCCAAAGGAACTAGGACCTAGTCCATTTCTAGCAAGATATTTTCTACACCATAATTTTGGCAAAGATTTCCAAGTATGAAAAATTTACATATAGAACTTGCCTTTTCCTTACAGGCTATGCTTGCACTTCAGTCTGAGTGTCCTGAAGGTTAATTAAGGCACCTCTTCCAACCAAAACAGCTGCAAATGGAAACAAAACACTCGTGTAACCTGGGCATTTTGGCAGCATCACAGATAGCTGCGTATCACCCATACATGCAATACATAAAAAAATCAGAGCAGAAGAGAAAGTGAAAGCCAAAACACTTAGAAAAAGCATATGACATATAAAGAGCATTTTACTTTTCAAAGAAGATTCAGAAAATGTTTTATTTGAAACAAAAGGTATCTAAAGTTTCTACCTCAGCTAGAAAAACAAAGCTGCTTCTGGCCATATCTTATCCCAAAATTTTTTCATATCCTAATTTCAAGATGATTACTCAAAGAAGTTAGAGACTATAGTCCCTGTGGCTCCATGCTGTGACTGGCAAATAACTGCAAAAATCAAAACTACACAGAGTTGAGGAAACCAAATCACAACTGTCAGAAAAATTACCTTCCCAAAGAAATCTGAAATTATGATGAAATTTCAGCTCAGTTTAACCGCCCAAACAAATACCAACAACCATGCTGATATAGACAGAAGACAATTATACCAGGCAGCCCTAAAACACTCAAACAAAAACCACTGGAAGTTAAAACAGAAATGTAAACCCAACGTAGCCCCAAGAATCCCACCATGTGCCTGAGAGTATTGGGCAAACACCTCTGGAATTCTGTCATGCTTGGGGCTGCAACCACTTCCCTTGGGACCCTGTTCCAGTGCTCAACCATCCTCTGGGTGAAAAACCTCCAAATATCCAACCTAAACTTCCCCAGAAGAGCTTCAGGCTGTTCCCTTGGGTCCTGCCACTGGGCACCAGAGAGAAGAGATCAGTGCCTGCCTCTCTTCTTTCCCTCACAAGGAAGTTGCAGACTGCAATGAGGTCTCCCCTCAGTCTCCTCTTCTCCAGCTGAACAGACCAAGTGACCTCAGCTGCTCCTTGTATCGTCTGCCCTCTAGACCTTTCATCATCTTCAAAGCTCTCCTCTGGACTCTTTCTAAGAGCTTTATACCTTTTATCATATTGTGGCACCCAAAACTGCCCCCAGCACTCGAGGTGAGGCCGCCCCAGAGCAGAGCAGAGTGGGACAATCCCCTCCCTTGCCCGGCTGGTGATGCTGTGCCTGATGCCCCCCAGGACAGGGTTGGCCCTCCTGGCTGCCAGGGCACTGCTGACTCTGATTCAGCTTCCCATAGACCAGAACCCTCCGGACCCCTTCTCTGGCATTGCTTTCCAGCATCTCACTCCCCAGTCTGTACACACATCCAGGGTTGCCCCAACACAAATGCAGAATCTGGCCTTGCCCTTGAAAAGCTTCCGTAGCTTTTCTTAGTTTCCGTAAGCAGCGTTTGTACATAAACACCCTGGAAGTTACTCCTACTAATCATTAATTCAGACTAACGTTTTTTGAGCACTTACAATTAGAATGTAGATTTTTGCAGACAGACTCTATGTATAACACTGAAATGGTCCAAACTGTGTATTCCTGAGGAGACCACCATGATTCCAAAGTCAGTCTCCTGTCCATCTTAATTTATTTGCTTACCAAAACTTTCATGCATAGCCCTAAAAACAATATCATCCTAGAAGTATGACTAAATGGTAGTGGAATTTATTATCCCATCTGTAGGTCAGGATTCAAGGGCAAGTTTTAGATTGAGATTTTCACTGGTACAAAACACATTGTCAATACCAAGAGTTTTAAGGTTGCACTGGCATTTCTGTGTAAGCAAAATCAAAAGAAAGTACAACTACTTTACCCTTTTTAAATCCTAAAAGCTAAAATTTACATTTTGTTTGCAAACCTAAAGCTAGTAATTAAATTCTGGTAGACTGCCATCCCCTGTTGAACAGCACATGAGGACTAACCAGAGCAATTTAGGTGGGCATTTCAAAAGCAGTTTATCATGACCGTAGTGCTGCTCCTCTAGTCTGTAAATACTCTACTATATCAAAGTAATCTGAAACACAAAGAATAGGTGTCAAGGTGTATGAGTAAACAACCAGGGAATATAAGCACTGGGAATGCAGCAATAACAGTAGGCTTAGGAAATAAATACACAATGTAGAAAGAGAAGGAATACTCGGCAGAGACGAATGAGGTAAGTGCTGCTGCACATCATCTATTAAGGTTGCTGACCAACAGGCAGGGATTCTTTGCAATATTTAACGTGCATGTTCCTGGACCAGTCTACAGTGATCCACCTCTGCAATAAAACTATAGCTACAGTGCCTAATGGTAATTCACAGATCTCCCAAATCCATCAGCCACTGCTCAGGTTTTAGAAGCTGTGTGCTGGGTGAATCAAGGCAGCTAAAGCTCACAGTGTCCTACAGATAGTATGCAATTGATTTATGTGTGTACAGTGTCTGATTAGAACAACAAAGACAAGCTGATGAGAAGAATGCAAACCAGCTTTGAACACCAGTTTCAAAAGCTTTAACACAAGTTCTATGTGCACGAGTAACAACTGCAATTTGCAGTACTTAATGACTCTGTCACTAACAACTACTTATACGGGCCCTGCTGTAGGCAAATATGAGGCAAAGTCAGCTGTCCATTCATTCCTTTAAATTGTTCATCACCAGCTGACAAGAGAGCAATAAAACAGGCAGAGACGGCAGTAATACAGGGCATAACCTGAAATCAACGGGGTTTGCAAAAGCAAAGTTAAGAATTTATCATATGTTTAGTGGCACTATTAAGACTGGGGTGATAAAACCCCAACAAACACATACAAAGAACCCAGCTGTATCCACGCACAGAGAATCAGGCACCTGGATTTGTCTCAAGAAGGGCCAAGAGATTCTGCTCAGTTCACTCATGGAATTTTGTATTCTGGAATGCCAGTGTCTTAAGTACAAGAGCAACTAGTTTCTGTTACCCTTTAACTCCCCCGTGACTTCTCAGCCTGCAAATTTGTAATTAACCTCCTCTTTGTTACTGAATGGAAAGAATTTCAGGAACCCTTTTCGTTTTTAAGCACATGCTTTTTTTACAGTCCAAGGCAGAAAAATGTTATAAATAGCATTAAGCATCAACAGTCAACCTGACATTTTAATGAATTAAAATTTCGCATTCTCATAAAAATAAATAAGCTTCATTAAGGAAAATATTCCTTATTCCCAAATGAAAAAAAAAAATTAATCCAGCAAGAATTAATCCTGAATGAAGCAAACAAGCCCTGAAAACAAACACAGTCCAGCTCTACGACTGTATTGCTTGACATTAAGACGTGAAACAACAAAACGGCTTGTTTCTTTTCATATTCTTTCCCTTTCCTTAAGAAAACCGTAAGCCTTTAAGACTGCCCCGAATTACGATGGAGGAATAGCAAAGGCTTCCCGAAGCCCGCCGCTTTGAGCACTTGTTTTCCTCCGCCAAGGCCAATTTGATCCCAAGCCGCGGCGCGCTTCCCCTCGCCGCATTCCTGCGCGGCCACGTGCTCGCCGCCAAAGTAGGCGAAAGGGCACAGGCGGAGCCTTGGACTTTTAAACCTGACTTCCACGGCTCCTGCGGCAGCACCCACATCAGCCACCTCACCAGCGCCGAACAACAGCGTCTTCTGACTGCGGGCACTTGGGTCCGCAGCGTATTTCTGCACGGCTACGCTAATTAACCTCGCTCCCAGCGGAGAGACATAAACAACAGCTCTTGACTTTCCTAGCGGCTTGGCAGAGTCTTACTCAAAGAGGAAAATAAAAAACCCCAGCACAACAATTTCCACAACTAAGCTGAAATGACTGTTTTTCATTCCTTTCAGTGTTCTCTTGTAATACTAATGTATCTTAAAAAAACCACACACTTGCCCCTTAAAATTTGGTTTATTGATTGTTTGCGAGTTTTTTTTTCCTTTTATTTAAAGAAGAAAGCTGCCTGTTCCTCGCACTAATCTGGTTTTATTTAAATTCAAACATGCTGCAACAGTTGCAGATGTTTCTCCTCTTCCTTTTTCATACCTCTGCCTGAGCCAAACTAAACTAAGCACAATTTTTCCCCCATTGTCATGAAAAAGCACTGCGAGGCTGGATGTCACTTTTAAGTCAAGAAAACACATTCCACACTAGAAAGCCTATGTGCTGATGGCCTGAAAAACTATGTTGCTACATCTGCTACGCATAAAGCATCCTCAGACTGCTATTTTTGCAGTTTCAGGACATTTACACTCCAAAGACTCAGGTTTAACTCACAGACTTTATGACTTCAGGTCGCAGACACTGAACAGTGTTAGGGTTTACATCCTACAATCACAGAGCGAGATAAGGGCTTCAGCTGTGGAAAACCTGAAGCTGAGAGAGGTCCTACGTGCAGGATGCTTCCGTTTAAGTCAGGCATGCAAGAAGTTACCAGTGGCTGGCAATGTCTCTCTGAAGCACACTGAAAGAACTGCCATGTGCATTTTAAAAAGCTCCAAGCCATGATACAAAAGCTAACTGCATTACAGTACACTGCACAAAACAAGGTATTAATCCTTGAAGCAGTTACTCCTGGAAATGCTACTGAGTACGAATCTTTTTATGTTTCTGTAGATTTCACACACTTTACACGGATGAAGTGATAGTGCTAAAAAAGAGTAAAGTCACCACCTGTACCTCAAAAAAAATGCAAGTCCTAGGCTTTAAGAGGATGTCACCTGCTTCCTATACATTGCTTGGCTCATGCAATTCACTTTTTTCCCCATTTCCTCTTCCTCTTGAATAGAAAACCCCCTGCCATTTCTCCTTGTCAAGATCTAATGAAAAGAGACATATTACTTAAACAGTTTTCACATCAATAGCTCCTTTTCCTGCAAAGGAAGTTAATGAATGCAGGGGAAAACTGCAGAGGTCTCATTCACATGATCCCAAACAGCTAAAACCTCGATGAAAGACATCATTCTATGACTCTCACTTTCAAGGTACATTGATAATTTAGTTTGAGTTTCCCCTCACAGGTTTCTGACACCTATTTATAGATTAGCCTTTATATGCAGGGCATATGACAGTCAGTAACCAAACCAAGCTCACAAAATAATTCACTCCAATTATTCTACTTGGATAATCAAAACCTGACAGTTTTCTACAAAAAGCAATGGCTGCTGCATCCCGTTTCTCTGAGAACATGGCTACGTACCACCACACACAGGCTTCCTCCTGTCAGAGCTCTCAAACAGACATCCTTGGCACCCGAGTGCTCATGGATGGTGGGTAGGCTTGCAGCATGACAGGTATGACAGCAGTTGTGAAATCAGAATTACCTGTATCATGGCATTTCTGAATTCAGAATTATCTGGAAGCTCTCATAACTTCAGGCAGATACAAGGTGCCACCAATAAAGGAATGAGAAGCATCTTAGGACCCAGGAATTGTCTTTGGACTCCTGCCAAGTTCCTACTAAGCAAGCTTAGAAGTAAAAAAAAAAAAAAAAACCCAACCCAAAACAAAACAAAAAAACCAACGAACCACAACAGAAACTTGACCCTGAAGAATTCTTCATTCCTTTCTTAAAATAAACTTACAACTTCAAATTCTAGCTTGGCACTCCAGTTTCAAATAGAGACGGTGAGGAGAAAAGTGTGTGTGACACTAAACTATTTAAAATGACATTGTTTAAGGAAGTTTTCAAGATGGGAAGGGGAAAAAACCATCAGATGAAAGTACATTAAACCCAATTTTAACTAGAAAAAATACTTAAAACTATATTAAAATTTCCATTTAAAGCTAGACACCTTGAACGAAGAATGGTTTTGGAAAACCAAGCAAGTACCCCCAAAGTCTTGGTCTGACCCCAAACCAGTTTATTTAAAAGAGAACAGTGTGAGGGAGGGAATCTATTTCTATTAATATGCAAATCAGTAAGAGTTACTGTTTGAATGTTAAAAGCAGCCACAGACAACTAGAAAATAATTCTGGAGTTCCCAAAAGTTCTTGTAAAAGACTTTAACTCTGAAATCTCTTTAAATATTGAAAATATTGAAGAGGTTTTATCCAGTATTTTGCCGTCCAAACATCAGATCTCCCTTCAGGAGGTGTGCTTCCTACAGGTTTTAGAAGAAAACAGACACCCAAAAGGTTTATTTTGTATGTTTAGGAATAACGTATTTTGACACTTTACGGTAGATCACTGACTTTCAACAGTCTGAGGACAGACTTAATGAAATCAAAGGCAGAATTTAAACACTTGAACATTGGTGCTGTGTTTGTGCTGAGATAGTGACCAAGCATTTTCTCTCAGCTGTGTAAGCCATCACTATGGAAATTCGCATTTTCTATCTCCCAGAAGGCCAAAACTATGAATGCATTTTGTTTTATACAGATCACTAAAAAACTTTGTGTGCTCAAATCTGTTGACCTCATACCAGGCACTAAACCAAAAGAAAGAGAATTCCAAACACTGAGATACCTATCCAACCTCTTCAGGCATTATTCCACATTTCACTTGGATTTCTGTTATTGATGGTCCTGTCAGTCCAAGCCCTCAGTAACCCCTACACAAAGGATTCAGATGAGACCATGGCAGCTAACTTTGCCTAGACAGTGAGCTTGCAATGAAATGATACATAGTGAAACACAACAAAGCCAGTGCCAACATCCTCAATTAACTTCCTAGGATCTGGGTTTATTTGCACACTTTGCGACCTACTACAGTTTCATTGACCTATACAGTCATCCCAGAAGTGGATCGAAAAAAATAGAAAAATAAAACCGACAAAAAACCCCACCCACCAGAGGAAAAAAAAACCTCAAACTGAAACTGCTGATAGATTTACAAGTACAGGGACTGAAAATGGGAGCAGTGGCTGATAAATTAAAGGTTTTCACTGCCATCCAGATGGACCTTGACAGGCTGGAGCAACAGGGAGGCTGAAACCTTGTGAAGTTCAAGAAGGAGAAGTGCAAAGTCCTGCCCGTGTAACCCCACGCAGCAGCGCACACCAGACACTGACCGGCTGGAAAGCAAAGCCCAGCAAGTCCCACGTGAGCCAAGAAGGTGCCCTTGCAGCAAAGGCTGCAAAGGAATCTGAAAGAATCCTGGGGGGCATTAGGAGCACTGCTGCCACCAGCCTGAGGGAAGTGACTCTGCCCTCCTACTCAGGGCTGGTCAGGCTCCATCTCAAAAACTCTGTCCAGTCCTGCGCTCCCCAATGAGAGAAAAGAAACTACTGGAGAGAGTCCAGAGAAGAGCCAGCAAGAGGATTAAAGGCTCGAACGATCAAACCTGCAGAGATGCTTTAAGAAATTTAATGCAGGAGTTTTCGTAAGACATCTGTTGCAAAAAATAAATTTACAGTGCACTAAGGCATGAACAAGAAATCTTGCGCTTCAATTGCTTTAAATGAACAGCATACCTTGAAATTCAAATTGGTAGTAGCAGCCAAATATTTGAAAAGAGCAAGTCTTCCGCAACTGACAAAAATGTACTAGTAGTTTGGAGGATAAAAGAAGCTGGACTTTGAAGAATGAACCCTTTAGAAAATGATTCATCTCAGTTTTTCAACGCTATTCCAGTAACTTTGCCTTGGCTGAAAAGCCCCAGTGTGCCATTATACGAGGTTTTCAAATGCATGTTGGTATTTTAAACACCACTACCCCGCCCAGCGAAAGTCTGCTAGTTTTAAGGCAGCAGGTAGATTTCTGGAGCTGACTTTGAGTGCCCCATATTTTGCAGTGATATGGTGGGAAATCATACAAGCTCCTAACAAAAAATAAGCTTGAAATTCAATGTTACACGTATATACACCTATCCAGAGAAAACACTGACTGCTCCTATCATATTAAAAAAACCTGTATTATCAATAATAAAACTGATGTGACTTCAGTAAAATACGTGGAGGTTTTTCATGGGGTTTGCTATAAATACAATAATTTCAGGCACCAAAGTATACACTGTACAGCAGCATCCAGCACTGACTCAGTAACTCAAGGTCCATCCATGCTTGGTCAGATATTCAGAGTCACTCACATAAATGCCAAAATTCTGCCCTACTGCAAGAAGATCGATAAGGTAAGGCAGCTAAGCAGAGAATGCCAAAAGGATGCCAAAAATGCTTTTACTTGTGTGCACATGGTGCTCCTTTGATGCATAGCTCAACAAAATTAAAACTAAAGCTATAGAAAAAGCATTCAGTTTAAGAGAAATCTAAACAAACAGCAAATTTGTCTAGAGTTCTATGCCTTTCAAAGGAAATTCAGGTCTTGTTCTATAGAATCATCAGTAAACAGTACAAAACGTGCAGCTGAAACATTTAAATATATGAACAAAAAGGTCTCTCATATCTGGCCCCTGGGAATTCTCTTAGGTAATGGCACCTTCCTGTATACTATGCTTATGCAAAAAGGTATCAAGATACCAAAGCCTCAAAAAGAGCACTTTATTGAGTTTATACCTAGCTCACGTGACATTCCACAAGGTGTTGACTTCTGAACTTACTATAAAGATTAACCAGACGCAGTTATTTGCTTGAGAATTTCTATTTCTAAATTGCTTCTTTGCCTACTAACCTTCAATAGTGTCTAATCATGCTTCAGTATATAGGACAACACTGATACTTGCTGCTTTCAAGTCTTACCAATAACTCAGCTATCTTACAATGACTAATCATATTTTACAGACACAAAATCTTTACGAGAAATATGAGAGGAGTGAAGCCAAACCATATCTGTGCAAAAATTAGCCACAAGGATTAAATTCACTCGAGGCTTCTGAGATGAACCTAACGATTATGACATACAAATAAAACAGCAACTAAAGAGTCACTCTCCTTTAAAAGTTGAATTAACATAGCACTGATGAAAATAAAATTAACCTGACAGGTGTTCTCATGACACTTTAGTTAGGACATGTTCTCATATTTGGTTACTGCTAATCATTGGCTCCAATCCTTCCCACCTTCACCTACACCTGACAGGTGTGTCTCTTGGAACTGCAAATGTCTTTAAGGATTTCTCACAACTAAGAGATGAACAAACGCTGTGGTTCAAGCCAAGGTGGAGAACTGAATACATGTATCTGTCCAGCTACAGCAACACCAGGAGCCACAGCAAACCTCACCCACAGGAGGGAGTTTGAAATCAGAACAGCTAAGAAGTCTTCAGTAACTTGCTGTCCCACTGACAGCTTGTGTCCTGGCCTCAGCAGTTTTCCAAGATCACCTGTGCGTGAATACATTCATTACTCTCTGCAGGTATCTCCTCTGGAGTCTTGGGCCAATTTTCTTATTCCCTTCCTAGGTGGTAAACTGGAGCAACAGGTCTATATGGATGGGAAGAGATAATGACAAACAGGCCAATGAATGCAACATAAACATACCCCAACAGCCGTCTTCCTTAAAAGCAGGCTGGAGATCTATTTGTCACACACAAACCTTCTATCCCAGAAGCTCACTGCCCCAGGATCCTGAATAAGTGAGGACATACCAAGAGGCAGACTCATTCCAATGCTCCTAGCTCCTAAAAGACACTACACTACAGCAATGGCAATCACTCAGCTGTAGCTCTCAAACAGAAAGTCAAGAAAAGCAGTTGGAGCTTTGATTCACGCACAGCTTTCAACTGCTCAGAGGGGCTGGATGAGATTGGAACCATTTCAGAAAAACTGATGCCAATGGAGAAAATAGTCACAGACAGCGGTTCTGAAACACTATTTTCCATTACACTGAATGACACTGTTTACACTGAACATGTCCAAGATGGTGAGGAACTGTGGAGTGACAGAAAGTTCATGTCCTCCCCACTCAGTTATTTCTGAGGGCTCCAGCAGCGACTGCCAGCTACTGTGACAAGCAAGCTAATTTCAGGGGCCAGACTCCAACGTTGGGCTCAGTGTTCAGTTTAAGACACCTAACCAAGTGTTTGTCTGCAGGCTTTAAACTCCCGTTAGACTCAACACAGATGCCACCAAGATTTCTCGGAGAGGTGCTCAGAGAACAGACTGTTTTCACCAGCACTCCATGGAGAAAAGCCACAGTTAGTAAACTGTCTTCTCACCTGATCTGGAAACAGGCAAAGTAGAGGAGATTTGCAAACAATCTGTTAATTAATTACCAGGCTAACCCTAAGGAATATTAATCCCTACAGTTTGTGGATCATATGATCTCTCTTCTCTTCCCAATAGCATGCTCCTGTAGAAGTTGGTTCCAAAATGTACACTTCAACAAATAAACAAACAACCCCCAAAACCCCCAGTGAACACAGACCACTAACATTCTCCAAATCAAAACAGAAACTTTTACAACTGTTGGATTATTTCTAGGGTTTTTTTTTCCTTATACAGGACATACTATATTGTTCCTATGCCTCTTAGATCATTCTAGCCTCTACTGCAATACATGTTATATTGTCCACATGCCAGCAAGCTACATCCTCTGACCTTCTAGAAATCCAGAATTATCTAAGAGAGAAGCATACTCTGCTAAAACATTGCACAGTCATCATACCATGTAGAAACCTCCCCCATCTCATAAAAACTGGGCTCTAGACCTGAGTATTTTTTTAACTGCTGTAAAAGACATACCCAGGCATTTAGATTATACAAGTTCAACCCTTTTCTCTCCCTTTGAACTTAATGAGCTTCTGTGCTCTTGCAGTAAACAAGAATTATTATCTTCCCTATGACAACAAATGTTTCTGGAATGGCAGGACTTTCACGAGACATAAAAGATGTCACATTTTAGGACTTAGGAGATCCTAGAAGATGGACAACAATGCGTGGTGATGAAAAAGCAAACTGAGTTAATTGCTCTCACAGTAGTTCAGTGACCATTTACTGCACAAGGTTGAAAGACCTCAGTAAGGCCTTTCAACTTGCATGAGGTTGAAGGACTGAAGAACCAGTCCCAAAGATTTGCAAACATATTTAAACTGACATTCACATTAAAGTTAACCCAGACTTGAAGAAAGAGGGTTCAGTCATTGGGATCGTGTTTTTCCAAACATGTTAAAAAAACCCACTCAGATCAGCACGCTGCAGGGCAAAGACAATAGGTTTGGAATGCTAAAAAAAAAAATAAAAATACACAGTTTTGGAGTTTTGTTGACCGGCTGGGGTTTTATTTGTGGATTTTCCCAGGGGGTTGCGGGGTGCCATTCGTCTGTCTTTTGAGTACGAACATTTACTCAAGCCGCCTTTCACGCCAGATTTTTGAGAGAAGACCCGGGAGATAATCCAGCACCGTGCCCACCGCTGCCTGGGGGGTCACAGGAACCCCCTCGCTGCCCGGGGGGCACAGGAACCCCCTCGCTTTCCGGAGCGCTCCGGCTCCATCCCCCGCCATTCCCGGCGCGCTCTGGCTCCATCCCCCCGCGATTCCCGGAGCGCTCCGGCTNCCCGGCGCCCCGCCCCGCCCCGCCGCTGCCCGCGCGCGCTCACGTGACCGCGCCCGAGAAGTGGGTGAAAGGTCGCGCCGCCGCGGCCCCGCCCCGCGCGCCCCCGGCCGCTCCAGGCCTTTCCAGGCTGCCGAACAAAAGTTCCCAGAGAGAAGGACCGCGGGCGCTGGGAGCAGCCGAGCGCATCTCGCGGGGGGAAAAGGCTGCGCTCGGCTCGGGCGGCCCAGCGGTTCCGAGTCCGGTTCTTTCTCAGCGCTCAAACGCCTCAGTTGTTCAAGGTTACACTTCTCTTGAACCAGGAATAGTGATTTCTTCCTGGAAGAAGCTCTGCAATCAAGGCTGAAACACTCCAAAATTTTAAAAAAACCCACTCAGATCAGCTTACTTTCAAACTAAGTCCGGCTGTGGCTGAGCCCGACACCTGTGTAACACCATGGGAAGTCACATTTCCTAGGCTAACAGAGCTCCACACAACACCACCTGCGCTACTGTAAACTGGCAATCATTAGTTTATATCGATATGCTTACAACAGGAAAAGAACCTGCTAGTCACCACAGAAGCCCACAATACTTGTTTTAAGTAGCATCCAGCCCTGATGGTCAGAAAAAGCATAAAGGAGTTAGCAGATCTGGAAATTGAACACGTCAGACACTCGGGGAAACATAATGAAAGAAGAACGAAGGCATTAGATCTCCATTTTCAGTGCTACTCCCCTGCACACACGTGAAAAGGAAACGAGCAGCTTTCTGTACTGTAATTTCCTTTAGACTGCAGATTGTCCTCTGAGTGCTGACAAACTGCCAGGTTAAGAGGAAGAATGAGACGTTTGTCTCGGTCCTACTTTGCACTTTTCTCTTTCCAAAAAGGGTGCTTCCTGTTACAGTTTCAACACTAGTACAGATCTATTATAACTAGATCACAGCCCAAGTAACATTTTAGGTTCAGTTTTCTATTTTAAACCAGAACACATAGCGCAAAAGACCAAATTTCTGGGACTATGAGGCGAGAAAATGGAATTCCGTGATGCCTCAAGAATCTCGATCTACCTTTTACAAGAAGTCTAATTAGCATTCTCATGCAGTAAAGCTGTCACGCCTTGAACAAGATATTACACTTCCAGTGTTTGTAGTTCCAGCAGTTTGTAGTGACTGCGGTTTTTCTAGGTTTTACAGGCTGGAATCACACGGACATGTAGACTAGTCTCTCTCTTTCTCTCTCTCATACACACACAATAAATTCATTTCCGCACTCGAAAACCCAGCACTGATGCCACGCGGCGTGCACACATCCACAGACGTGAAACTCCTCCCGGTTACGAGTCAAACCCGCCAAGCTGCGGGTCACCAGTGTCACCTTTGTTTCGGCGGCGGCACGGATGCCGCGAACCTGCCGGCGTACCTGTGTCACGCCGCTCCCCTGCCCCCATCCCCGCCCTCATCTGCAGCACCAAGGCACTTCCCCTCCGACCGGGGCAAACCGCGAGCACGATGCCAAGGACACCGCGCCTTCCCACGACTCTCCAGCGCCCGCCAGCACCGCGCCCACCACCCTTCCCTGCGTTTCCACCCTTTTCTCCAGCAACGACGAGCCCCGCTCAGGAGGCAGCGCCCGGCGCACTCGCACATGCACCACGGAACTTCGCGCTCGACCTAATGGAAACACTAATTAGGCTAAAACCGGACCGAGCGAGCCCGTCCGCCTGCCCGCGATGCTGCCCTTCCTCAGCCCCAAGGCGGGCGGACGGCGGCGCGCTGCGGGCGCGTCCCGGCTGCAGGGGGAGGGGAGCGGCAGCCCGCGGTGAATCAGCCGGACGCGGCGGGCACACGGCGGGCACACGGCCNGATGGGATGGGGCGGGATGGCCTGCGCTGGGCGCTCGGCGAGGAAGGCACCGTCGGACCCGCGGGGAAGGGTGGCCGGGGGCGTGGCGGTGCTGGGGTTGCGACAGGAGCCGGGAAACACGGTCCCCGTGGCCTCGCAGCTGTCTGCGGGAAAGAAGCTTCGGGGGCTGCGAGGGGAGGATCCGGGGCTGTGAACGAGGCGGGGAGAAACGTGCTCCTCGGAGGAGGATTGCGCGTGGGGCACCTGTTTGGTGGTGAAGGGGCTGCCAAGGAAAACTGAGATTTCGAACCCTCCAGCCCCTTCTGTGAGCCAAGGCAGTGGCTCTCCTGGGCTCTGGCGAGAATGGGGTTCGATCTTAGAGTAAGTGCAGACGGGCGTGTGAAGGAGCTTCCAAGGGACGGCGCAGGCCAGCAGCAGCTCTCCCTCCTGGTTCCTTCTGCTCGGGAGCCCTGGCTGGAGGGTCTTTCATTTGAGTTTTCTCTTTTGAGCCCGGGTTCTGACCGGGACAAGGCATTAGGTGAGCGATATCCTTACAAGGCAGCGCAAGGGCAGAGCCCCTGCGAGGGTCAGCAGGAGCTTTCAGTCCCAGCCCGTTCTGTGTGGCAGCACGGAGCCAAGATAGCCCCTCTGGGAAGGACCAGCCAGCCCACTCTGCTCCAGCGAATCCTGGGATTTCAGGGAAATAAGTACACTCTACACATCACAGAAGAAGTGACTACATTCTTTAAAAAATGCAAAATCATGGAAGCAATTAAAATGCAAAGGTGTCAGTCTCAGGGCAGAATGGCACTCAGTTTGAAAATGACTAGTTTTTGAATTTGTAATGAACTTGCCACTTTCAAGAGCTTGGATATCAGATGCATTCTTTGATTTTAGCATGATAACATCTGGAAGACTGCTCTGTCCCAAAAGGAGGTCATGGCCTGTCTGACTACAGTGGTGTCAGTATGGAGTCTCTCCTTCAAACTGCTAAGAGCTGCGATTCCTACATTTTTCCCTTGTGAGCACGCCCACCCATCCACGCAGTCCTTCCCGCTGCAATTTCCAGGATGTGGCTGAAAGCTTCTGAATACACAAACGGGACCAAATCCAGAAGCATGGATACTACGGGCTAAGTCTTTCCTTTATACTGAAAATCATGCAGCACTGAAAATCATGCAGCAATGAAAAGAAGAGCCCCTGCATGGTCAGAATTTTCCCTTCTAGTGTTGTATGCCTAATGATGCAATTTTAAGATGTTATTCTTTCAGAAGGAAACATAAAGCCTAGAATAAAAGCAAGGTGAGGAGAAGAAAAAGCAGAGGCATTTAGATCTATTAATATTAGGAGGGGGAGAAA
This sequence comes from Melanocharis versteri, assembly GCA_013397845.1. Classification (NCBI taxonomy): domain Eukaryota; kingdom Metazoa; phylum Chordata; class Aves; order Passeriformes; family Melanocharitidae; genus Melanocharis; species Melanocharis versteri. Next base: position 152,044 of record VZTG01010151.1, read on the forward strand.
GAAAACAAAAGAATAAATAATGAGCTACACTCATCAGCAGCACTCATATCTACAAACTTTTGGTTAGGATAGGATAGGAATAATGGATAGGAATGTAGTGTGGCAGTCACAAGAAGGTAATTGGGTGGGAAAAATCATCTGTATGTTTTTCATTATGCACAAAGGCAACCTAAAATGTCTTGTTAGGCATTTATTTATTTATTGTATCTTGCAGGTGCCTTTTACTATCAAGATATTTATATAAAAAGGAAAGAACAAAAATGAACAAATCTGCTTTTGTTCATTCTACCAGTAACTGTATACCTATCTTAGTCTGCAGTCCACGTTTTCATCCACACATGAAATCAGGAGAGTGTCAGTCAGCTGAGAACATACGGTGATGTTAATTATTTTGTTCTCCAAATAATTGTGCAAGCTATCATGGATTAGGAAGCATCAAGACAGAGTGCTTACTTTAACATGATTAAGCCCCCTGCAGATAACCTTAGTAAAGACATGAAAAGTATTGCATTTCATAAAGCTGTGATGATTGCAACTTAGCTAAACCTGACTTGGCTCTGTTTGGCTGGCAAGTGTAAACATCACAGATAATCTTGTGAGTAATTCCCCCTGGTCCTGACACTGACATCTCGGTCAGGCTCTATTCACCCATTAACCCACAGAAGCCAGTTTGGTACTTCTGTAAGAACAACCTAATCAGAACATTTTGTGCCTTTTATTGTGGCAGTACGCACTGCTGAAATGCTCTATCTCCTCTGCTAAATATGTTTATTCAGCTAAGAAGGTGATAAGATACAAGGTGATTCTGACTCCCATGGCTGCAACTGCAATTTTCTGCATGCCTGCAGCATGGCCTGTGCTTCTGTAGCAACCTTGCACTGCTCAGAAAAGTTAACTCAGATTTTCCCTATAATTGGCCTATTTTTAATTTCTAGAAAAATTATGGGTGTCATCAGCATGTGGTTGGTGCTTGGTGCTGTAAGACTTCTTGTAATTAATTCTGATCCTTGTAGTCCAAAGAAATAAAAAGAATCAATGACAGGTCATGTTTATTTGTGTCTTGTCAGACTGAAATAGTATCAGTTTACCACAATGGTTATGTAGTTCTTGACCTAAATATATTTGGTTACCTTACCCCAGCCCTTCAAGACTTTCTGGTTTCTATACATGCAGCATAACTTCTTTGTAGCAGCTTTTCTTACTTAGTGAACTTATCTTTCATTATTTTTACTTTTGTCTATTTTTAAGATGAGGCAAAGTATTATACCCAAAGCCTGGATCTGGTCTGGAAGCCTGGCTATCTCCAGTACAATTTTGTGTTTCTCTGTTTTGGTGTATTTTTTAAAAAATTACTTCAGTTTCTCAAGTTGCTTATGTCAAGCAGTTTACTATAGATAACAGAATTAGTCTGCTCATTGGAACTGAATTATTCAAGACCTTCAGAGCACAAATTTATTGGGTGCAGTCTCAGTTTCTTGCGCAGATATTTTTCCAATTTGCTTGCTAGTGAAAACACCACTGCAGTTTCATTTTAAACAGGGCCAAGACCACTTGGGTTTTTTTCCTTCATGTTATCTCCCATGGCATCTAAAAATGAAGGCTTCCACAGTTAGGATGTAAGCACAAGTAAGTCAATGTTCCGCAGTCACTGATAGCCTGAGTGGCCGCACAAGGTGGTAGCAAATGAAATGCAGAACAGCTCAGAAGTGTAACTTTGTGTAGAAAGGTAAGTGTGTGCGTGTTTGTATGCCAGGAGCCAAGGGTGAGGGCAAAGCAGGCCAGACAGGACCCTCCCTGACAAGGGCGTCTGCCCATGGCATCTGAGCAAGATGAGCAGGACAGGTCCTGTGACAGCAAGCAGGGTTGGCCGGGTCATTAGACGAGTCTTCAGCAGTGGGGCAAGTCCAAGACTGCCAAAGCAGAAAACAGCCAGATGCAAGTCAGCTGCAGGAGGGCACTGAGAATGAGACCGTGTGTGTATAAGCTGCTCCCAAGCTAAGCAGGGAGCCCCCCTGGGACCCTGCAGAGCAGATTCTCCCAGCAGCTCATTTAAAAACCTGACACCTGCACCCTTTGTCTAAGGAGGCCCAGAGGTCTGGCAGCCAAAAGCCCGGGAGAGGTGAAGGGAGAATATCCTCAGGGCCCTGACAATGTACACATCTACATGAGCGCAGTCTCACTAAATGGCCACGTTTACCTTTTGTGATACAATGCAGGAAAAGTATTAATTTATTTGCTCTCCAAATAACAGTGCAAATTGGAAGAACTGTTGACTCCCTGGAGGGCAGAGAGCCCCTGCAGAGACCTTGACAAATTAGAGAGATGGTCAATCTCTAACTGTAAGAAGTTTAGCAAGGGCAAGTGCCAGATTCTGCGGCCAAGACGGGGCAACCCTGGTTGTGTGTATAGATTAGGGAATGAGCGGCTGTAGAGCAGTGCTGGGGAAAGGGCCCTGGGGGTCCTGGTCTGTGGGAAGTTGAATCAGAGTCAGCAGTGCCCTGGCAGCCAGGAGAGCCAAGCGTGTCCTGGGGGGCATCAGGCACAGCATCACCAGCCGGGCGAGGGAGGGGATTGTCCCGCTCTGCTCTGAGCTGGGGCGGCCTCACCTCGAGTGCTGGGGGCAGTGTTGGGTGCCACAAAATAAAAGGGACCTACAGCTATTAGAGAGTGTCCAAAGGAGGGCCATGAGGCTGGTGAAGGGCCAAGAGGGGAAGCCACATGAGGAGTGGCTGAGGTCACTTGCTCTGTTCAGGCTGGATGAGAGGAGACTGAGGGGAGACCTCATTGCAGTCTGCAACTTCCTTGTGAGGGGAAGAGGAGGGACAGGCACTGATCTCTTCACTCTCATGACCAGTGACAGAACTCAAGGAAACAGCATGAAGCTGAGTTGGGGGAAGTTTAGGTTAGATATTTGGGAAAGGTTTTTCACCCGGAAGTGGTTGGGCACTGGAACGGGCTCCCCAGGGAAATGGTCACAGCACCAGCCTGACAGAATTCGAGATGTGTTTGGACAATGCTCTCAGGCACCTGGTGGGATTCTTGGGGTGGCCTGCACAGGGCCAGGAGTTGGACTCGATGATCCTGATGAGTCTCTTCCAACTCAGCATATATGATACTTCTATGAAAGTCCTTACAAAATCCAATATCCAAAAGGGACAAAATGTTTTGTCAGGGTCAAAATGTTGCAAAACTGTGTAGTGCACATTACTGACCAGTGAAAATCATTGAATGATTTCATATACCACAAATACTGCCCATGCTTTGCCACATCCTCCTTCTCTTACATGTTCCAGACCAATCCTGTGTCCAAAGCCCTCAGTGGTATGAATCAACCATCCACTGTTGTTATACTGAGTAACACGAAGCTCTGCCAGCACAGTAATATCTCAGACTTTGAGCTGGCTTCATCTTTTTCCATTCTTAAATACTTCCTCATGAAGATGCAGTAACAATTCAACAGATATTTAAGCAGAACAGAGTGTCTTGCCATGTCTTGCGCTGCTTTTTTTAATCAGAACTAACCTCACTCGACTGAGTCGTCAACAGGGTTATCAGACTACCCTGTGACAGTCAGATCTAGCACAGAACATATGGTGTGCATCATGCACACAGCAACAGAAAGATGTTTTGGGAAAATAAAAATGCCCCTCTTCTCCTAACCAGGATCCTTTTTAGAACACTTTTAGTTTATTCATTTTCTTGAGTGAGACAGACAGGCGTTTTGTTTTTAAGGAATGGCAAAATGATCACTCAAAACATGTGAAAACTTTTGATTGGCGTTTAAATCCAAATAAAAACAATGTACAGTGCTCGATCAAACTAAATAGACTCTGCAGTCTGTCTGGAAAGTGAACACTTGCAGGTGCCATTTGACCACCAAGTAACACATTAATTGCTTTAGAAATTAAATCCTCTCCAGTAATTTCTCATGGCCATAGTTATGACCCCAGTCTCTGGTATTACTGTGTTGCACAGCTGAGATAGTCTCACCTATTGTAACAATCCCTTCAAAGAGGTGACCTGGGAACCAAGTCAGCACAAGCACTAATCAATATCCATTGGGAAGTGGGCAAGTATAGGTCTAATACACTATTGACCAAAATGTCCATAAACTGAGCAGGTCCCTAAGTTTTTTTAGGAAAGTTAAAATTTTTAATTAAGTAACCATTGAGATTTCCTGAAAGTGCCTGAGCATCTTTGGCAGAAGAGTGCAAAAGAAATTAAGTGACATCTGCATACTCTATGTTCCAAGCAATTCACTGTCTCTCTGCGTTATTTTTAATACATATTGATCAGTTAGAGCAGAATGAAAGCACTGCTGTAGCACACAGAAGAGAGAGCCTTTCTGGACAAGTTCATAGGGAATCCTCCACTCAGAAAAATGGGTCAAGAGGCCATTTGGTGGGAACACCCGCAGCAAGTGACAGATCTGCATCACGTGTAGATTTTTAGATCTCACAGTTTTAATTTTTCTCCTTCTAAGATGTTTCACTTCTTATCTGTTGCTTTGCATATTTATGGTGCCTGACTTTGTCCTTCACAGTCACATTAAGCAAGGAATGTGGATGTCCTGACACCATCCTGGATGTGAGAAGATGGATGACATCCCAGGTATAAAGGGTATTACACACAAGCCTTCACAGCATGTGCCTAAGGTTATGTCAATAGTAGCAAAATGGAGCCTGGCCAAGCTTTGAAAAGAAAGTATGTAGCTGGAAGTTTTCTAAGGTAAGGGAACAAGTCAAAAATACAATACTAAAAGTTACTGTATAGTAGAAAAAGCCACAGTGAATGGTGCAACCTAATGGTGGTTATGTTTGTGACACTCCCTGAACTCTGCAAAACTTTGAGAAAGAAAACTCTGTGGCCTGAAAATACACATCATCATTTCTTGCAAAGACTAGAGGTGTATTTAGAGATTATTTCAAAAGTCGTTTAGAGGTTTGGTTTTCAGATTGGCAGATCTGGCAGATACTTTTGGAAAGACACTGTTACACCCGCTCATAAAATATTTAAAATAATCTACTGTCAATAGAAAATCTGTAACTCAGACTAACAGTCACTCTGAAACAGACAGCATAGTTTTCCTTAACAGTTTCAAATGCCAGCCAAAACTGAAGGGGTTCGTATTGCAGAATTTTTTTGCTCATTGGGCCACAGATATGGTATGTACTATTTTCTACTGCAGTCTCCTGGATGGAAGCAGAATTGTTTGTTTCTCACCTAGGTCTGCAAGGACAATAACATTAATTTTTTTTGACTATTTGCTTGATTTCTGGTGTACCAATTATGTGCCTTACAGTAGTTCCCAGACTGCTTTCAGAGGTTGAAGTGGATTGAACTGCTGTTTAGAGATGAAACTTTAAATGGAGGAAGTGAGTCCAATTCCTTGCTACTCTAATTTACAGTCATAGAGTATCAGCTGACTTCCTCCTTTAGTTCAAGTTAAGCAGAGGGCATGGGAAGGCTGTGCAAAACCTCATCTGTGCAGGTGGGGAGTAAGGAGGAGAAGAGTCCTTTTGTTTCACCTGGTTTTGCTATTTGAGACAGAATGAGAAATGCCCAGGGTAATACTACATGCTGAGTGGATTAAAAGATTTGAAGTGGACTAAAAGATTCTTCCACTTTCCTCATAGTTTTTAAAGAAATAAAGCCTCCAAACCTTGCAACACTCGCTAGGACTACTGTTGGTTACATAGTGTTGCTGTGTCACTGTAGCCCAGTGTTTCACTTCAAATGTCAGCATTCATCCCTACCTGACTGAAGCACATCTACACATCTTACTAAATTTCCTTCTCACTCAGATATGCCTTCTTTAGTGTGGAGTACAGCTGTGTGAGGACATACTCTTCCATCCTGCCTAGAGCCTTCTGATTTTTTTGCTCTATGTTTCAGAATTCCTCCCAGAAAATACAGGAAATTTGAATCACACCAACTCTGCCCCCATCCAGCTTCTCTTGGCATCTAGTATCTGGGTCAGAGCTATTTCCAAACTAAGCCAGATAAAATATCTGGTATTGAACACCATGGTCACAGCAATTAAACTAAGATCCACACTGCTACTCTTTATAAAGACTGCTCCCCAGCCACTCTTTCAGGGAAAGTAAAGGTATTCTAACTTTAGTCCTGAAAGAGGGCTCATTTTCATTATAATGTTCATCCTGAAGTAAAAACTCTCTGTGCTGTAGTTTCTCTCAAATCACGCCAGTAATTTCCATAAATAAGCTGCAATATGAGCTCAATTCCTTAGACTTTGTTTTAGATATATAATGCATAACCAGCAGATCTTAAGGCCCTATAGATTTGCAGTGTATGCAAGTCTCATCTTCAGTCAAAGCTGAGTGTACACACATGATTAAAATCCACCTTTGTACCTTTTCTGTTGAATTTCCTTATCTTTTTATATTTGCAGCCATAATAAAGCATAATTTATTTGTGATGTGTTTCCTTTAGCTTCTATAGTACTACCAACTCAAGCAAAGCAGAGTGCTAAATGGGTAAGAAGTGGGAAAAATTCTTCAGAAATTGGGACAGGAATTAGAAAGCATTCCTCCCCTTCTGTTGTGCTGTGTTCCCTTTGATGTCCCTGATGACATGTTGAAACCTCTTGCATCCTTACCAGGAAGAGAGGAAACGTGTGGCTTCCAAACCAGGATCTTGGTTACTACTCATAAATGTTCAAATTAGAAGCCCAAATCTTCCTTATATCTGCCATGGAATATCTGACATCAAGCAAGATGAGTTTTTTGCATTTTTCCCCTCATCAGAAACTGACACCAACACTGACAAAGTCAATGGCTAGTTTTAGCACCAAGCCCTCATCAGAGAGCAAAATTGTTTAAAGGCAAAGAATTGGTTCAAGAGTTACTTTGGGTGTTGGGGGTTTTTTTGCTCTACAGTTGTCTGTTGTGCTGTTTGTATTTATTAGCCCTGCTTGAGCAATTCCCAGAGCAAACAATTTGTCATATTGGTCTTCCTTCCTCACTTAATAGGCAAAATGTATTGCCTTTATATTTTTGTAATTTAATATTTCCTGAGAACATTGATGTATCTACATATATGAAAAGCCAAGCAAGTCTGGAAAAGGTGTTTATTACTGGGTGCAGAAGTAACGAATTTTGTGGTACACTTCACCTAAACATGTGCAGGTGAAAGATTGGCTCTGTGGGCAAACAGCTAGGAAGTGCACCATAATATTTTTCAGTTTCTGGAGAAATTGAAGTATTTAGTCACGTTTAATGGCCCTGTGTTTATCAAACCATCCCAATGAATAATAAAAATTGTTACAGAAAGCAAAATGTTTGCCTAACCTATTTACCAAAATTAGGTCCAGGTCATAGCAAGATGGGCAGCAGAAAGTAAACCAAGTGCACAAGTCCTTTGCTGCTGTTTGACTGGTCTGTGGAGTGACCTCAGCGTCCTGTGGACTTTGTTCAGATTTGTGACTGAACGCTTCGAGTCCGTGTAATTCTGCTCAGTTTTGTGGTCGTACACAAAGCACAAACTCTTCCCACATGCATCTAAAACATGTGTTGTAACCACATAAAGGGCTGAGAACAGATAAGTAAATGTGACAGGAAGCGCAGATCATCGACATGTTTCGCAGAGAAGTCTCTCAGGACCCAAACAATTACAATATACCCGACTCTGTGGGCTATTTACTAACCTGTAGCCAGGTCAGCTTTCCAGGTGAGCCATGTCTGCCAGGCTACTGGGCAAAATACTGTCAGCCAGGGAGTGACTATTGCAAACCCTCACATTCTCCCTGCTGGAGCTTCACACTCTCTTCGTTTGTGAGAACGAGCCTAGTTTTGCATTTTTGCCTGGAAAGCTAATGAATTTAGCAATCGCACAGATGAACTGCTGGGTGACTAGAATAACATCTGCAGTTTAGCATCAAGGAGAAAACGGCTAAGATAAAAAAAAGGCATGGGTACGTGGAATTATTAAACGCAAAGGCTGAGAAGTTTGTCATCTTCTATATAGAAGACAATATAAAAGAAAATTAACTGATCAGAGAAGGGACTGCAGTTGCATCTCTCCTTCAAAGACTGTACTTTTTAAATGATTTAAAATGAAGAATAATGGAGAAATTCAATATTGTGAAACATCACAAAATGCAAGGAAAGAGTGCTTTCTACCAAAGATCATGAAAGTAGTAGAGTGCTACTCCTCAGGATATCCTGTGCAGGCCTAGTATTTGTAACAAAGCGAGAATGGTTCCACCAGTGACTGATTTTATGTGGCTTCTAGGAAAAAAATACGATCTGAATCATGAATTTGATGCAGGCAGATTTTGGTTTTAGAAATAATTACATGAAAATTACTTTGGAAATGGTGCATGCGGGAAAGTTACATGCTCTAGAGTAAAGGCATTTTAAAAAGGCCATAACACCATGTCCCTAAATGTATTTATCTTCATGAATCCTGAATTGGATTCAGGATTTCAAAGTGATCCTCGCTTTGAAAACTTGGTGAGGTACTGCATCGTGTCACATTAGGTCTTTAGAGTGCAAGTATCAACGGCATAGGTTATTGAACAAGCACTTTGTGCAACATGTTCAGTAGAAAACAGGTCATACTGCCGTCGTGTGGGTGTTGCTAAAAGAAATAATAAAGGCCTTGGAAAGTGTACGCTTCAGGGTTTAATGCAACGTAACTACCAAGAAGAGGCACTCACAAAACACGGACTGCATGTTTTTCTCATTGTGAAACTTTTTCTTCTTGCCTTTGGAGCAGCTGCTTTCAAGTGGGACTTGACTGGATGACCCACTCATCTTACATTGTCTGGCCTTTACCTTTTCCTGGACTCTTCTATATTTGAGGAGGTATTTTAGCTCATCTGTTTGGAGACAAGAAGGAAATGATGGTTTCATTTTTTCATCCTACAATTTTTGTGACTGATCTTTTGTTATTTCATCATTCTCTCAGTAGCATAGGATTACCTGCACGGAGGTAAATATTCTTCTTAAATCTCAGCATGAAATTTGTTTAAAGAGTTTTGGATTACTGCACTTGAGAAATTAGCTAAACTCAGAGTTACTCTGCTCTCATACTTTTTCAGAATGTACTTCTACAAAGCCCCTTTGAAAGCTGAAGGGGTTTGCTTGTTTGTTCATTTTTATCTTGCTAAGAAGTCGCACACAATGCAGACTTCTCACAGATATCTACAGTTCTCACCCCTCTCATGGGATTTGAGTTGGACATGACTTCTGGAGATAGAAGTGTGCAGTTTTGCTGGACTTCTTGTGATAGTGTGCAAACAGCATGAATGTTGATGCAAATATGATTGGACTTTTTGGAGATATTAGTTAACGTCCCTCACCCCCTTTCATCACCAACTTTCTGTGGAGGGGCTTCTGGCTATATGCATCACTACTTTTCAGAAGCAATAATAATAATAATAATAACAATAATAATAAATTTGCTGAAGTTGCAAAATGTCCATTTTTTTTCACAGGGTGCACGCCTTAACACTGTTAGTCCTGTGAGCTCACGACTGACCCTGCACATCGTACCTGCAGCCTTCCAGTGAAAATGTCACCCATCAGTGTCGTGGGATTCCAGCATTGCATGAAGGGCCATTACCCACCAAAGGTGTCCTTTCCTGGAACCACACATGTAGGATGCTGTCATTGGCCATACTCCTTATCAGGCACATTAAGTAATGGATATTACAGCATGTGCAGGTGCACATGTGCTGTGCATATGTCACTATGCCTGTAGGGTAAATATCAGATACAAGACCTGACTTTACTGGGAAAATTTAGACGTGTTCTCCATTCCTGCCCCTCCCTCACATAGATTCTTGCAGCAGTCAAGAGAGAGTAGAGACCTTTGAATCATCCTTTAAAAACAGATGGTGAGGACAAATACAGGGAGTCTTTCTCAAACAGCTTGTCATTTCAAAAGAAGGCCACAGGCACAAAAAACACTTGGCACCCTTGCCCAAAATGGACTCTTGAACTGGACAAGATACATGGTTTGAGGTTTAGCAACTTATTTATTTCTCTCTCTGTAAATACTGGTGCTAGGACACTATCACCTGTGCTGGTGTTTACATTTCAGCCTGCTGACAGAAAAGGTGGGCAAGTGTGGCTCAATCACATCTTGTTCAGCAAAATCTCACCAAATACCAACTAGTCATGGTGGAAGTGGTTTAACAACTGATCAAGTTGTTCACACCAATTAAAAGAAAAAGAAAATGAAGTGACATGCTAAGGAAAATTACTAGAGAAAGCATCATTGCTGGTGCTACAGCTCTCAGGACAGTCCGGGGTGTCACAGGTTTTTCTCATGGCCCCAGACCCTGGGCTGCAGTGGGTAATCAGGCCACTGGTGTTTCCATCTACATGGGGAGCTTATGATTTCTGCTGCAGAAGGAGAAAGCACAGTCTATTCAGGAGGCTAAAGTGGGAAACCTCCCAATTTAGAAAGAGAAGGTATGTAAAGCTAAACTGTTGTTTTTTAGGCCGAGCAACCCAATTTGGTGAAAATCTTTCATCGTCCAGGCATTTGTCCCAATCTGCCATCATGACAGAGTTTTTCTTACCTCATGGTGGCTCTCTGATACTTAATCCACTAAATCTGATCCTGGGTCCCGCTGTGAGCAATGGCAACACGTCCCCCTCCAGGCAGCTGGAACATGCCCCACAGGCATTGCAATGACTCTCTAGGGCTAGGAGAGGAGCCCACAACACTTACCTTACACTTCAAAATTAATTCTTAGGCACCTAAAATGAAGTGAGAGGGATTCCTTGACAAATAAGTTGGTCCAGTGATGTTTATTTATGGCTGGATACTGCCTGCTTGCTCCCACTGATGACCACAGTGCAGTTAACTCCATTTCTTCCAATGTGAGTGAAGTGTTTTGCTGTGGGGGTTACAGCTACAGATTTGGTCTTCTGACTGTAATCTGTGTTGTGTCCATATAGCAATGGAAATAATGAAACATTTAATGAGAAAAGGAAATGATTCATAACATCAAAAAGCATAATATTTTATCATAATGAAGCAAGAAAGTCGCGGTGACTCATTTTATCTTCATTTAAATGACAGGGCATCTCAAGAAATATCTGCAATTTGAGGGAGTCTCCTTTGAAATCCAGCCCAGTGTACTTATTTCGCTTAGCTAGAGACACAGTGTGGCAAGGCTTGGGACCCTAGGGTGAGCTTCCCAGTGCTGACACTCCGTGAAAGACACTGCCTTGCTGGGTGAAGAAACTCTACTGTAGAAAGATTTACACCCACGCTGCAAGATTGCTAAATTAGCCTGCTGAGATCCTGTTTTGCTGATTGTCTTAACTACGTCTTAACTATGCCCAGAAGCACACTGAAGCACATGCATGCTCTTCTAGGCTACAGATCATGGTGCACACGCAGCCTAAAGAACCACAGCATTTCTGCAAAATTGTTAATTGTACTTGCTGCACCTGCATCCTGTAGTCCTGTCTGATTCTTAGGGCAGGCCCTTTCCATTCGTAGTGATGGGTTCTTATCAGGGACAGAACCAAAATCAGTTGCAGATCCTCCATCTTCCCAAGAGAAGTCTGTACTGTGAGTCCCTAGCTCCAATCCAGCAAAGCCTTCCAGTCATTTACATGTGTATTTTGCGTCAATGTTCATGTGCTTGGAGATGAACAAGTCCTTAACGTGCTGGGTGATGTGTGAAAACAAGAGCAGCATTAACACAAGACATAGTGTTTGAACTTCTCCCTTTCAAGATTTTCAGGCCTTCCATCTGAGTGACATCCATCTCAACTACTCTCAGCAGTGGTTTTTACACTAAAGCCTCCTTTTATGTCTAGATTGCTCTGCAAAGTTAGAGAGTGGAACATGGCCTTCAACTTACAAGACCACCAATCCCACTAACGGGAGTGGCAAATAAGACAGAAAGTCAAATAATGTGTATTTTTGGTGCATGTCTGGTATTTGAAACACCTTTCTCTGCTAGATGCCACCACCAGTTAATTTTCAGAAGTAATTTTCACCAATATACAGGGATAAGAAGCAAAACAGCATGAAGTACAGAAAAAGTTGCTGTGAGACATTTAGACTCAGCTCCAAAGGCAAAAAATTGTGCAAGAATTTCCTGTAACTGATGACTTATTAAACTAAGGTGTGTTTATGAAGTACAGGAACTGGTTAGTTATCCACTTCCTGGAAGTACTTAAGTGTTGCCAGGAACATTTAATTCACTTTAACTGAACAAAGTCAACTATAACACAGAAAAATCCCACAGGTTACAAACAAAATCTGGCAAGCTTTAAAAGAGGAAAGAGCAAGACTGGCATGCCACAAAGCACTAGAGCCAGTCTCAAGCTGTTGTAATTTACTTGCTGCATGTCTGGTGTGTCTTCCCAAGCAGCCCTATCTCCTGGTGCTTTCTATTTAACGACCTTGTCCTAGGAAATGCTGAGTGTTGCTCACCTTCTCTTTACCCTTGCAGCCTATTAACTACACCACTACCACTGTGGCTAATTGCTTTCCTTCCAGAGGAAATAAACCATCACATTATTTTACACTCCACAGAGCCCATCTCCAGAATTAAAAACTTTAAAGCACTGCTCCCATACAAAAAGTGCCAGGACAGAAAGCTGCTGCTGGCTTCTACCTTGCCCCTGTTGCCCATTCACAAATCCATTAGATAGGGATAAGCAGCTGCCTAACAAACTAAATGTGCCATAGCACTATTTAACCTACAATTGCAGCTCCAAAATTGCATATGCTTGGTGACTGTTCACAAACAAAAGGTATCTGGAAAGAAAGCAGTTGCAGGCCATCAATTTTGTACTGCAGCCCACAAACTATACACCCAATTCTGTGTGTGCTTTCTTTTCCAACTCCATATACCATGACATTATTTACTTTCAGCAGATTCCAGCAGGAAACCTGAAAACATCCAGTATCTGCTACCAAAAAACCCCCCAACATGTGCCAGGTGAGAAAGCTGTTGGTAGCCTTCCTTTCTCTGTAGAGCCTATAAACTGCACTTCACACACTGGGGCTATATGTGCTTTCCTGCCTTGTACAGCTGCCTGTGATGTCCTTGCTGAACATGATAGCTGCTTGTGTATGAATGGAAATCCTGGGTTTGGCAGGTGTTTGCAGTGTCACTGGTAGCTCTGTTGTGATTGTGTGGGAGCAGGAAGCGGGGTTCTGCAGCTTTTGATGGCGGCATTGGCAGCTGAATGGATGGCAGGGGAGAAGCAGTGCACTGGTGTGAACTGGGAGGAGTTATGCTGATGCCATGTATTGAGGAGGAGTAAAAAAAGCAAGGTGCGTTGTGGTATCTGCAGAGGGGATGAGCCAGAAGGTGTGCAAATGTTAGTTCCCTCCTTTCCACCCTAGATAACATTGGGGCAGGGATGATAGAGGATGTGATTTATTATGCAAGTTAAATGCTTACATAACCGGGAAACTCTGCATAGTTGCAGATCCCAGAAGAAAAGGCATGGAAGGCTTGATCCTGTTAACGGATGAACCAGACCTTGGAAAAACCTGAGAATGACATCCTGGATGTGGTATTGAATGCTGCTTAGAAAGTGTCAACCTGAACTTAAGACTTCTATAGTACCAGTAAAGGAGGTCTGTTCTCAAGAGCACAGGCTGGTACAGGATTTAAGAGCAATAATCCAAATACAAAAAGAATAAATAATGGACAAGTACTTATTTGACTGCTTTAGATTTAGAAGATGCTTTCTTTTGCATTCTGGTGGATGAGCAGAAATCCAGCAATGGGAAGAAAGATGCAGCTATGCTGGACAGTACTACCACAGAGATCAAGAAACAGCTCTACTCTGTTTGGTAATGTATTTGCAATGCAACTGGAACAATGGCTAGGTAACGATAACAACAATTCCATGCTAAGATGTGAATGAAAGAAGGCTGGTTGGCAGAAATACTGAGACATTAAGAAAAAAATTCTGCGATTTGGTGGATAACTCTGTGCTAGGATGAATGGGTTAAAGGTGAGGAATATTGTTAATAGCTCAAGTGACTGTGCAGCAGGGAATAATCCTTGATAAAGCAGAGTGAACAGTCGGCCAGTGATGCTCTAGCATGGACAAGTTCAACGGTGCCTCTGTGTGCCTCTGCCTGGGTGCTGCTTTGGGGATACCCCAGTTAGCAAGGTGACAGAAACAGAGTTACTCTTTTGAGTGTTTAAAGTGTGTGTTTGTGGTTATTATGGCTGTCTGTCTGTGAACTTTGAATCACGCACTTTGAATCAACAAATTCTCACAACCACTAGAAAACCAATCTGCCATGCAAATAATCCTAAAACCCCTGTCGGAGTGGTAAAAGGGGGAATAGCTCCAGGGGAATACTGGCAAATAGATTTCTCTGAGTTATCTCATGTGGATATTATAAGGATCTGCTAGTTCTGGTTGATACTTGCCCAGGATGTCCAGAAGCTTTCCATTGCTGCACCAGCCGAGCCAGGAAGGTTGTTAAAAATTTTAATAAAAGAAATAATTCTTAGATTTGGAATGCCAGAGGGTTTATCTTTAGGCAATGGACCACATTTCATTGAAGAGATGGTTCAGGGATTGTCTCATTTCATTTGGTTTAAATGGAATTTGCACATCCCTTGGAGGAGACAATCTAATGAAAAAGTAGAAAAGTTGAATCAGACTATCAAGACAAATTGCCAAATTTTATGTAGATGTGTTGTTGCTTTACTGAGAATCCAGATCACTTTATGTGCTAGAGAGGAAGTAAACTTTGAAATTCTGTATGGCAGATTGTATCCAATTAATACTGTGGTGATAAAATGCATGTGAAAGATGATGATATATCGATAAATTATCTATTATATCTCTCATGGGTTTTGTCCTGTTTGCATAGGTATCTCAACCGGTGGACTCTCCCTTCCTTTGGATGTGGCTGTCCACAGCTTTCAACTAGGAGACACTGTTTATATCCAGACCGGGAAGGATGAGCTGCTGGTGGGAAAGAAAATGTCTAGCTCCAGGGTTGGTGATGCAGCTTGTAGGCTGCAATGGGAAACTGAAGGCCACCCAACATCTTTCTGTCCTGGCTCCATTTTTTGTGGGAACATTCGCCTGACTTTTTCAATTTTGGAGCTGCACTTGTGCTCGGTGAGAAAGCGTCCGGGTACGTTTAGATTGTTAGGCAGATGCCTACCACCATCTAGCGGTGTTTTCGGATGGCTTCGGGGGAAGGTAAAGAGCCAGCTCTTGCTCATCTGCACATTTCCATTGCACTCTCTAAACTGTACCACCAAATCTGAGGCTATGCACTCTCCTTCCCGAAAAATGTGCAGTCTCATACTTCCACTCCAGGAAAAGCCCAGCACAAAACTGAAGAAGTCCAGCAACTGCTCCCACCCAAAAAGTGCCAGGAGAGAAAGCTGATGCTCACCCTCTTTCTCCATGCAGTCTATAAGCTGCACTAGCAACTCTGGGGATATGTGCTTTCCTTCCCACCTAAATATACCATCACGTTATTCACTCTCAGCAGACTCCAGCTCAAAAATTAAAAGCATCCAGGGACTGCTTGCATACAAAAGTTTCCAGGGAAGAAAGATGTTGCTGGTACCTTTTCCTTGTAGACTGCACCACCAATACTGGGGGCCATGCACTTTCTTGCCAACTAAATCATCACACATGATCACTTTGGAGAGAGACCGTCTCCAAAACAGAAAACGTCCAGCAGCTGCTCCCACACAAAAGGCTGAAGGACAGCAGGCTGTTGCTGGACTTCACTTTGCCCTGCAGCCCAAAAATTGCACCATAAACACTGTGGTTATGTGTTCTCCTTCCCACCTAAATCTACCATTGGGAAGCTTTCCTGTCTGACCACGCAGGAGCCACTCTGGCAGTCACACTCCCACCTGCAGACACTTTCACTGCTGGGACTGAAATCCCTACACAGTGGGTGGCTCCAGTGACCCCATAGGTGCCCCTCTTGACTCGCTGCACACTCACAGTCAGACAAGGTTTCCTCACTGGATCAACCCCCAGTTTCCCATAGCAGAGCCCCAGATATCTGTCAAGCGTTCACTGTGGGCAGGGTGGGGGCACACGGAGTGTGGTCTGGGGTGAGGGGGAAGGGCTGTTGGGAGTATTACAAGTGGAAGTGGAAGGTCAGTAACAGCTTTCTGTCCTGTCACCTTTACTGTGGGAGCAGCCACCGAACATTTACAAGTTTGGAGCTGGGCTCCAGAACGAGAGTATGAGGGTGGGAAGGAAGGCATATAGTCCCAGTGTTGGTGGGACACTTTGGAAAATAATTCCAGAAATGGTGGACTTGCCCAGCCAACTAAATATACAATAACACTCTCTAAATCACCACAAGCATAACTCCAAACTTGAAAACCTCCAGTGACTGCTCCTACACAAAATTTCTCTGGAGAGAAAGCTGTTACTTTGCCTTCACCTTCCCCTTGTAGCCTACAAACTGCACGACCAACGCTGGGGCCCTGTGCTTTCCTTCCCACCTCAATGTACTATGACATTATTTACTCTTGGCAGAGCCCAGCTCTGAAATTGGTAACGCCCAGGCACTCCTGCCACATAAAATTTGTCAGGACAGACAGATCTTGCCAGCCTTTACATTCCTGCTGCCCCTGTTCCACAGCACCAGTAGATGGGGCGATGCACTTGCCTAGCAAACTAAATGTACCCTGGCACCAAACCAAAACAACCGTAGCTCCGAAATGGAAAATGTCCAGCGACTGCTCCCCACAAAAAAAGGTTCCAGGACGGAGAGCTGTTGCTGGCTCTAGGTGTGCACAGAAAGTGATCTGAGGGATAAAAAGTGAACGAAAGTGTACATGGGGGTCCCTGGGTTGTGAAGAAGGGCACTCAGGGGACCATGGGGTACACAGGATGGCCCTTGGTTCCCAAATCCACCCAGAAAGGGACACAAAAGGTAAGAGATGAACATATTATAGTGTCATTCCCCCCTGCCCCCCCATTCCCTCTACCTCTTGCCCCCCACATCCCCCTTACTTCTCTAATATGAGTTTTGTAACATTTGGTGGGTAGTGATGAAGCCAGGATGCGATGCAGGTGTACAGTCACTAAGAGCCATCCTGGCCATTGCCCATTAACCCTGTGTAATATGGTACCAATCTAAAATGTTATTGCAGCAGCACCTAATTTGATAATTCCAGTTCTTAAACCAAATGCTTTCTGTAAAACACAATTCTTATTGTAGGCATGGCCATAGTCTTCTGATTTTCAAGAATGAGACTTTTAGGGCTAAAGAACAAGGGAACTCAACAATGAACTGAGATTATGTGGAATAACATGCTGCAAAGAAGTCCACTGGAAAGCAAGATCAGAGCCCTGAAAGCCACCTGTGGTTAGCCTAAAATTGTTGATGGATTTACAGTTGTTGTTTTAATTTGTAGTGTGTAAAAAACAGTGTCTATTAAAACTACCAAACAACTGTGATGCTTTCAAAAGACACAATTGAATTTTCATATATCATGTTTCATTCTAACCAATTTACTTATTGTGAAGTTTAGGTAGGGAGCAGCTGAGAGCACTTACTGCACATTAATTGTTACTGGAATATGCAAAACTGTATGTCATAGACTGCTTTGAAGAATTAAAACTATGGTTGCATAGATGTGGGAAAAAGTTCTAAAGAAGCTTTGCCACAAATAATAATTTGCATTTCAAAATTAATCTACTTCAGCAAATGCTTATACCCTTTCCAGAGCTGCTTCTTCCAAATGCAAGGGTTACTTGAATTTACCTTCAAAAGGGTTAGTAGAAGAAAATTCAAACTTACATGCATGAGAGGTTGTAGAAAGTTGGATTTCACAGAAATGAACATTTTCCCTGAAAATTATTTGTAATAGAAGTTATACTCATTCTGCCATGTAACAGAATTGATATCATGTGAGCAATTGCAACTCCCCAATACAGCCCAAAGAATAGTGATAAATAATTGCAGTGAACACTTTTTTTTGGCTCAAAAAACTAAATGTACCACATATATATATGGATTAATAAATTTGCATAGATGAGATTAATAGGCAAGGAAGGTAGCTGCTTAATAAATAATTCAGAATAGAGTCTTTTTTATTTGTTACCTTGGTTGACTGGACATATCCAATCCAGACAAATAAAGAGGATTGAATTGTTCATTTTGGATGACATACTGAATTCTAGCATATCTGAGAAACGCGGTGGTTTAGGGTACAATGGATCAGAAAAGCTTTTTCTCATGAAATGAAAGAAAATTTTCTGTGTTACTCCAAAGTATAGGAACCCAACTGGGAAATTTACCTAAAAAATTTCTTTAAAAAGGCAGTGAAATAGAGCAGAATTTAATGCTTCCCAGTGGAAATACTGTCTAAGAGAGAGGCAGGGAGTTTTTAAATATCAACATTAATCCTAATCTCTTGAAAAGCAGTAAAGAGGTATGAGGAGATAATGCTTGGCAGAAATCACAAAGGAGAAGACAACTCCAAAATTCAAAGTCCTGTTTTTGTTGCTTTAGTCTGTCTCTTGAAGCAGACTGGCAGAGGGGAGAGAGGGAGCAGAAAAACTCTCCCTCAAGTATCCATTCCAGCTGTGTAATTCAGGCTGCAGCACGTTCTGTGCTGAGAAGGAAGCACAAGGCAGTTCACATCTTGTTCTCCTGCCATCCGTGGGCATGCTTTCTAAACTCACACACCAGCCTTCTGTCCACTCCTTCCAAAATGCCAGTTTTATAATGGTAACTGCTGGGGAAAACCAGAAAAGAAACAATGGACAAAGTAGTAGCAGAAGTCACATTAGAGAAGTTTTTTTATATGGACTTTATGACAGCAGAACAGGACATGAGTCACTGTGTTCTTTACAGGTAGAGAGCTCCTCTCTTTCTGTTAAATTGCTCTTCAGGCTTTAAAAAAACCAGCATTAAACTTTTCCATGTGCCCTGGAGGATGCCTTGCACTGTTTGAAAGATACTAGAATTGCAGTGGTTATCACAGTTTAGAAGAAACCATCAGTGTTACTGGTACAGCAAAAAGAGTAGTTTTGGGGGGATTGTTTTGCAAACATAGTGTTAAATTCTCAACTGAGATAAAATGTGCTAATTTTGTTGTCATCAGTAGTTACAACTCCATATTGCTTTACAGTTAGCCTACAGATATTTTACAAGCAAAGGGGACCAGGTACTATCTCATGACCTATAGAAAAAACATGAAGAAAATAACCATCCACCCTATCATTCCCCCCCACTCCCAAGTTTTCAGGATAGTTATGAAAGTTATGTCAGGAAAGTTATGAAAGAGTATAAGTCAAATGAAATGAGGGACACCGCTGCCTGTTAGCTCACCAGAGAGCTCTGCTTAGTTTTTCATATGTCATTCTGTCATCTTTCTTCCTTTGTCCCCACAAATTTGCCAGAGCTTCTGATTTAACAAATGAAAAATGCCTTGTCCCCTGTCTTCCCATTTCAGAATGCCACTATTTTCTTAAGGAGAAAGGAGGAGATCCCTTACGAATTCCCACAAATGAGGATTCTGTAAGTTTTAGGAAGAAGACAGCTATTTAGTAGATGTTTTCTTGTGCATGCCAAAGTACTGGGGCTTTGAGCAAGCTGATCTAGTGACTGGCATCCCTGCCCGTGGCAGGGGGGTGGGACAGAGTGATCTCTAAGGTCCCATCCAACCCTAACCAGTCTATGACTCCATGATTCTAAGTGAATAATTATCATGCAACTCTATGTATTGCAGCACAACAAACCAATATTCTCAATATTCTGTTCGAAATGCTTCACGTGCAGACACGTGAAATTTGGCATGTGGTGTGCATGGATCAAATGTAGCCCTCCATTACATGCAGCTCAATGGTTTCTTGGCTTAGTGCTGTGCTTCTAGAAAGTCAAAACTGCCTCAGCATTAAAGAACATTAAAGAGGAAGCAAAGGGCCTTTTTTTCCTAATTTTTAGAAACCTTTTCATCTGCTACATACTGCTAATGTTTGAATACAGTGTTGCCTGTTAAATGGAGCTTATTATGTACAAACAAATTTACTTACTGTCCTTGTTTGATGGCTTTGTTACTTCTGCATCAGTAAAAAAGGATATACCTAAAAGGGAAAAATACACCCAGTGTTCAGTTATTTTCTTCACAAGAATAACTTCCGGACTGAAATCTAAAGCCAAGTCCTGGTCTCCTGCATCACTGCTTGTGAATATATCTCAAAATAGATGTAGAAAATGCAGACTGCAAAACCATGAAATAATTTTTCATCTTATTTACTGCAAAAATGATTTATTCTTCCCAACGTGACTATGTCTGTGTTTTAAGCTTTTTTTTTGTAACTTTTGGGGTATTTTTCTTACCCTTTCCATTGTGTCTGTATGTCTCTGTTCTTATGATTCATGTGTTTTGTTTCTCTGCCCTCTGATCCCTTGGCACCTCATTTTTGCTGTCATCTATATCACAGTTTCTCTCCCTTTCTTTACAGTTAGATTAGTTCTTTCTCACTCAGCTCCTTGTCCCTTGAAAACTACTCCTGCAGTCTTCCCTCCCTCCTTTCCCTAAGTAAAAATCATCTCTACTGCTGAAAATCAGATCTTCACAGGGCTGGAACTTGTCTACATTATTAGGACAGTATCACCTTTTAAAGGAGTAATTACATTCACAAAACATAAATAAAAGCATGCATATATGAATCTGCATTTGAGGAACTTAACTCATGTTGTGAGTGTGGCATACAAAACTAGGAAAAGCTAGAATTAAGCCTGCTTGTGCAGCCCTGGTTTGGTCCATTGATTATGTTGCAGCAAGGACTGGCATTGCTGGACCACTGTCTTTCCTCACAGGCCTTATTATTATTATTCATGAGGTGTTGTAGTTAGTTTCCTGCCAAGTGTCCAATCTTTCTATGGGCTATAAAAAGTTAATTTTCTTAATGAGATTTTCTTCACAGCTCTGTGTTCTTTAATTCCCTTAATAACATCCTTATCTCCTACATTTAATGATTGCCTTCAGAATGGCCTCTCTGACATGATATATGAACACTGACTGGGTGGAAGAAAGTGATGACGGTCAGTCCTACAGCAGAGCACTGCCAACCCAAACACAGGGTTGTTTTGTTCTTGTGACAGTCCCCAGGCTTGCTCACCTCTCCCAGCCTTACTTGTCCTATTGACAAGAGTCTCAGCCACGGCACAACCCTGCTGCTGTTTGGTGAAGCTTATCCACCTATTTTCTTACTGCTTTGCCTCTGGTCTTCCCAGTCTGTCAATGATCCTGTTGCAGCTTCAGCCTGCCCCTCCCTGTTCACTGTGTGCCCAGGTCACCCTCTCCTGCTCGTTCTGCCTTGCCAGCCTCCACTCCCCACTGGGCAGTTCAAAGGTGGGTAGTGGACCAGTGAGGGATGGATAAATTCCAGCACATTGTGACTAAGCAGGTGCTCACCTCTGGGAGCCGCTGGCAGTGTCAGCTCCCACGAGATCCTCCAGGACTTGCATGCCTAAGCCTTTAATCCTTTTCCAGCAGTCATAAAACTCCAGTTTGGCCAAATAGTGCCCTAAGCCAGAGAAAGCTTGAGCTGCTGAGGGCTTTGAGCAGCTAAAATGCTCCTCAGATTCTCATTGCTAGGGCATAGGGAAATGACCTTCTGAAATTCCCTGCTTAGTGGAAACTCTTTTGTTCATATCACCACAATGGAGCTGGGTAGAATTGCCAAAGCTTGGCATGCACACTAATTGATCTTTGGCAGGAGTGAATAGCAAGAGAGGGTATCTGCAGCAGCAATTGCACTTCTGTTTCACTTACACTGAACTATCAATAACTTAGTTTTTGAACCTCAGCTCATTTAACCAGTAATAAATCTTCCAAGACAAGGTTGAAAATAGTAAATTAAAAGTGTTTTCATTCAAGTGCTTCATTAAGCTTACTACTAATGAGGTGGATTATCAGTGCAGTATGCACAATAACACCATCAAACAAAACTTCTTTACTCTTTACTCTTTAAGAAGCAGACTTCGAGTTACAGGAATAACAATGTGTTGTGTCTTTCTATATCCTGTCAGAATTCAAACCTCCCTTGGAGCATTCAGTTTGATCACTTTGAGCAGAAAACCAAAGGAGAGAGCAGAGCTTGCGTCCCTTCGGAGATTTGATTGGTTCACAAAGATGAGCCTGAGTGTGTGATTGTGAGGCCAAAGCTTGCAGTGAGATTGGTGTCTGCCTGCCCTATTTCTGTGTACTCCTCATGTAGTATCTAAGTGGCGTCTGTATTTTGCCTTTTTTAGCGCTCAGGAATGTGGATTCCACACTTTCTGGTAAACTCACACAAAATTGCAATGCTTTATGTTTTGAGTTTGATTTCTGGAATATTAACCATGCACCCTGCTACTCTGTAAGATGAAATACAAGCATTCTCCACAAAGGCCTGCAGCATCCACGAACTATTCCTGGGTCATGTTGCATAACTGCAAGCCATTGATATTAAAGTGGGAAAAGGAAATGCATTTGGCATCTAGTTTGTACTGGTCACAGCAAAACTTCAACCACTCACAGACATTGTGCTCACTCCAGTATTCTGGGTGAATGGATGTCCAGAAAGAATTAGAATCTGTAACACAGTTGACAAGAAAGAAAAACTGCAATCAAAAATTCACATAAACATATTTCAAGCAAAACGAATCCCTTTGCTTTCTCCTGACTGCAGCATGTTCCTCTTATTCCTCCAGAGCATCAAGCCCTCTGTTTGGCATTTTTCTGCTTTCTATTGTACAGCCTTTTGTACTTCATTTTGTGTGAGATATTTCAAGAGAAACCTTTTCACCTGGAAATAAAAAGAAAAACTTCCTCTTAAAACTGCAATAATTTTTTTTTTAAAAAGTCAAAGAAGAGAATTTGTGAGAATTTAGAACTCTGTAATAAAAAGCAGTGATATGTTCCTAGACTGAAATGACTCTTAGATGGGAAAGTACTCAGTTAAAGCCACCTAGCTACACTTTATGGCAGATGGATAACTTGCATTAATTTATTACAATTTTTCGTGTAATTCCAGCAAGTTCTTTCACTCATTTAATCTAAAATAATGTTAATGTTAATAGGGAATATTTTTTTGTTAGATTAGAAAATGAAAAATATATTACTCTCAACACACATCACTGGACAAAGCTTCCAAGTAACCCTGCCAGACAATTATAGCCTAAAAGTACTTAGCCAATTAAATTCCAAATTTTTTAACAGACTTCTCTCCTTAGTAATGCAGTTACCAGGAAAATGAGTAGAAATATGTACATATATGCAATAAACTTTTTTTTTTTTTTTTCCTAGAAAA